>PVJD01002480.1:0-200874 GCA_004026545.1 Mormoops blainvillei | reverse complement strand
TTTTCTATTTCTTTACTTGATTGTAAATAAAAGGACTGTCACAATTCCTTTAACTTCTCAAACATAACAAATTTGTTTAGGACCAGAATCATGCTAGGAAGTTCTAACATTTCAGTATCTCTAACAAGCAGTTTAAAACAAAATTATTTTAGCCCCAAATCACCTTCTTTCCAATAATTGTGACTTAATAAATTAATTTTCATCTGTAGAATGATTCAATGTTTGTTCCTGTCTGCAAAAACCTAATGAACTCCTAAATGTTGGTCTCTATAGCAATTAGAAGAGCAAAGTTGCTTGTGAATAATTATGACAAATTTTGGTGACTCTAGAGCAACCTTATGAAGCAAATAAGCAAGTCTTTCAACAAGAGCCTCCTTCTGGAATCAACTGTCTTCCAGTATGTTTTGGCTTTGGGATCAGTTCGTATTCTCACGCAAACCATACCGTTCCCATGATTCTTTACTCACACTTCAATACAAAGTACTACTCAAGGTTCAGTAAATATCCATTTAGAATATAATACAATGTGAGTTCTTTGTTGTTGTAATGAGAAGAAGATAAACTTGACTGAAGAGACTTTTACTTGTTATTTTTCTTTAAAATCAACTGGTCATACTTATAGGAAACAAGGATTTCCAAATGAGTTGTACATATCTGTCCTAATTTTTCTTGTCATTATTAAGCAATCTTTAATACTTTGTGAAAACGTACAAAGTCCAAATATCATCTCTCTCTCTCTCTCATGCATACACACACACACACAGAAAAATAATTATTCATGTGAAATATATAAACTTCTGGTATCATGCACAAAATAATTGCTAATAATTGCTAATATATTTTCATTTATTTATTCATTCTTTTAAAAATTATTGAGCACTTATTGTATGCCAGTCACTGTTGTAGCACCATAACAAAACACAGAACAGATAAAGCCTTGCTTTTATGTAGCATATTATCTTTATTAAAATGCATATAATTTGTTATTTGTGCCCATGGTTAGAAATCAAACTGTGTACTGTGATATTTTCATTGAAACAAACTATGAAAGAAGAAATCACTTAGTGCTTAGAACATCTGGGTGAGTTGCAATACATATTTTTTACATTGTAGGTTATTTTCAAAATTGCTCTTCTTTGAGTAGGGAAACCAATAGGAGGAAAAACCATAAAACAAAGGATCTCTGCTCTCAGAAAACAGTTTTGGTATTCAATGATACCACTTTTACTTAAGTAAAATTGTCATACCTTCATATCCGTTCCTCTTAGACCAAGTTCCCAATTCTACTTAGTTGCAAATAAAAACATTGTCCTCATTTCTAACTTTCAGCACTTGTCTACTAGTTTTATCAGCTTGTGGTTACCTATGGAAGGTAGTTTGTGTACTGAAATGGCTAACTTTAGAATTTTTTAAAATTGTTGATGCTATTACAGATATCCCTCATTTCCCCCACCTTTGCCCTCTTCAAATCAGTCCGCACTCCCTCCTGGTCTTCACCACATTGTTTTTTGAGTCCATGAGCTGTGTAAATATCCATACATGTTTTTTGGTTAATTTCTTACAGTCACCTAAAATGCCCTCCTCTCTGAGATCTGACAGTCTGTTCCATGTATCCATGCCTCTGGTTTTATTTTGTTCATCGTTTTATTTTGTTTATTACGTTCCACATATGCATGAGATCATATGGTATTTGTCTTTCTCTGACTGGCTTATTTTACTTAACATAATAATATCCAGGTCCCTCCTTGCTGTCAAAAAGAATAGGAATTCTTTTTCACAGCCACGTAGTATTATATTGTGTAAATGTACCACTGCTTTTTTATCCACTCATCTACTGATGGGCACTTGGGCTGTTTTCAAATCTCAGTTATTGTAAATAATGCTGCTATGAACATAGGGGTTCATATATTCTTTTTAACTGATATTTGCAGCTTCATAGGATATAGTTCCAGAAGTTGAATCGCTGGGTCAAAAGGCAGGTCCATTTTTAGTGTTTTGAGGAATCTCCATACTGTTTTCCACAGTGGCTGCACCAGTCTGCATTCTGACCATCAGTGCACTAGGGTTCCCCTTTCTCCACATATTCACCAGCACTTGTTTGTTGATTTATTGATGGCCATTCTGACAGGTGTGAGGTGATTACTCATTATCACGTTAATCTTCACCTCTCTGATGAACAGTGATGTCGAGCATTTTTCATGTGTGTCTATTGGCCATTAATATGTCCTCTTTGGACAAGTATCCATTTAGGTCCTTTGCCTATTTTTTAACTGGATTTTTTGTCTTCCTGGTGTTCAGTTGTATAAGTTCTTCATGTATTTTGGAAATTAACCCCTTATTAGATATATCATTGGCTTATATGTTCTCCCATACAATGAACTCCTTTTTCATTTTGTTGACCATTTCTTTTTGCTGTGTTGAAGTTTTTTAGTTTGATAAGTCCCATTTGTTTATTTTTCCTTTGTTTCTCTTGCCTTAGGAGATACATCATCAAAAATACGGCTATGTGAGTTGTCTGAGATTTTACTACTTATGTTTTCTTATGGGATTTTTATGGTTTCATGGCTCACATTTAAATACTTTATCCATTTTGAGTTTATTCTTGTGTATGATGTAATCTGGTGGTCTAATTTAATGTTTTTGCAAGTACCAGTCCAATTTCCCAATACCACTTATTGAAGAGACTGTTTTTCACTCCATCGTATGTTCTTGCCTCTTTTGTCAGATGTTAATTGATCATAAAGTTGTGGGTTGATCTCTGGTGTCTTTGTTCTGTTTCATTGATCTGTTTCATGTGCCTGATCTTGTGCCAGCACCAGGATGTTCTGATTACAATGGTTTTGTAGCGTGGTTTGATATTCACTGTTGGGATCCCTCCAACTTTGTTCTTCTTTCTCAAGATTGCTGAGGCAATTCAAGGTCTTTTTTGGTTCTATATAAATTTTTGGAATATTTGTTCTAGATCTGTGAAAGATACGATGGTATTTTAATAGGAATTGCATTTAATTTATACATTGCTTTGTGTAGTGTGAACATTTTAATGATGTTAATTCTTCTAATACATGAACATGGTATATTCTTCCACTTGCGTCTATTTCTTTCTTCAGTGTCATATAGTTTTCCAATGACAGGCTTCTGACCTCATTGGTAAGTTTATTCCTAGGTACTTTATTCTTGTTGTTGCTACAATGGTAAATAGGATTGTTTACTGAGAGAGATCCTTATGGTGTATAAAATGCCACCAATTTTTGGATATTTATTTTGTATCTTGGTACTTTGCTGAATTCATTATTAAATCTCATAGTTTGTTGGTGGAGTCTTTAGGGTTTACTATGTTGTCCTCATTTTTTATACACAAAGTTAAAAGAATAATATTATGGGGTCATAATTATGGATGTGATTAGCTTTTACTCTCTAGTTGATTTTTACTGATTATTTAACCATTTTTTTCAGCTGAGATGGCACAAGACAAGGGTTTTCTATATTAGAAATTTTGAAAATGTTTAAATTTAAACATATAGAGAAACCTAAGTACATATTCCATCTCATAAACTCTGTTTTTTTCTCAAAAAATATAAATAATATATTTTATTCTGGTGGTGGTAATATGTTAAACATAATCTTTAACATCTTTGGCTAAACTATCTCTCTGTTTCCATCTCTATGGTCCCTCATTCTCTGTGTGTGTGTGTCTCTCTCTCCCCTGCACTGCGGACTTGGGGTACTTGGAGTAAATTTGGCTGCAGCATCTAGTCAGGGTTTTCTCTCTAAGTATCTTCTTCTTTTTCTTGTTCATTAAAAAGATATGGGTTTCTTACAGCTGAGTTCTAAAGTATGCAAAACATTATAACTACAAGGCATTCTTTGCCCTTGGAAAGTGGAAGGGCTTTAAGCAGATGTGTCTGGGATAAAAACATATCTTCAAAATTCTAAATGTTCTTTACAGCAGATCTCATAGAGTAATGCATTGCATTATAATGTACTTCCCCAGGAGAAGTGAAATTCATAAAAGCAGTTGTCAGACAGTTCTCCAGAGTATGGATTCTGGTTCCTGAGAAACTTACCTATAAGCTACCAAAATGTAAGAAAATAGAATGGCTTTCAAATATTTTCCTTCTTTTCAAATTAATCATGCAGAATAAAAAGAAAAAACACTTCGCCTCTGATTTAAATTAAGAATCAGGGATATCAAGTGCAGCATTTATAAGTTATTAGATAATTAGTTTCTACTACAGATGATATGTGCTTCACTGTGAATGACATAAAAAGTTATCATATATAACCCTTGCCACTAAGGAGTTATTAACTTGATGAGTGTTATTTTAAGATAAAAATGTCAGGTGTTAACAGGAAATTAGTAATAAAATAATTTTTATTTTTGTTTTTAAAAATTTTGTTGCATTTTTCCATTACCATTTAACCCTCTTATACTACCTACTCCCCCTGCATTCACCACACTGTTGTCCATGATCATGAGTCGTTTTCCCTTTTTGCTCTGTCTCCCCACCCTGTAATCCCTCTGCTGCTTATCTGTCATCCTGCTCTCTATGCGTCTGTCTATATTTTGCTTGTTAGTTCACTTTGTTCATTAGATTCCACGTGTGAGTGAAATCATAACGTATTTTTCTTTCTCTGACTACCTTATTTCACTTAGCATAATGTTCTCTAGGTCTATTCATGCTGTCGCACAGAGTAACATTTTCTTCCTTTTTGCAATTTAGTATCCCACTGTGTAAAGGTCCCATAGTTGTTTTATCCGCTCACCTACTGATGGACACTTGGGCTGCTTCCATATCTTGGCAATTGTAAATAATGCTGCAATGAATATAGGTGTGCTTATGTTCTTTTGAATTAGTGTTTTTAGTTTTTTTGGATATATTCCCAGAGGTGGGAGAGTTGGATCAAAAGGCAGATCCATTTTTAATTTTTTCAGTTACCTCCATAGTGCTTCCCACAGTGACTGTTATGCATTCCCACCAACAGTGTAAAAGGGTTTCAATTTTGTCCACAACCTCACAAGCATTTGTTGTTTGTTGATTTATTGATAATATCCATTTTGGCAGGTGAGAGGTATATTTCATTATGGTTTTAATTTGCATTTCTCTGATTAGTGACATTGAATATCTTTTCATATGTCTATTGGTCATCCGTATGTCTTCTTTGGAGAAGTGTCTCTTCAGATCCTTTGCCCATTTTTTAATTGGTTTGTTTGGGTTCTTTTTTTTTTTTTTGGTGTTGAGTTTTGTAAGTACTTTATAAATCTTGGATACCATTTATCAGATGTATTGGAGAATATATTCTCCCATTCCATGGGCTGTCTTTTAATTTTGTTGATTGTCTTCTTTGCTGTGCAAAAACTTTTTAATTTGATGTAGTCCCATTTATTTATTTTTTTCTTTTGTTTCCCTAGCCTGGGGAGATATATCCAATAAAATACTGCTACAAGCAATGTCCAAGATTTTGCTACCTATGTTTTCTTCTACAATTATTATGGTTTTGTGTCTAACATTTAAATATTTAACCCATTTTGAATTTATGCTTGTGCATGGTTGAAGAAGGCTGTCTAATCTCATTTTTCTACAGGTATATGTCCAATTTTACCAACATGATTTACTGAATAAATAATAAATTTATTTTTAGCCTACTGTATGTGCTTGTTTCCTCTGTTGAATATTAATTGACTATAAAGTTGTGGGTTTATTTCTTGGCTCTCTATTCTGTTCCATTGATTTATGTGTCTGTTTTTATGCCAGTACAGTGCTGTTTTGATTACAATGGATTTATAGTTTGATATTAGGTATTGTGTTTCCTTCAACTTGATTCTTCTTTCTCAGGATCATTGTTGCTATGCAAAGCCTTTTGTGTTTCCATATAAATTTTTGAAACATTTGTTCTAGTTCTGTGAGATACAACATTGCAATCTTGATAGGAATTGCACTGAATCTATAGATTACTTCGGGTACCATGAAAAACAAAGACCTACAACCAAGTCTACTTTACCCAGCAAGGCTATCAGTTAAAATTGAAGCATGAAAATAATTTTTAAATGTTCAGTAAATAGCTTTAGTAACATATATTTATCGCCTTTTACTTGGAATTGATTGAGGTCTAGCTGTACACCATCTCCTTCCACAGTATACCTACAACAAACACCATGAGTTTAGAAAAATCCATGACTCTATTATCACCTTCCTAAGGCCTCTTCTGCACCGGTTTTACTTCCTCCCACCCCTCATTTCTACTGGTTACTTCTATTGGATTTTACTAATGTAAAAATCGTTTTCCGGGGCTGTGTAGAGGATTTACAACAAGGACTAATTAAACATTCAAAAGAACACTTATAATAGCTTTCATCTCTCCTGAAAGAGGATTAATTTCAACAAATTACAATTGTTTTAAGAATAATCCACATAGGGCTGCTCTATAAGAACCTTCTTTGTCTTTTTAAAAAATTGTTGCTTAAGTACAGTTTTGTCCATTTTCCCCTCACTACTTCCCCCACCCTTCCCATCCCCACCCCCAACCTTGATCTCACCCATCCATGGCTCTGTCCATGAGCCCCCCATATATGTACCTTGACTACCCTTCCCATTTCCCCCTGTCTTCCCCTCCCCCCTCCTCTGTTCACTGAAGTGAAGTTTGTTCTTCACTTCAGTGTCTCTGGTTATGTTTAACTTGCTTGTTTGTTTTGTGGGTTAATCTCCACTTATAGGTGAAATTATATGGCATTTGTCTTTTACTGCCTAGCTTATTCCACTTAACATAATGCTCTCCAGATCCATCCATGCTGTCGCGAATGGTAGGAGTTCCTTCTTTCTGCTGCGTAGAATTCCACTGTGTAAATGTACCAGTTTATTGAGCCACTCATTTACTGATGGATGCCTAGGTTGTTTCCAATTCTTGGCTACTGTAAATTGTGCTGCTATGAACATTGGTGTACATAGGTTCTTTTGAATTGGTGTTTCTGGATTTTCAGGGAATACTCCCAGCAGTGGAATTGCTGGGTCAAAAGGCAGTTCCATTTTTAGTTTTCTGAGGTAATTCCATACTGTTTTCCACAGTGGCTACACCAGTCTGCATTCCCACCAACAGTGCTTTTCTCCACATTCTTGTCAGTACTTGTTGTTTGTTGATTTGGTTATGATGGCCATTCTGTCTGGTGTGCAGTGATATTTCATTATGGTTTTAATTTGCATCTCTCTGATGGCTAGTGATGCTGAGCATCCTTTCATGAGTCTCTGGGCCCTGTGTATGTCCTCCCTAGAGAAGTGTTTATTCAGGTTCTTTGCCCATTTCTTAATGCCCTACAAGAATCTTTAATGATGAAATTTTCCTTAGCAAATTTACACTACTTGTTATTTAAATATGTTTTTTATTCATAAAAGATTCCCTATGATTCATTATACACACATTCCAAACAATATTTCAGAAGAAATGAAAATGTGTGTTCTAGCCTACAGGTCAAGAATTGGCTTCTGCAAAGCAAAAATATCTAACTATACATTCTGTTCTCTTATCTACTGAAATATAATTATTTGAGCAATGTTAGTTCTCTATTATGAATCTTAATATCCACATAATTCATCCTAGGTCTGCATCATTGAAGCATCCCAATTAGGTCATTTACCAAAATGGCACGATTTCTTGAATGCCAAATTGAAGTCTCTCTCTACTTGTTAAGCTCTTTCTTTATTCCCTCAGCCTTCTATTCATGATGCATTCTGGAACATTTCTGTGTGTAACTCTAAACTAGCACTGAATATATTATAAATTGTGCCCCTGTCGTTTTTTCTGAAAATGTATATTTTATAAAGTAATTCATTTTGGGTTTTAAGAAAATGTTCTATTTTCAGTAAAACAAAGTAATTATTGAGAACCTATATATTATAAACTTTTTAAACAAAATCTCATCACTAGAACTACTAAAAAAGCAGGAGCAAAGAAAACAGCAAGCATAATTTAGGTTTTAAAATTATAATTTATCTTCAAAAGTCTAAGAAATTAAATATAACACAATATAGGCTATTCTAAATATTTGAGCAATGTATAAAATAAAGAAGCATAATAATTATATAGCCTATTGTAAATTCAGAAAAAGTAAAATATTAATAAGAATTTCTGTTGTGCATAAATAAAATAATATTTATTGAGCATGTACCAGATTTTGCATTGAATAAATCATTAATTCTATATAATAGATTCAGAATGCAAAGCTCTTATTACAGAAGTTGAAAAATGAGTAAATAATCATCTATTTGAACTAGTACTTTAAACCTAGTTTTTGAAAGGAGATAATTTGATTAAGATATGGTACTACCATTAGAGAGATTAAAATCTCTTTCTTGAATTAAGAAGGAAAAAAGTTATATGAAGATGAGCAATAAAAAATGTTAAAACACAAATGAGGATCAGGTAATTATATAGAACAAGGAAAATAAAAGGATATAATCCTTAAGCTCAATTTATTTATTCAATAAAAATTTATTAACCACATTGTGTGTGCCAGACACTGTTGTTGACACTAGAAATATACTATTGAGTATGAGAGAAATGAATCTTTCCCTTCATGGTATTTATATTTTAGACATTAAACAAGTGCAATACATGGTATGTTAGATAGTGTTATATGTTAAGAAATTAAAATAAAACAGATAAAGGGAATAGGAAGTGTGCTAGAGTAAACTACAGTTTAAAAATGTGCTCGGGGGAGGTGGAAGATGGCAGGCAAGTCGGTGGAAGCTGAATCCACTTGGTCTTGCATGCAACTTGGACACTTGGCTGATCATCTAAAAAATAAACTGAACATTCAACAGACTCTTAGCTGATATGAAGTTTGGAAGACAAGGAATACAGAGGACACTTAACAATAGGCGGTAAGGAGATTTTATAGGCAGAAAGGGAAAGAGGAAATCTCCATGTATTGGACCTGCAGCCCCGGAAAACCTGGTCAGAGATCACAGCTTTGTAGACCCCTCCCCTCCCAGGGCAGAAAACCACCAAACACAGGCTGGGATGGGAGCGACTTGGGTACACAAAGTTGGGAGGACCCAGGCTACACACACACACACACACACACACACACACATACACACATACACACACAGCAAGCAGCACACCCATAGCTGTAGTGGCAAATGCCAGCTGGGAGAGCGCCAGAGAGAGAGAGGGATTCTATCTGTGCCTGGATCGGGTGCAGGAGGCTGGTCATGGCCAGCCCTGACTGTGAGAGTGAGAGACTCTTGACTTTTTAGAGAGGTGGTGTATTTTAAAAGTCGGACAGTGACTCAGTGCTGCAGTGGGAGTGCGCAGAGAGACTTCTAAAAAGGGGAGCTGAGGCGTGTTAGGCAGGGACCCCACATGCAGCTGCCTTGACAGCAGGGAGAAAGGATTGAGCCAGTGGTTTGCTCCCACTTAGTGCAGCTGAGCAGATTGATCAGAAAGGTGCAAAGCACAGGGATTTCTTGGCCCCAACCTGGCACAGCTGGCAGGACAGAGGCTGCACAGAGTGGAGAGTGTGGGACGCTGTCTGCTACTAGAGCAGTGGGCTGGGAATCGGAAGGGTGGGAGATGAGCACCTGAGATCATTTAAAGGCAGGCAGAGTCCCCTTCCCTGGTAGACATGGACCTCCAGGAAAGGAAGGTTGTACCCTGCCCCCACCTCCTGCCTGATCAAAAGCGCTCCCAACTGGGAAGAAATGCAAACCAGGTCAGGCTCAAGAACCTGCTGCAGAGTGCACTTCTTCAAGAAAAAGATAGAAAGAGGAATGCCTAAAAACCTTATTTTGAACTTTTCTCAGGAGGACACAATACACTGGCTCCTAGGGCTCTATTTCACTGAGGCCAGGAAAGCAGAGAGATCAGAAATCAATGCAGCAAAGAGTAATCAGGGCCCCATCTAGCCTCAGCTTGCACACAGAGCTGCAGTCAACACCAAGCAAAAGAGAGCTGACCCTCTTGCACAGATCAGCTGCTCCCTTGAAACACACAGCTAATTCATCAGAAACTATACATTATTGAAAATAAGCTGGGACAGACCAAGATAGCTGGTGCAGGGGCAGTGGGAACGCACCCATAATTTTCCCAGAAAACTGAACAGTGCCTCCCAGGGGAGACCCAGAGATACTACCCTCCCAATTGCAACATAAGCCCCATCTAGAGGCAAATAAAGATGATACAGTGGTATTGCCAGAAGTTGGATGACCCGCCCCAGGACCTTGAGCTGATTTAAAAAAAAAAAAAAAAAAAAAAAAAAGCAAAGGCAGAGCCAGAAAGAGAAGTCAGAAGGCAAACACCAAACCACTGAGATGAATTTCACCTCATTCTTTTTCAGAATTTGTGTATTTTTCTTCCTTTCACATAACCTTTTAATATTTCTTATTTTGCTTCCATTGTATTCCAGTTAATTCACTATTCTTTGTTTTTTATTTTTTAAATTTTTATTTAGATTTTTAAAAATTTTTGTTATTTCAAATCTCACATTCCACTCTTCCCTTGTCCTACTCCATTTTCTCTCTCTTATTTTCATTGTGAATTTTATTCTCCCCCACACTATGCCTTGTTCCTACTCTTTACTCTTACTATTCCTCCTCCTTGTACCCTCTCAGAAGCATTCTTCCTTCCTTTAGTCAGCTCACAGCCTTTTTCCTGCTCTCATAATAGTCGTATTTCCTTTCCACCTTTATAAACTGTGGATTGTTTGACATGGATATTATGGTTATTGTTCTTCTTCAACAGTATTCCTTTTGGTTCACAATTTTTTTTTTATGTAAAATCTTACAGGTTACCTCTATTTTACTCTATTTTGCCTTCCTCCTACCCTCGCTTATTTAAGTTACACATTTTATTTTTTCCCTTTCTTAGCCTGGATTCTATTCCTTACTCTTATTATTTTTCTTCCCCTATCCTCTCAAAATCACTTTTCTTTACTGAAAATATCTCATATTCTCTTCTCTCTTTTGTATAATATTTTATTCCCTTTCCAGCTTTATTAATCTTTGCTCAGCTATTGTTGCTATTGCCCGTTTTATTGCGCTTACTGCAGTTTCTCTGCAATTATATTCCCTTTGGTTCACTACCTTTTTAATTTTATTTCAAAGCACATAGTATAGTCTTCCATTTTCTTACTCTGTTTTGCCATTGCCCTTCCCTGTTTTACTTACTTTTTAAATTTTATTTCCTCCCTTTCTTCACCTTATTTCTATTTCCTACTCTTATTATTTCTCCTCACGATTCCTACTCAAAATCATTTTTTCTCTCCTTTAGTCATCTCATATTTCCTTTTTCCTATCTTATAATATACTTAATCTCTCTCCACCTTTATCTTTGCTCAATTGCTCTTGATACTGTTGATGTTGTAGGGGGAATTTTTGCTGGCACGGGTTTGGTTTTCTGGGTAATATTGCTTTGTTAATCAGTACCTATATAACAACATACAAGACGTGGCAGTAGTTGTGACTCCCAGTCAGCCAACTGGAGGGGAGAACCCACCAATAAATTAGCCATCAATAATCAAGGCCCAGGTAAAACAGGAGAGCCCACATAAACTGAATAAAGGGCAGCCCTAGAGCATCCACATCAGGAGATCAAAGAGACTTCACCACTGAATCCCACAGAACTCCTACCACAGAAACCCAGACACATGAAGACAGGCAGGCAAAGCAGAGCAACCTAAGATGCAGAAACAAAGAGTCACCTACAATAGAGAAACAAAGAAAAAAACCCAATCAAAAGGAAAGGAGAAATCTCCAGAAGAGTTAAATGAAATTGAGGCAAGCATTTTATCAGGCATAGAATTCAAAATAATTGTTATAAGGATGCTCAAGAAACTCAGTGAGAACTATAGAGAACTGAGAGGGGACTACAGCAGCATGAGAAAGGACATAGAAACTATGAATAAGAACCAGGGAGAAATGAAGAATATAATATCTGAAATGAAAAATACACTAGAAGGTATTAAAAGCAGGTTAGACAAAGCAGAGGACCGAGTCAGCAAGGTGGAAAAAAAAGTAGAAAGAAATACCCAGTCAGAGCAACAAAATGAAAAAAAAAAACTTAAAAAGAACAATGATAGTTTAAGGGAGCTTCAGCACAACATGAAATCTAACAACATTCACATCAGAGGAGTATCAGAGGAGAAGAAAAAGAGCAAGGGATAAAAAACCTATTTGAAAAAATAATGACAAAAAACTTCCCTAACTTAGTGTGGGGAAAAAAGTCACGCAATTTTAGGAAGCACAGAGGGTCTCAATTAAGATAAACCCAAAGAGGTCGACTCCAAGAAACATCATAATTAAAATGGAAAATTTTAAAGATCAAAGAGAAAATCTTTAAAGCGACAAGGGAGAATTAACCAGTAACATACAAAGGAACTCCAATGAGGCTATCAGCTGATTTCTCAACAGAAACACTACAAGCCAGAATGGATTGGCATGAAATATCCCAGGTAATGAAAGTAAGGACTTACAACCAAGACTACTTTATCTAGCAAGGCTCTCATTTAAAATGGAAGGCAAAATAAACAGTTTCCCAGACAAAAGAAGGCTAAAAGAGTACATCTCCACCAAGCCATCACTGCAAGAGATGCTAAAAGGACTACTATAAAAAGAAGAAAGGGAGACAGATAGACAGACAGACAGAGAGAGAGAGCAAGTGAGTCAGGGAAAAACACAGGTATGGAAAAAATAGCAAGGATTAAATACCTATCAATAATACCCTGAAATGTAAATGGATTAAATGCTCCAATCAAAAGACATAGGGTAGCCGAATGGATAAGGAAACATGACTCGCATATATGTTCTCTACGAGAGAGCCACCACAGAACAAAAGGTCAATACAACCTGAAAGTGAAGATTTGGAAAAAATTATTCCAAGCAAATGGACCTAAAAAGGAAGCTGGTGTAATAATGCTTATATCACACAAAATAGACTTCAAAACAGAAGGCATAAAAAGTGAGAAATAAGGTCAGAACATAATACTTAAAAGAATAGCCCAACACCAGGCTATAACCCTTGTAAACATATGCACCCAACATAAGAGCACATAAATACATAAAAACAAACAAACAAACCTTGGAGGACTTCAAGAAAGATATTTACAAAAACAGAGTCATCACAGGGGATTTTAACACTTCATTTTCAGCAATGGACAGATATTCCAAACAGAGAATCAACAAGGATATTTTGGCACTGAGTGACACTCTAAATCAAATAGACTTGATTTATACAGAACATTTCACTCAAAGAAGCAAAATATACAATCTTTTTAAATGCACATGGAACATTTTCAAAAATAAACCACATGATAAAACACTAAACAAGCCTCAACAAATCAAGAAAACTGAAATCATATCAAGCATGTACTCAGATCACAATGGATTGAAACCAGAAACCAACCTCAAGGAAAATACTCAAAAACATTCAAAACATGGAGACTGAATAGCATGTTATTAAATACATAACAGGTCAACATTGAGATCAAGGAAGAAATCAAAAAGTGTCTGGAAACAAATGAAAAGTAACACAAAATCCAAAACCTATGGCACGCAGCAATGGCAGTCCTAAAAGGAAAGTTCATAGCAATGCAGGCCTACTCAAAGACAATAGAAAAATCTCAAATAAACAACCTACTCCTAAATCTACAAGAACTAGAGGAACAACAATAAACAAAACTCAGAGTGAGTAGAAGGAAGGAAATAATCAAGTTCAGGGCAGAATTAAATTACAAAGATACTAAAAGAAAAATTCAAGGGATTTGTAAATCCAGGAGCTGTTTCTTTCAAAAGATAAACAAAACTGACAAATGTTTAACCAGGCTCATCAAGAAAAAAAAAAAAAAAGGAGAGTATGCCAATAAATAAAATCAGAATTGAAAGAGAAGTTAAAACCGGTAATACAGAAATAACTAGGATGATAAAATATTGCTATGAAAAACTATGTTCCAAGAAACTGGACAACCTGGGTAAAATGGACACATTTCTAGAAACATACAATGTTCCAAAACTGAATCAAGAAGAAGAAAAAAGCTTGAATAGACCAAAAACAATGAGCGAATTGAAACAGTAATAAAGAAACTGGAGGCACACAAAAGTCCTGGATTAGATAGCTTCATAGGTGAATTTTATCAAACATTTAAGGAAGAACTAACTCCTATCCTTCTCAATTTATTCCAAAAAAATTGAAGAAGAAGGAAGACTCCCAGACACTTTTTACAAGCCCAGTGTTATCCTAATCAAAATCAGGTAAAGACGCAACAAAGATAGAAAGCTATAGGTCAATATCTCTAATGAACATAGAGATGCTAAAACCCTCAACAAAATATTGGCAAACCACATCCAGTAATATATTGAAAAGATCATACACCATGAATAAGTGGATTTATCCCAGGGATGCAAGGATGGTATGATATTTGCAAATCAATAAACATAATACATCACATAAACAAAATGAAAGACAAAAATCACATGATCATATCAATAGAGGTTGAAAAAGTATTTGATAAAGTACAGCACCCATTTATGATAAGAAACACTCAGCAAAGTGGGAATAGAAGGAGCATAATTCAACATAATAAAAGCCACATACAAGAAACCTACAGCCAACACCATACTCAGTGGGCAAACACTAAAATCTTTCCTCTTAAGTCCAGAACAAGACAAGGGTGTCCGCTTTCACCACTTTTATTCAACATAATATTGGAAGTTCTAGACACAGAGACTGGACAAGAAAAAAATCAAAGGCATCCAAATTAGAAACTGTCATTATTTGCAGGTGACAGGATTGTGTTCATAAAATACCTTACGGGCTCCACCAAAAAACTACTTGACCTAATAAATGAATTTGGCAACATAGTGCGATACAAAGTCAGTATTCAGAAATAGAAGGCATTTTTGTACACCAGCAATGGAATAACAGAAAGGAAAGTAAGAAAGAACTCCCATTTATTATAGCAACAAGAAAAATAAAGTATCAAGGATAACGTTTTGTAGCAAACATGAACTATGCTAAATAATGATAAATTAATGTCAGATTTGTAAGGCTAAGAAACAAAGAAGTAAATAAAACACTAAAAAAAAGTCATACCTCTCATGAGATGAATTAACGAGTTTAAAGTATATATCCTTTGAAGTAGTATAGGAAATATTGTTAACTGTGGAATTCTGTATATGTTAAACTTTTAAGGGTAACCATAAAATAATTAAAATAGGATGCATGTATAGTAAACCAATAGAGGAGAAATAACATGATTAAAGCCCCATTTATTGGCAACCCGAATTGATAGAGAGAATGTTCAAAGACAAATACAGACAATATAAAGTACACCAACAAATCAATTAGAAAATAAGTCAGAGGGCTAGTGTGACTCGCTTGATTGGAGCATTGTCCCATGCACTGAAAACTTTCAGGTTCAATTCCAAGTCAGGGCACATACCTAGGTTGCAGGTTTGGTCCTTGCTTTGGGATGCAACCGATCAATGTTTCACTCTCACACTAATCTCTCCCCACCCCACCCTCTATTCTAAAATCAATAAACGTTATCTCAGACAAAGATTTAAAAAAAAAAAAAGAAAAGAAAAAAAGTCAGACAATGGAAAATGGAGGAAAAAGTATTTAAAAGACACTTCATGGAAAAAATAAAATGCCAATTAAAACCACAAAGCCATGAATCTAAACGACAGTATGCTTAAGATGAAAAAGTTTAAATTTATTGATTTTCTTAAGGGGATGGAGTGGCCCCATTATTTATACTGTTTGTCAGAGTATATATATTTGAACAACCAGTTTGGAAATCATTTGGATGATTTTACTTGAAGGTATCCCCCCAAATGAAATGTGGACATAGGTTTACTAAAAGGTATGTGTTAGTGTACACAGCGGTACTATCCATAAGTCCTACAATGTTCATACTCAAATGCCTGTCGACCACAGAGTAAGTAAATAAACTGTGGTGTATTCATAAATAAAATGGCATAGAGCAACAAGGATATACTACTTACAAGAACATGCAAAAATAAGTATGATTCTTATAATATTGAATTTAAAAAATCTAATAGATTGAGGGTGGACCCCAAAAATGAAATTTATTTATAAAAATTGTGTATTTTTTCTTACATGTTTATCTAGATTTTTTTCTACTGCTCAAAACAGTTTTAGAACTCATTGATTTTTATGCCTTTTAGTGCTTCTGCCATTTTTTGTTTCACCTCTTGCACAGTGGCAAAATGTTTCCCCTTGAAGACTTTTTTCATCAGGAGAAACCAACAAAAAAAAGTTGCTAAGGGTGATGTTGGGTGAATAAGAATGGTGCGGCCTAGGGAAGTCGTACCATTTATGGTCAAAAACTGCTGAACACAAAGGACAGTGTGGGTAGGTGCACTTGTAAATCACCCATTATGAAATGGGCAAACATATTGAGTCTTCCAAAAAAATTCATGGCAGCTGAACGCAGCCTATCACAACAATGCCAGCTGGTACACTCATACAGATGAGTTACTAGAACACTCATCTAGCGAGGAGAGCTTGTACTACAAGGGACCCACCCTCCAGAAGATAACTGTGGGTTTTTTGCGTCCCTCTCATATTCTATAATTCTAAAAAAATATACATATTCTATAAATCTATGTATTTAAATTTTAAAAAAAACCAAATATCATCTGATGTCAGAAATCTAAAAGTAGTTCCTCTTGAGTCAATAGAGACTGGAAGAAACCATGAGGGGGTTTCTGCAGTGATGGTGATACCCTGTCTCTTAATTTCTTAATCTGAGTACTAGACATATGAGTATATGGAACCTGTGAAAATTCAGAATTGTACACTTATGTGCATTTGTTTGTATATTTAATACTTAAGTGAAAAAAAATTTTAAATATCATCTTATCAATAAAAAATGCAGAAAAAGAGAAAATGCTAAAGAGAAATAATTAGCACATATAAAAAGTACCATATTTTTCTGTGTATAATGTGCATACACATTTTTGGCCCAAACTTTCAGAAAAAATATCTTTCGTTTTAATTTTTTAATTCAATTTTTTATTTACTTATATTAACAAACAAAACCAATGATCGTATTCCAGGGTATTATTTTGCATACAGATATTGTTATTGCTTTCTAGAATTATACTTTTAATTCATAAGCATAAATAAAAAATTAAAAACATTTATGTAAATACAGAATTAGTACTACCCATGTATAATGCACATCCTTATTTTTCCCTCAAATATTTGGGCCAAAAAGTGCACATTATACATCACAAAATATAGTATTCCAAAAACATCAAGCATCATGGTGAATGTAAATGGATTAACTATTCAATTAGAATATAATAATATGAATTTAGGCAATTTTTAATGAAATACATATTTAAGTCATAAGCTCATAAAAGCATTGAAATTAAAATAATGTACAATGATACAACAAGAAAATTTTAATAAAAATGAGCAGGGTACTGTTACCAAATAGCACTTGGGGTTCTGCTGCCTGCCACCACTCTCCAAGCAAAAATTCCAGAGGCAAAGATTTGGTGATAAAGGAAAGGAGCCTTTATTTAAGACTATCAGTTAAGGCAAATTCTAACACCAGAGTCCTTCCATCATTCCCTGTTAGCTTTTAGTTATCTTGTTTCTATATGGAATATAGAATAGATTCTATATCTATTCTATACAACATGATATACAAAAACTACACGATTTTGGAAGAATGGTAGTCTTCTGCCTCAGAGCCTATTCCCTCTAGAACATCCAAAGAATAAACCTGTCACTCTTTGCCAGGCCAACCTGATGCTAGGCTGTGCCTGGGGTTCCTTCTCATACAACATACTGTCTTTTGGGAAATGCTGGCAGCTGCAGCATGGTTATCCCAGCATCCGTGAGGAAGAAGAGCCTGAGAGCCTGAGAGCTAGAGCCAGAGCCAGAGAGAGAGCCAGCTCAGGAGCCAGAAAGCTCTCTGTCAGCCAGAGAACCTCTCATTTTATTTCCATTGGCTCCGGAGGTATTCAGCTTTTCAGTCAATCCCATCTTATACTCTCTATAATTGCCTCAGCAAACTCCTCCTACAGCCCCTCCCTACTTCTCCCCAGTGATCTGAATTATCTTAGATCTCTATCAGTAGGCTACATCAGGGTTTCTCAACAGTATCACTATTGATATTTGATGCTAAATAATTCTTTTTAGGTTCTTTAGAAACCTCCCAGGCCTCTAAGCACTAGATGCCAGTTGTACTATCACTCTAGCCGTGACAACCGAAAGAATCTCCATGTTATAAAATGACCCCTGGATTACAAAGTCACTACCCCCAGTTGAGAACCACTGGGCTACATTAATGTTACTCAAAATAGACTTTAAACAAAACCTATTGATAGACTTAAAGAAAACTGTTGTGAAGTGTTACAATACTTAGTCCATATTTGTTCTTCAATAAATATTTATTAAGTTCCTACAATATGCTAGACACCAGGGTTACAAAGAGGATAAGCAAAGTTCTGGTCGTCATGGAGTTCACACTCTAGTGAGGATCAACAAACAATAAATAAATAGTCCATTAATAAAAGCTAGAAAGAAAAGTAAATCATGGCAACTGGATAGATTCTGATGTAGAAAATTGCTGTTTTGTATAAAGTTCCCAGAGAAGATTTATATAATAAGTTCACATTTCAAATGACACTTCAAAAAAGGCATCAATAGTAAAGACTGTCCGGGAAGAAGGGAAAGTAAGAACTTGAAGAGGGTCTAAGAAAGATGCTAGACATATTCCAAGAACAATGGAATGGAAGAAAACAGTGTGGCTCAAGTACGGTAATAGAGAGGAATTGTAATAGAAGATAAAAGAACCACAGCTGGTTTGTCAAAGAAGTTTGAATTAATTGGCTACAGTGATTCTAAATTCACATGTAGTTAAAAATAAAGAATAAAAATACATAAAAGTACTGTTATCACATCCAAACAAATTTATGAAAATCCATAACTACATGTGGAGTTTTTAAAAGAACATTCTCGGCAACTAAAAGATCAATCTGCCAGATCAAGGTAGATCAATCTACCCTAACA
Organism: Mormoops blainvillei; assembly: GCA_004026545.1. NCBI lineage: Eukaryota > Metazoa > Chordata > Mammalia > Chiroptera > Mormoopidae > Mormoops > Mormoops blainvillei. The sequence goes on along the minus strand of PVJD01002480.1, from coordinate 181,836 downwards.
AGGTTAGAGAACAGTTGAACATAAATAAATGACTAGTTTCATCTAACAGGCACGTCCCTAAGTTTAAAAATAAACCGTTACACTTTATCACCCTATACTTCTATTGTTGGTGAATAATATGAACCAACTATCATCATCAGCAAATTGAGAAACCTAGCAATTATAGTTGACTCCTTTATTGCCATCCCCCCAAACAAACTCACATGTCCCCTATTCTGGCAAACACTGTTACAAGTCTATCTCCAGAACTGCAGTCACTGGCTCTCCATCCTCTCCATCTGTGTTGCAAAAAAGTTCATGAACCTCTGACCATCACTTGCCTACAACATAATTTCTAGAGAGCACAAGATACTCTCCTTTAATCTGTCTTCCACACTACCAAACTAAACTTCAAAATGACAACATTGACCATGCAACTTCGATACTTAAATTCTTCAACCAAGCCCTAGGATAAAGCCCAAACTTAACAGTAAATTCCCTTCTTACTAAATCTGGCTGAACCCTCTTACTTATTTGGGTCTTAAGTGTCACTTATCAGAAAAGACTTCGTGGCCACAAGTTAATTTAAATCAGTTTTCTTATTAATTATTTAAACTAGCTTTCTGAATTCCCATTCATTTTTCTTTAGGAAATTTATTCCTAAAGTTAATTATTTAGTATCAGTCTTTCAACCAGACTGAAAATGCCACACCTTTAAGGGCATACTCTATTTTGTTTACTCAAAAAAACTAGCACAGGGATTGCATGAATGATGAATACTCCAGGATAGCCAATGTTTATCACCCTGGCCCCATTGTGTTCATAATAATGTCCCCCATCCACCTACCAAATCATTATCATGTTCTCTAAACTTGACATGCAATTTCACAGCTATGTGTTTTAGCTCAGAGGCCCCATTTTCTCTTTCTTTTTTTCCTCACATTTTCCCTCAAATGCCCTTACTGCTAACACAGCTGATCAAACACCAATACATTTTTAGGAACCAATTAAAAATGACATCTTTAATTAAATCATTTTGACTCTCCTATCTCCACTGTACTGGCAAAAGAATGAATGACATACACTGTTCTTGTATTCACTAAGTTTAGAGCATTCAGAGTTCAGCCGGGACATAGAAACCACAGCAGTTATTTTAGCAAAGATAATTTAATATAAAATTTGTTAACTAGGTATCAAAGTACAAAAAATACCAAAAAAGTACATGAAGGTATTTCCTTAGGTAGGAAACAATGGGAGGAGCAAAAGGGGTTGGAATATTGAAACCTTAAGACCTTAGAGCTCAGGCCCTTCAAACTGAAACTCAGATGTCTGAGAATTCCCTCTGCATTGGGTTCTGTGGTTCTGGTGTCATAAATGTTGTGGAGACTGATACTAGTGGAACAAAGTTCCGTGGGTAGGATAAAGCTCTGCTAAGGTGATGCTCGCAGTTATTATTTTCTGAATTTTCTATTCTCCTATACTCTGTGTACATTCAGTCATTTAATACATCTTTAAAACATAGACTGTTTTCTGTCCCGGCTGATGTAGCTCAGTGGATTGAGCATAAGCCTGCTAACCAAAGGGTTGCCGGTTCAATTTCCCAGTCAGGGCACATGCTTGAGTTGTGGGCCAGGTCCCCAGTAGGGGGCGACCGAGAGGCAACTGCACATTGATGTTTCTCTCCCTCTTTCTCTCTCCCTTCCTCTTTGTTTAAAACAAAAATAAACAAAATTTTAAAAAATAAAACATAGACTGTTTTCAATATACAGAATATAATACAACAGACATCCATGATAGCAGAGGCCCTCATATCTTTAGAGGAGTAATTCTCTACTGAGGATAATTGTGATGCCCAAACCAGGGGGCAATGGCAACAAATACCAATCATTAGCAATCTTGCTTATCACCTGTTACTGGAAATAAATTTTTTAGAGCAAGTCACACCTGATTGTTATGAGCTGTTTATGTCCACTTTCATGATCCACCAGCACAGGAGTGATTGTGACAGAGACCCAATGGTCACAAAGTCTAAAATGTTTATTATTTGTCCCTTTAGAGAAAAAGAGTTTGCAATTCTCTAGAACAGATAATTAAAATTTAGCACCAACACTTAAGAAGATATATAGGTGGAGTTTTTGTTATATACGTATGTAAATTCATGTTACCAAAACTAACCAGAGAAAATTTGTTAACCTGCTTTTGAAACTGAAATAAATTTTGTGTGGACAACCGACTTTCCTAGGGCATCAGAACACTCAATTTTCAACTTCCAGTCTAATTTAAAACATTTTCAAGTTTTTGGTTTTTTTTTCAAGGATGCTTCAGGAAGGTATAATTGATGGAAGTTTTGTTTGGTTGGTTTGTTTTTCAACACTCTATACTGTTTGGAACATGTGTGTCTTCTTAAGCTCAGTAGATAAGAAAAATATGTTTTTGCCAGAGGACGTAGAACTTAGTGGTATTTAGCAGATCACTTTTCCCTGGAGACCTAACATATAAAACTGTACTTTTATTCCCCCTTATGTGTCTTTTACTTCTGCAAGGGCAATATCCATTCTGTTTATCAGCACATTGATAATTAATTCATCAAAACATGCTGCAGTAAAAGATACATTTAGAAAACCTTAAACAGAATCCCAATTCATATCTAAGCAAATTTTCTGTATGAGGCTAATTTAAAATGATTTTCATTTGCCATGACATGCTGTGCCAGCCTAAGTTAAAAAACAAAAAATTTAAATGAGTCCAAAACATAAATAAAACTAAACTCAGAAAAAATTCACACTCTATGTTGCCTTTTAATATTTATTATTTTTTTACAGTCAGAGACAAAATATCACTCAGTGAAAAATAACTCATTGAAATGTGACTAAAATTATAAAATTCTATTGTATTAAATATTTAATAATTTTGACTTAATTGTTCTTCTCTTAGATTTCTCTTAGAGGGGAAAGGTCATTCCAGATTGGAGAATTTACTCACATCACTCCGCAAAGCAATCATCTTTCAATATTTTTTCTTTACTTATATTTTTTGTTTTTTAGAAACTAGTCACATTTTTCCCTGTCCATGAAAGAAATATTCAGTCTTTCACAAATTGTATGAAGTAGGAGTATATGTCATCTTTGCCCTTTCAAACAAGAAAAGGGCAAAATCCTTCAAAGTATTTTTTTCTAATTGCATGCATTTTTTCTTTATTTTTCTTTATAAGATATGAATGCAATAAGCTAAAGTTCCCTAAAGCCCAGTTCCTTTGTGACACTGACTAAATCAACTCATTCAGAACCCACATTCATTATATAATTTATTCTCATTCATTCAGCAAATAATTAGTGAGCATTTACTACCTGTTAGGCAGTTTAGGTTGTTCAAGATCTAAGTAGTTGAAAAGGAGAGAACTATATCTTCAAGGTATTTAGGACATGGTAAATAGAGAACTGACAACATGTAATTAATTTTAGCACAATGGTACAGGTTAAAAAAATTACAGTGTAAATACTAGATAACTCTAGAGTCAGTAGATTATATATAAGAAATAATGTTTGCATAAATTGTTATAGAAATGAAGACATTTGGTACCTTTTCAATAAATATAGAGGAGAAAGGTCATTCCAGATTGGGGAAAGACTGTGTAAAAAACTGTATTTTGAGAGTCTACTTAAACAGTTAACCATGCATCTGTGACTCTCGAATATCAAATACAATGCTAGGAAAAGATAATAATGGAAAAACCCTGAGGTGGGAAACAGTATGTTTACAGTTGTGAGTCTAATAATCATAACTTGCATGTCTTCTTCCATATGAACTGTAAACTTACTTTTGCCCACCCCTATATATCAAAAATTACTTCATAGAACATGCTGAAGTGTGATTTTGCTTTAAACACAATAAAGATTCATAAACTAGTTTGAGCAAAACATGAACATTTCCTAAAATATTATTGGAATAATACAAGAAAAAGAGAAATGTACACTAAATAGATAACTGAGAGGTTTTATACACATGTCTTCTTTAGTAATCAGATAAAGGAAACGAGGAAGAAGGAGGAATAAGAATCATGGTCAGGTTGAGCTATGCTTCTTGGGGGCTTTTCTGACTAGAGAAGTGCAGTGCCATGATAAAGGGTAAGTTTGCTAGAAAATTTAGTATGATGAATTTGATGATTACATGAAAAGTCTGAGGTGAAGTGTCATGTAAAGCTTTTCACTACAGTTTGTTTATGAGGCTCTTAGCATTACGTGATGTCATTTCTGTTTATACACTTTCTCTGGAACAATGTATGAGGACTGAAGAAGAGCATCTGAGGAACATACGTATTTTTAAGATGGCTGGGGAGAAGCATTCCTTAGAAGAGATAGTTTGAGAGTATCTTAACCAAACTAAAACTACACCATTCAGCAATCACATGCATCAATTTACACAACTGCTTTGAAAACTTATGTTCACACAGAAACTGCACACAAATGTTTATAGCATCTTTATCAATAACCGAAACTTGGAAACAATCAAAGTCTTTTAATAGGTGAATGGGTAAACAAACTGTGGTAATCCATACAATGGAGTATTATTCATCAATAAAAAGAAATCAGCTATAAGGCTAAAAAAAGATATGGGAGACCTTAAAATCATATTGCTAAATGAAAGAACCCAAACTTAAAACACCACATACTATATGAATTCAATTTTATAGCAACTTAGAAAAGCAGAACTATGGTGACAATAATGACCAGCAGTTGACAGGGATTTAGGGGGAGAAAAAGTTGAATAGTTTGAACATAGGGGGTTTTTAGGGTGGTTGAAATTATTCTATATGATAGAGGAATGATGGACACATGCTATTATATATTTGTGAAAACACATAGAAGGCACAATACAAAGAGTGAACCCTTTGTATGTATATAACATAAAGTATGGGCTTTAGTTCATCATAATGCATCAATAATGGTTCATTAATCATAACAAAAGCACCACACTCATACAGGATGTTCATACTAGGGGAAACCATGTGTGTCAGGGAGGAAGGGGGATGTGGGAACTCTGAACTTTTGTATCAATTTTCTGTAAACCTAATAATGCTGTAAAAAAAGATCTAAGACCCTTGTGCTGGGCTTGGAGATTCCCAGAAAAAGCCAAGCTGTAAATCTAGGCTGGTTGCTGCTTATGTGAGGGCTCAGTGGGGCCAGCATTTGCTTGTTTCAGAGCATTTAGGAAGTTGTGCGTGGTGAGTAAAGACCAGCCATTCACATGGAAAAGCAGTTTGGATGGGCCTATATTTTGGGTGGAGTGGAGTCTCTGGGGATCTTCAAGGTGCATCAAACAGTGTTAGGCAGGTTGATGGAGTCTCAGATATGGCAACAGCTTGCCTTGCTGGCTCTGTGGTGGGAGGAGGGCTTAGACAGATGCAAGAGGTCCACTTCAAGACACATCATAATTAAAATGCCAAAGGTTAAAGGTAAAAAGACCATTTTAAAAGCAGCAAGAGAAAAGAAGTTAGTCACCCACAGGGGAGTTCTCATAAGATTGTCAACTGATTTCTCAAAAGAAACTTTGCAGGTTAGAAGGGATTGGCAAGACATATACAAAGTTATGAAAAGCAGAGACCTACAGCCAAGACTGCTCTACCCAGCAAAGATACCATGTAGAATCAGACAAGAAAAAAATAGAGGAGTTCATCTTCACCAAACCATTATTATACAAAGTTTTAAATATACCTATTTAAGGAAAAGATCAAAACTATGAACAATAAAATGGCAAAAATACATATATATCAACAATGGAACCTTAAAAAAAAACTAAGCAAATAAGAAGAACAGAGAAAAAAATCATGGATATGGAGAGGTTGCCAGATGGGAAGGTGGTGTGGGGGAATGGGTGAAGAGATAAAGGAATTAAGAAGTACAAATAGGTAGTAACAGAATAGCCAAGGTGATGTAAAGTACAGCATAGGAAAGGGAGTAGCCAAAGAACTTATAAGCATGATCCATAAACATGAACAATGGTGGGGGATTGCCTGAGGGAGTGGGGGTTGGGTTCTTGGTGGATGGGGGCCTAAGGGGAAAAGTCAAGATAACTATAACAGCATAAAATATAATATAAAATGATCTAAGATAAAAAAATAGATAACTAAATAAATATTGTCACAAAAATACTATTTTGAAAATTTTAGACCCTCAATACTCTCTGTTTTATTTTTATGTTTAGCTAAACTTTATGAAACAGTATGTTTTAACATTGCTCTAATATAAGGGGGTAGACCCAAAAAGCATGGAATGTATTTATAGAAAATTGTGTATTCTTACATCTTTAAATTTCAATCACCATCAAAGTACCCTCCATCTGATGCAACACACCTATCGCGATGTTTTTCTACTGCTCAAAACAGTTTTAGAACTCATCAATTTTGATGCCTTTTAGTGCCTCTGCCACTTTTTGTTTCACCTCTTGCACATTGGCAAAATGTTTCCCTTTCAGGACTTTTTTCATTCTGGGAAACAAAAAAAAAATTGCTTAAGGTGAAGTGGGGTGAATAGGAAGGGTAGGGCATGGAGTGGGGAGGTCATGCCATTTTGGTCAAAAACTGCTGAACACTGAGTGCAGTGTGGGCAGGTGTTCTCATAAATCACCCATCATGAAGTGGGCAAACAGGGAGTTCCAGGGGTTTGTTTTTGGGCCTCCCCTCATAATTTATAGCATTATTCTGGTACCAAAGCCACAAAAGAATAATAAGAAAATATACAAGAGAACAGGATAATCCATAAAATAAAATTTAAAAATAACTTATTTTATTTTTTAAATATATTTTTTAAAGATTTTATTTATTTTATTTTGAGACAGAGGGGAAGGGCAGAGAAAGAGAGGGAGAGAAACATCAATGTGTGGTTGCCTCTCGTGTACCCCGTACTGGGACCTGGTCCACAACCCAAGCATGTGCTCTGACTGGGGAATTGAACTGGTGACCCTGTGGTTCATAGGCCGACACTCAATCCACTGAGCTATGCCAGTCAGGGTTAAAATAACTTTTAAAGATTTCATTCTCTTCTGAAATTTATTAAGTACCTATTTGGTAATAATTAAATGGAAGAGACAAATTGGAAGCACATTATACTTAAATGACACTTGTTTTAATTTTTGTTCTCCAGCATTTCAATTCATTGTAAGTAAAAATTTTATTAATAGAAAGCTTAGGAAAAAGTTGAAAATCTATTAACATACACATTTAAATGATTTTGTATTTAATAAGTGGTATGAAATAAAATAGTATTGATTATAATTTTAATTAGGAAATTAATAATTTTAGTTAATAACTATTATGTTAGACTAAAACTAACAGGAGTATAGAATTTTTTATAAAGATAAAAATTCAGAAAGATTCACATTCAACTCTGTTGACAATAATTTAGGAACAATAACACTGTAAATATTTTACATTTTCTTTATAGAATTAAATTTTTTTCCACACAGAACTGTTGTGGAAACTCTTTATGTAATTTTCAGAATAATTGAAAATTCCACAAATTTCAGACTTATGCTGGAGTACAATATTTATAATATTTTTATGATATCTTTCTCTGAACTTATATAGTTTCATTTATATGTAAGTAAACCAGTTTTCCTATATTAATTTTTAATTGTCTAAATAAGAGTAAAAATAAACATATGCAAAATTAATGGCAATTGGTTGCTTCACATCATTAAAGATAAGTAGACTTAGAATACAAAATAAACATACCAATGAAGTTACACATTCTTTTTACTAAGAGCCTTGATCTGCTAAGAATTTATTATATTATTGATCGTACCTCACATCCAGCTTCATATACAGTGTTTTTCCAATATAATATTTTTAAATCTATAATAATTTGTTATATTTATCTATCATGTCTTCTTTAAAAATAATCTTAAAATATACCTATTTTCACAATAAAAGATCTTTGATTTCTCTTAGCTTATATTCTATAATTAGACACTCTCAATAAATATTTTTGTTTTAATATTATTATTATTTTAAAATCAAGTAAGAAGCTAAAAGGAGAGATTCCATTTCTCTGTTACTGTCAAAGAGATACCATAACATGTCCACTATAACTTCTTTTTTAAACTGTGAAAAAAAAACCCCACAAAATTTACCATCTTAAAGGTTTTAAGTGTATATACAGATGTAAATTACATGTCCATTGTTGTTGATCTCTAATGCTTTTTATCTGTATAACAGCTTCTATACCTACTGAAATTTTTAAGATTTTATTTTATTATTTATTTTTAGAGAGAGGGAAAGGAAGAAAGAGAAGGAGAGAAATATCGATGTGCATGAGAAACATCAACCGGCTGCCTCTTTCATACCCCCAACCAGGTACCTGGTCCATAACCCAGGCCTCTGCCCTGATTGGGAATCAAACTGGTGACCTTTCAGCTTGTGAGCAGATGCCCAACCAAGTCACACCAGTCAGGGCCCCATTGAACTCTATTGTGCCCCTCCCTGAACCCTCAGACAGCCATCATTCTACTTCCTGTTTCTAAGAGTTTGTCTACTTTAGATAGCTCAAATAAGTGGAAACATGCAGTATTTGTCCTTCTGTAACTGGCTTGTTCCACTTGCTATAAGGTCCTCGAGGCTGATCCATGTTGCAGCCTATGACAGTATGCCTTTCTTTTTAAAAGCTGAATAATATTCCATTATGTGTATAACCCATTTCTTTAACCATTCATCTGTCAATAGACATTTAAATTCCTTCCACCTCTTGGCTATTGTGAATAATACTTCACTGAACATGAGTAAGCAAATTTCTTTTCAAATTCTTGTTTTCAATTATTTTGGATACATACATACGAGTGGATTTCTGAATCATATGGTAGTTCTACATTTAATGTTTTGAGGAATCTCCATGCTGTTTTTTATAGCAGCTGTGCAATTTTACATTTCTACCAACAGTACACAAGGGTTACAAATTTCTCCATGTCCTCACCAACACTTGTTAATTACTGCCTTTTTGATAGTAGCCATCTTAAGAGGTGTGACTGATATCTTACTGTCATTTGATTTGCATTTCCCTGATCATCAGTGATGTTGAACATCTTTTCACATGCTCATTTGGCTATTTTTATACTTTTTTTTTTTTAGAAATGTCTATTCAACTTCTTTGCCTATTTTTTAAATGAGTAATTTTATTTTTGTTGTTGAATTGCAGGAATTATTTATATATTCTGTGTATTAATCCTTTATCAGATTTGGATTTATTTTTTGTCAAATGAGGTTTACCTTTTCACCCTGCTGATCGTTTCCTTTGTCACAGAAGTTTTTTCAGTTTAAGGTAATCCTGTTTCAGTCAATTCTGTTGTTATAACAGATTACCATAGACTGGGTAGCTTATATAAACAACAAACATTTATTTCTCACAGTGTGGGATGCTGGATGTTTGTGATCAAGCTACCAGCATCTGGTGAGGGCCTTCTCCCAGGCTGTAGACTGATGACTTTTTTTGTATGCTGCCTTAATGGAAAAGAGTGTAAGACCTGTCTGCTCAAAAACTTATATTGTTTATAGGACCCATTCTTTAAGGGTAAAAACTTTTTGTTCTATGTTTTTGGTTTAGGATTTATGGCCATTTATAACATAAGTATTCAAATTCATGAATATCATGTAGAAAAATCTAAAATCCATCAAATCCTTCAAGAATTCTTCTCAAATAGGCTGTGTGACTTCTGTGACTTTGCCCCCAAAAAGAAACTGTCCACCTGCCTCTCCTACAATAAGGCAGTTTGACTCTGCCACCTTCAAACCTACAGCTTACCCTTTAAAGATATATTTCTACATCTTACCCACAGGTCTAATAATCAGGTAAATAACACCACTAGAGACAAAACTCACCTTGGAGGTGTGTTGCAACAGTTCATAAAAATAGAGTAATGTTTAATGATTCCAGGATAGAAAATAATATGCACATTTAACACCTAGTTTTTTTCTTATATTTTTAATGAGTCATAAAATTTAATGCTCCCTGGGTTCCATGAGCCAAGGATCCCACCCCCCACACTCACCATTAATGGCTTCTTCATTTCATGGTTTCCAGAGGCAGGGGCAGTATGTCAGGCTGCACCAGGTTCACAAAAATTGCAAACAAGGAAAAGTACTTAGAACTGTATGGGTATAAAGCATATTTTATGAATTAGTTCAAACTGCTTCAATAATCCACTTTGAGGAGCTTGTGCCTACCCTAAGTAATTACACCATATCATGCTAGTCATTATAAGAATGTGTGTTATTTACATGACATATCAGGTAAACTCTTATACTTGAATGTAATTTTTAAAAAGTCCAATCGAGATTAGGCAAATAATTTTAACTAAAAGACCTGGGATTCTGTACTATCTTCCCTTTTTCTGCTTCAAAAACACCATCCATTTTTATGAATGCATCAACCTCTTTTAATTCACTTTCTTTTGGCATAATAACCTTTTATGTATTCTCAATTTCAGGAATCATAAAGATTCTAATGTTTACACATTCTTTCATCTCAAAACCAAGTTCATATTTTTGGGTTTATTCTCAAACCTCAGTTAAGAGGAAAGTTAATCATTACATTCAAATTTTGAAAAATATTTCCTTATAGTGAGGGTTTCTCATTAATAACTTGGAATCTTTACCAAATATACTTTTCCGTGAGTTCATATAACATTCCTACAAGAAATATTCTTGGTGCTCTGCAAAACAATTAGTGTTGGTGGGGGCGGTGGTGGTTGTCATCTCTGATAGTGACACTAATAAGGGTGCTGCCCCAAGAAATTTGCAGAGACTGAAGAACAGCCCTAAAAGGTCAGCATAATTATCCCTACTTTGCTTTCTTCCCATCATACCACCTCTCTGATTCCTGATTTCTGTCTTCTTAATTTCTCATTTAATTTTTTTGCTTCTAACTTTCAATGACCTTTTCTGATTTTACTTTGTATGTTTTAATTTTTCAAATCTAAAACATTGAAATGATTTGCAGGCTACCAAACTTCATTTGACAACTCAAATAATTCCCCCTCCCTCATGGTCACATAAGTTACCTGTACGTTTCATTTACTGACTATGTGACTACAAATATAATATGTAGCTTGAATGCAAAAAGAAAACAAGGAATTACAAAAAATAAAAATTTAAAAATTTATTTGTTGCTACTTTCAACCTTTTTGCACTTAAAATTTTTTATTGTTGATCAATTACAGTTGTCTCTATTTTTCCCCATTACCTTCCCCTACCCTACCCATCCCCTCCTCCCACATTCAATCCTCCCTCCCTCATCTTTCTCTATGGTTCCTTTATACATGTTCGTGATTAGACCTTCCCTCCTTAGCCCCATTATCCCCCTCATCCCTCCCCTCTGGTCACTGTTAGTTTCTTCTTTATTTCCATGTCTCTGTTTATATTTTGTTCATTTCTTTGTTTGTTGTTTAGGTTCCACTTATAACTGAGATCATATAGCATTTGTCTTTCACCACCTGGCTTATTTCACTTAGCATAATACTCTTCAGTTCCATCCATGCTGTTGAAAAGGATAGGAGTTCCTTCATTATTTCTGCACTGTAGTATTCCATTGTGTAAATGTACCACAGTTTTTTGACCCACTAATTTACTGATGGGCACTTAGGCTGATTCTAGAACTTGGCTATTGTTAATTGCACTGCTATGAACATCAGGATACATAGGTTCTTTTGAACTGATGTTTCAGGATTCTTAGTGTATAATCCCAAAAGTGGAATTGCCAGGTCAAAAGGCAGTTTCATTTTTAGTGTTTTGAGGAAATTCCATACTGTTTTCCACAGTGGCTACACCAGTCTGCATTCCCACCAACAGTGCACTAGGGTTCCCTTTTCTCCACAGCCACGCCAGCACTTCTTGTTTATTGATTTATTTATGATGGCCATTCTGACTGGTGTGAAGTGATATCTCACTGTGGTTTTGATTTGCATCTCTCCAGTGGCTAGTGACACTGAGCATCCTTTCATATGTCTCTGGGCCCTCCATAAGTCCTCCTTGGAGAAGTGTCTGTTTAGGTCCTTTGCCCATTTTTAAATTGGAATGTTCATCCTCCTGGAGTGGAGTCATGTGAGTTATTTATATTTTGGAGATCAAACACTTGTCAGAGGTTTCATTGGCAAATATATTTTCCCATACGGTTGGTTCTCTTTTCATTTTGCTGATGTTTTCTTTAGCTGTGCAGAAGCTTTTTAATTTGATGAAGTCCCATTTGTTTATTTTTTCTTTTATGTCCCTTGCTCTAGGGGACATATTAATGAAAATGTTGCTGTATGGAATATTTGAGATTTTCCTGCCTATGTTCTCCTCTAGGACTTTTATGTTGCCGCAACTTATACAGAAATCTTTTACCCATTTTGAGTTTATTTTTGTGTATGGCATAAGTTGGTCATTGAGTTTCTCCAAAAGCTTTCCCTCTAAGATCAGGAACAAGACAAGGATGTCTGCTTTTACCACTCCTGTTCAACATAGTTTTGGAAGTTTTAGCCACAGTGATCAGACAAGAAAAAGAAATAAAAGCCACCCAAATTGGAGAGGAGGAAGTAAAAATGTCATTGTTCACAGATGACATGATAGTATATATAAACAACTCTATAGACTCCACCAAAAAACTTCTTGGCCTAATAAGTGAATTTGGCAAAACAGCAGGATACAAAGTCAATATTCAGAAATCAAAGGCATTTTTGTAGACAACAATGAAATATCAGAGGCAGATATCGGGGAAAAAATCCCATTTGCTATAGCAAAAAGAAAAATAAAGTACCTAGGAATAAACCTTAGCAAGGAGATAAAAGGCCTGTACTCAGAAAACAACACAGCCCTGAAGAAAGAAATTAAGGAAGACACAAATAAATGGAAGCATATACAGTGTTATGAATCAAAATAATTAACATCATCAAAATGTCCATACTACCTATAGCAATTTATAGATTCAATGCAATCCCTATTAAAATACCAATGACATGCTTCACAGATACAGAAAAAATTTTTTTCAAAAATTTATATGGAACTATAAATGACCCCGAATAGCTACAGTAATTTAGAGAAAGAACAAAGTAGGAGGGATAACAATACCTGATAACAAACTATACTACAAGATCACTGTAATCAAAACAACCTGGTACTGGCACAAGAACAGACACATAGATAAATGGAACAGAATAGAGAGCCCAGAAATAAACCCATTAATTGTCTCTATGGACAATTAATATTTGACACAGTGGGCAGAAGCATAAAATGGAGTAAAAACAGCCTCTTCAACAAATGGTGTTGGGGGATCTGGACAGCTACATGGGAAAAAAATGAAATTTAAAAATTTTAATGAAAACATAATTAAAAGAGATTATATTAAGAGATGTATTTCTTTATTGAAGAATGTTGATATACTTCTAATTGTTCTTAGTTTTATCCATCTAGAATAATAAAGTTAATGGTTGATTTAAATAGACTATTTTAGAAATACATTTTTTTCATTCAAATTTAAAATAAAGTGGAGTAAAAAGTGGAAGTATGGCATATTTAATCTAAAAAAAGTAGGGTTTTGATAGAATAAAAAAATATATCATTGTTCAGTTGCTGGTATTAAACCTTCTATTAGATTTAGTTAATATTATGGGACATATGACTCACTGTTAAAGAAATAACCTTATTTCTATACTATTAAATTGTTTTACAAACCATTTTTCTATAGGTCATGAAAGTAGAAAATCTGATGGAAATGTCCATATTCCTCAAGCAATAAATGTTTCCTTGGCCCTTTTATACCATAATACAGTTAGAAAAAAGTCCAATCAAGATTATTCTTGAAGATGCAGTGATGTGCTACTGATTGTGATGTCAACTGCATTAGAACAGCAGCCTTTCCTCCACTACCTCTGTATGGGCATATATACATGTCAGTTGACAGATATTTAGGGAAAGTATTTCACAGTTCATATTGGCATAAGCATTAATTTACAACATAAAGAACTGTTTCTACTCTAGAAATAATGTAGCTATATAGCATTTCCTAATTCTGTGGAGACATTCGTAAAGCCTCATATTTGATGTCAACTCATAGACAGCTTCATCTTTAGCTCCATGTCTTTTCTGTTAACAATAAAGAGGAAGAATGAATGATGGTTGGGTTAAAAAAGTAAAATAAATATATTTAGGAATAAATGTATTAGGTTTATAAAATGTATTAAGAATAAATGTATATATAAGAATAAATGTAAAATAGATATATTTAAGAATAAATGCATTAGGTTTATTTATAAACCTGTTTCTTGAACAATGTCCCATTTTTCTCTAAAATCTTTGAAGAGTTCATAAATGTGAAGGAAAAATATCTTGAAATCATATAAAATGTTCATAAATATTAACAGTGTGATTTCTAGAATATGCATAAATAAATGGGTCATGTTCAAACACATAATTATTATAAATAGTATAAAATTGGAGATGCATCCCAACTTCAGGGAATTCAGTAGAAACTACCTTAGCTCCACTTACGTGTTAAGAACCTTACTAAGTATAAGACATAAAGAACAGATATTATAGAAAACTAGAGGATAAATCAGATACAGATTCTTCAGGCAAGTCTTTAAAATATATCAGTTTTTAACCTTTAGACTTAGAAGATAAACACACATATAACATAGATAACTATACCAGGTAAAATAATATAAGAACCCTTTTTTAAATCACAACAATAGGAGTCATGAATTACATAGTATTTACCATGTGCCAGTCTTTGTTCCATAAACTTTATACCTATTTTATCACTTAAGCTCCATTACAACCTTGTGTCAGTTATGGAAGGCTAAGGTATAATAGCAAATAAACTCCTAATATTTAGTGACTGAAAAGTACAAGAAATTAATTCCTTTTTCATGTAACATTTCAGGTCATTGTCATTTTCATTCATTAAGTCAGGAGGCAGAATGAAAGGAAGAAGCACTGGGACGCATTATCGGCTATGCCTAGAAATGGCAAAAATCATTTTTCCTTACATGGGAATGAGTGAATAATTCAGCTAGAAAGTGGGGGACTGAGGGAGAGGGAAGCCAGATCAGGGAGCGCAGTAAGATAGTGAGTGATTCAAGGAGCAGCTGTACAGAGAGATCACGACCGTATCATTCAGGGTGTTTCTAACCATGTAGAAGGTCTTACAAGTAATATTAATGGACTTTTTATTTTAAACATAGTAACAGGAAGGATTTCAGTGATAATGACATCAAGCTTTTTACATTATAAAATACTGCTCTTACTTTCTTTAAAATAAATGTTTTAGAACAGATTTAGATTTATAGAAAAATTGCAAATATAATAGAATTCCTATATTTCTCACACTCAATTTCCTCTATTACTAACATATTACATTAGGCCAGTATATTTGTCACAAATAATGAAGTCCTATTTATCAATTTTTTTCATGGATTGTGCTTTTGGTGTTTATACACTCATTAAAAAAACCTATGGTCACACAGATTTTCTCCTGTGCTGTCTTCTAAATATATGATTACAAGAGTTAAAGGGATATTTCAGTTTGGAGAAACAGTATGAGGGTTTGGAAGAGTTTTGTGATATTATAAAAGAAAAAAGTGAACATACATTCATTTTCTGACAAACTGTTATTGTGTATCTGTTCATTACCCAAGATAATTAAGTGCCAATATAAGAAGACATTTAATTACTTATGAACACAGAATAAGAGTGACTGAAGATGACTATGTGAAACTTATCAGAGCTTCCCAAATTACACTGCTAATGTTGCCTTTCATTGGATGAAATGAAGGTTCCGTGAGGGATAAGAGCAACATAATCATTTCTTGGGGACCAGGGAATTCACACTCCCAGAACAGATGGAAGAATCCAGCTGATCCTTCTTAATTACTGGTAGAAAACTTTCTATTTTACTTGATGAATTACTAGAACTGCAGTTATTTCATTATTCCTTTATAGAACTGCTTCCCTGTTAATGTCCTTAATATTAATAAATATGTTAGGGTGTGTGACTTTCACACTGTAAAGATAGGAAAGGAGAAAGATTAAAAATAGGAGTGTAAAGATGAGGAAAAACAGGAAGAGTGTGGACATTTAACATTACTGAACATAGGTATCTTGTTCACATTACAGTTCAACATATTATAGAAAAAGCATTTCAGGTACTCAAATTTGACATTTTTATAAATATTGGACAAATATTTATTATTTCTCCAATTACTCTTCATTAGGCATACAGTTCCCTTTATTTTAACACATGCATACTCAGAAATAATATTGAACATTCAATTATAAACACTAATGTGAAAATAAACACAGATATAATGATATCAAAATTACTTGAGGAAAATTAATATGGTTAAATACTGAAGGGGATAAAGTATGAACAGGGAGATGGTTAAATATCAGTTTGAATATTACAAAGAAATATCCTCTGATTTTCTATAGCAAATGACTCTCAGGAAATGTTCTCCATAAGGAAGGTGTTTATTATTTATTTCTTGTGTTAATTCTCTCTCTCAACATCTCCCTCTCTTTCTCCCCATCCTGCCTACACACACGTAATCACACACATGGGAAATAATATTCATTATTTATTTAGAATAAACAGAAGCCACGTTAATTTATACTAATTTACTCTCATAAGAGCAGTGAATTAAAATATTTTTTCACCCCTGTTCACATTGAGTAGTGCCTATTTTTAACATTTTTCAACTAGACAAGGAAAGTTTCTCCCTGAGCTTTCATTGAAATATGTTCATTAACAAGGATTTGACTTCAAATCTTAACAGCAAAATACCTATCTGTTTTTATTTCCACAAATAAATATTTAGCGTGAAAATGAATGCATAGAGTTTAGTACAGAATATGACTTTGATTAAACATAAAATATACAATAATTTTCCAGGGGCCTATTTTTTCTTGTAGCACACCCTCATATCCTTTTACTTTCTCCAGGATTCTGAGCATAAAGGTAGAAGCAGGTAAGGGAAAAATTAAAAATTACACATATATATATACATTTGTATATCTTCTTTATAAATTACAAAAGATTATATTTTATCTTTATCTTTTTTCTAATATTTGCATGTTTTAATTTTAATTATGTTTTCACTTGGTACTTTCACATTTATTTTTCCATTTAATCTTGCTGATAATCATTTTTTTTAATTGTTCGATTACAGTTTTCCTAGTTCTCCCCCATTGCTCATGGCTCTCCCCTACCTCACCCACCACCTGTTCCCACAGTCAATCCCTACCCTTAGTCCATGTCCATGGATCCTTTATACATGTTCCTTGACTAGACTCAGCCCGTTCTTTCCCCCATTATGCCTCTCCTCCCTCCCCTCTGGTCACTGTCAGTTTGTTCCTTATTTCCATGTCTCTGGTTCTATTTTGCTCATTTGTTTGTTTTGTTCATTAGGTTCCACTTATAGGTGAGATCATGTGGTATTTGTCTTTCACCACCTGGCTTATTTCACTTAGCATATTACCCTCCAGTAAATTTATCATCATTTTTTCTATATGCTTTTTCTATTGGCTTCATGCTTAAAAACTCTTGCTTAATTATAGATAAATGTTTACTGCTAGTTCCACTAGTAGACTCTTCTTAATATTAACACTTTACTGTGTTATTTATTTTTATATTATGTAAGACAAAATTATATTATATTCTAGCTAATTTTCCTGATGTTAGGTTTTAAGTATCCCTTTACTGCCTATGTTTTCTTCTAGGATTTTCATGGTTTCATGACTTACCCATTTTGAGTTTATTCTTGTGTGTGGTGTAAGTTGGTGGTCTAGTTTCATTTTCTTTGCATGCACTTGTCTAATTTTTCCCAACACCATCTTTTGAAAAGATTGTATTTATTCCACTGTATGTTCTTGCTTTTTTTGTCAAATATTAGTTGACTATAAAGGCATGGGTTTATATCTGGACTCTCTGTTCTGTTCTACGGATCTCACAGCAACATTTTTGCTGGTATATCTCCTCAAGCAAGGTAAACAAAGGAAAAAATAGGCAAATGGGACTACTTTAAACTAAAAAGCTTCTGCACAGTGAAAGAAGCCATCAACAAAATTAAAAGGGAACCCACTGTGCAGGAGAACATATTTGCCAATGATACATCTAATAAGGGATTAATTTCCAAAATTTATAAAGAACTTAACACAACACCAAGAAGACAAATAATCCTATTAAAAATTGACAAAGGACCTGAACAGATACTTTTCCAAAGGGGACATACAAATGAGTGATAGACATATGAAAAAATGTTCAATGTAACTAATCATCAGAGAATTGGAAATAAAAACCACAATGAAATATCCCCTTACACCTGCCAGAGTGGTTATCATCAATAAACCAACAAGTGTTGGAGAGGATGTTGAGATAGGGAAACCTTAGTGCACTGTTGGTGGGAATGCAGAATGGTGCAGCCACTGTGGAAAACAGTACAGAGTTTCTTCAAAAAATTAAACTTAGAACTGCCTTTTGACCCACCAATCTCACTTCTGGAAATATGTCCTGAGTATCCTGAAACACTAATTTCAAAGAGTATATGCACCTCTGTGTTCATTTTAATATTATTTACAATAGTAAATATCTGGAAATAGCCCAAGTGCCCATCAATAGATGAGTGCGTAAAAAAACTGTGATACATTTAAGGAAATATTACTTTTTGTGGCAGCATGGACAGTCATGAAGATTATTATGCTAAATGAAATAAGCCAGTAAGAGAAAGACAAATACCATATGAACTCACTTACAAGTGAGATCTA
The DNA here is from genome assembly GCA_004026545.1 of Mormoops blainvillei. Taxonomy (NCBI): domain Eukaryota; kingdom Metazoa; phylum Chordata; class Mammalia; order Chiroptera; family Mormoopidae; genus Mormoops; species Mormoops blainvillei. The sequence goes on along the minus strand of PVJD01002480.1, from coordinate 163,076 downwards.
ATGAATAGCATAAACTAAGGGACAAAATAGAAACAGAGGCATGGATACATGGAAGAGACTGACGGCTGTCAGTGGATGGGGATACTAGATAAAAGATGGTAAAGGAATTAGGTAAAAAACATAAATATATAACACATAGACACAGACAACAGTGTGGTGATAGCCAGAGGGAAAGGGGAGGTGGGAGTGAGGTTGAGGTGGGCAAAGGGGGGTGGTGAAATTGGGACAGAAAGAGGCTTTGCTTGGGACAATGGGCACATGATGCAGTTGTACAGATGTTTGTTGAATCGTATACTTGAAACCTGTGTGGTTTTGTGAACCAATGTCATTTCAATAAATTCAATTACAAATAAATAAAAATAAAAAATAAAATCTCATCATTCATTTTCTGCCTCTATTATTTAGTTAATGATGAAATTATTTCTTAGACTCAAGTTTTTAAGCAACTGTTTTGTACTATTCAGTCCACCCCTGGGCTAGTACTATTGCCATCTGTCTTTATATATTTGTTCTACTGTCTTCATAAATGTTACCTTCTCAGGCTTTTATTCTAGGCTTTGTCCCTTGATGATTTTCATTGTTTCATTGCCTGACTCATCCAATCATTTTTAAGCAACTAATCTATATCACATATCTTGGGTTGGGTACTAAGGAAGAGAGATGAAGGAATAGGGAACTAGGCCTATAAAATGTACAACTAGAGGAAGAATTTTCATAGCTTCTTATGAATTTATTTGTATTGTTGATATATATCAGTTTGTATAGTGCCCTTTCCTTTATCAAGCATATTCCCCACTACCTATTAATATCTTATTGTATATATACAAATATATAATAGTTATCTATCTAGTTATATAATAGTTATATATATATCATATATATGATATATATATGATATATATATCTCATATATATACATCTTACCTCTATAAGTACTATAACATTAACATGTTTTTTAAAAAACATATAAAATGTATGGTCATATTTTCTTAAACTCAACTGAATACATGTTTGGTCAGCCATCTCCATCTTAAGTAATAGCTTCATTACTTACTCAGTTAACAAAATATGAAATCTGAATCATTAATGAGCACTATATTTTCCCTTAATCTCTTTATTAAGTCAATTATCAGTCTTTATTAACTCCTAAAATAATCTAATCCTTGTTATTTTTTTCCATCACTATTGTTACCCATTTCAATGTCCGGTTGCTTCTTACCTGAACTATTAAGTAATGTCCTACTGAAAACTCTGGAACTTTCCTCTCTCCAATCCTGTCCATTCCTTATGTAGAATCAACTAAATTTCTAGAGCACAAATATTGTAAATTTATTATATTTAGTAAGAATTTTCAAATCTATATATACCATTCATTGCAGATATTTGGAATTTTAAAATATCAACTTTGAATTTTTCTTTATTTCTCACTACCTATGACAGCAGTTCTCAAAGTGTGTTCCAAAGATGCTGGAGATCTCCAAGAGACTTTCAAGGTATCTGTGATGAGAAAAATATCTTCATAATAATATTAAAATTTATCTTCCACCCTGGCTGGTGTAGCTCAGTGGATTGAGCATCAGCCTGTGAACCAAAATTGAACTGGGTCACCAGTTCAATTCCCCAGTCAGGGCACATGCTTGGGCTGAAGACCAGGTCCCCAGTAGGGGGCACGTGAGAGGAAACCCACACATTGATGTTTCTCTCCCTCTTTTTCTCTCTCTCTTCCTCTGTGTCTAAAAATAAAATAAATAAAATCTTTTTTTAAAAAAGTTATCTTCCCTTTTCACTGTGTTTACATTTGCTCTACTAGTGCAAAATTAATGTTGGGTAAAATTGCATCCATCTTGGCATGAATTTGACAGTGGCACCAAAGTGTTCTAAGAATCATTATATTCTTCACTGTTACGCACTGTGATTTAGTTTTTAAAGTCATTGTTGCATAGATTCATTTAAGAATGCTCTTCATAAAGCAGTACAAAATACTAATAGTATTAAATCTTGACCTTGAATAGTATCTCTTTTCATTATACTCTGTGAGAAAAAAGTAGTAGTAAATATAAAGAATTTCTGCTGCATATCATATAACAGTTGTCTTGAAGAAAACAATAGTGATTGTTTTCTGTCTGAACTAAACCATTTGCATTTTCATTGAACACTTTTATTTAAAACAATGACAGTTAAGCTATGCAGACTTGGGGATTTGACAGACAGTTTTTCAAAAATGAACAAAGAGTCATTGTTGGAAAACAAATGGCAGTATCTGATATCGATGTTCAAATGCATGTTTTTAAATAAAAATTAGAGTTTGGGAAAACTTGTATCTGCTGCAGCTTCTAATATAATTTACAGAAAAGATTAGTATTGATATTAATGAATGTATTTTTTGCTTTAAATTTAAACGTGTTAAGATCTGCAGAACTCAGTTAAATAATATTAAATAAGTATTTTAACATTTCACAGTTTTAAATTCTATAATGGAGGCTATCCACCTAAATTATCCAACGAGGCTAAAGTTCTTTGGAGTCGCTGATTTTCTTAAGAATAGAGTTCCTGAGGCTAAAAGTTCGAGGATTGCTGGTCTATAGGATAAAATCCAAACTCATTAGAGTTATACATCAATACCAGCCCCAGTTTCCCTTCCCAGAACTTTGATGTGTGACTCCTTCATGTACCACAGACACTAAATAAACCAATCTCCTGAAATGCCTTACCCGTGCATACCTCCATGCAATCTTTCACAATGTTCCTCCTTTATGGGATGATCTCTGTTTTTCTTCACTTGACATATTTCCACTTATATTACAAAAATCTATTTAAATGTTACTTTTCATCTCATTTCCTCTATCTACCCAAATATAAAATAATTTACCACCTAAATATACGTTATCTCAATAATTTATACAACTATATTTATATATATTAAGTTGCATAATAGTTGTCAGTGCCCTTTTTTCTTGATAAATATTAGTAGACTGTGAGACATTTGGAAACAGGTTTTGCTGCATTTTATACAGGTTTTGTATTTTATCTAATGCCTGCCACATCATGATTAAAAAATAAACTACTGAATTCTATTGTTAAATCCCTCCTGGAGCTGAGACTGGGTATCAACATGTATTTGAAAAATAAAAATGAATATTATTTTAAAAATAGGATATAAGAATATCATTAAAAATTGAGTAATAGTAGATTTTCATTATAACATTGCTATACATTTGAGAATGCTAGCACACTTGTTTCTGTTTTTTAAAGTTACAGTAACCATAACTTGTTTTTGTGGTTGACAATATATGGACTTCTTAAAAAATATGCGTCTGAATGTTCGTGTGCAATATGCTGACGTTCTCATTATTTGACATACTATTAAGTCTAGAGTGAGTGTTACTTGATCTTTGTTTCCATTTATTATAGAAATCAATATTCCACATATCTTCAATATGGGCAGCCTCTCTTCTCCTCAAACACTGAGAGGATTCAAACTGATGATGCCAGCAACACAGAGGGCTTCTTTTCTAAGATGTGAGTATAGCTCACATTGTACCTGAGATAAATATTTCTGTGGAAAAACAAATTGCTTATTAAACTTATCTTTCAATGTGTATGTGTACAACTTGTAATGTCACCAGCATCTTGTGACTAATGAACGTTACAGAGGGAATTTTTCAGCTGCAAAACAAACTGATGTTAAAAATTATGTGGATATGAATGTTTTTAAGCTAACATTTATCCATCTTCTGGTGAAGTTTCCATGATATTCCTGTGGTGAACGCTCCCTCTTCATTCTCAGTGTATGGGTGCTCTTAGGGTTAGACTCACATCCAATTCCCAGAGCACACGATGCAGGCCTGGTTCAGCAGGGCACCATGCAGCTGGCTACAGCCATCAATTCGGAGATAGGCATGATTCACCAAGCCACAGAAACCCTTACATTACTTGAAATACTTGGAAAGAAGTTAACTTTTTCCAACCAAATTGCTAAAACGTCAAGATGAAATTCTGAAGCTGCTGATGGCTATATTTAATGACATCATTTACAAAGTGTCTGCCTGGCAATCATGCCATAGACAGTTAAGCAGAGACATAAGATGTAGAAAGATTAATTCCTAATGCAATCATCTCAGTTCCTGAATCCAATTGTTCCTGCAGCCAAAACAACCGTGGACTTTCTGGCTGTACAAGACATCTTATTTTACTTCTTAAAAGCAAGTCAAGCTGGGTTTCTATGATTTGCCATTGAAAAGTCATAACTAAGAGAGTAATATTAACTCAGTTTTCAGGCCTGTCTTCCCAGAAATAATCATAACATAGATATGTTCACAGTATACACTGTAGATAAACATAACTGAGGGAAGATTGGTCAGTTCCTAAAACAGAGAACATGCTAAATTTCTTAACCTGCTTTCTCCAGTAAGTTCATGTACAATTCAGGAACAAAAATAAATGTCAGCTGGGTTGAAATACATATTATAGCTATACTGCAATGCAACTCAATTATTTTTAGTGCATCCTTGTATGATGAAAAGAAGAAAGCAATTTTAGTACAATGTATCATTAGTTTCTAAGCCTTTTAAATAATAAATTAATAAAGAATCTTGTACTTTTTTTGATTAAAGTCATCCTAATGTGCATTATAAATCTCCAAGGGAAGAAAAGTATCCAATATTTCTAAGCTTATTTCATTAAAATGATTTTTTACCTGAGCCTTTATGAAATTCCATAGGAACATTCCTTATCTGAACAGATATTTGAAAAAATTGACCTAGAATATTATCTTTATTCCTTTAAAGAATTGAGAAAGCTTCATTTTTTCTCATGATTCAGTATACATATAAAATATAAATATAATAGATATATAAAATTAAGGTAGTTTTTAAATGTATATAAATTTATGTAAATTTAGAACTATTTTAATTTGATTTATTTATTTTTTCCTTATGCAAAGCTTTTTGTTTATTTTTTTACATTTTATGATGTTTTTATTTTTAATTTTTTATTGTTGTTCAATTACAGTTGTTCCAATTTATCACTGTTGCTCTTCCCTGCCCTGCCCACGCATACCCCGTGCTCCCTCAGTCAGTTCCCACCCTGTTGTCCATTAGGTATTGGCAATTTATGTGCACTTTTTGCAAAATATACTAAAATAAATAAAAATATTGAGCAGAAAGTGAAGAAGCATATTTAAACTAAACTTTTGATATTTACATTATTTCCATAAAAAGACTATTTAACAAATACCTTCTTAGTATTTCCAACTAACAATCTTTTTATTCTGGTTTATATTGTATTTAGATATTTTTTTCCATCTGTGCAGTTCAAAGGCCATTCTCATCAACTTTCTATGGACTAATCAGTATGATTGTCAACAAAGGCTCCACATAATTAAACTAGATATTTGTTTTTACAGTTCACTTGATACATTATTTAAGTTCAACAGAAGAAATGTCCAGACATAAAAACTTAATTGCTTAGTAAAGTTGAAATATGCATGCATCTTTAGTATTGCTATCATATGTTAATAATTAAGTAAATAAAATTAGAACATGTTTTTTGACAGAACTCGGAAGTGTTTTCCTCCATAGAACTAACCAAAATAACACATGTAATTATAGTGATCACTTAGGAATGGAAAAAACTTTCACAAGTTCAGAAAATGGTTTCTGACACATGGGTTTCCATCTGCTACCTGCTCTACTTTTAAAGTGCAAAACCCACTGTGGAAAACAATTTGGAATTTCCTCAAAAAACTAAAAATGGATCTACCTTTTGACCCAGCAATTCCACTGATAGAACTATACCCTAAGAATCCTGAAACACCAGTTCAAAAGAACCTATGCACCCCTATAGCAGCACAATTTACAATAGCCAAGAATTGGAAGCAACCTAAGTGCCCAACAGTAAATGAGTGGATCAAAAAATTATAGTATATTTAGACAATGGAATACTATGCAGCAGAAAGGAAGAAGGAGCTACTACCCTTCTCAACAGCATGGATGGAACTGGAGAACATTATGCTAAGTGAAATAAGCCAGGTGATAAAAGACAGATACTACATGATCTCACCTATATGTGGAACCTAATCAACAAAATAAACAAGCAAGCAAAAAATAACCGGCAACATTGAAATAAAAAACAAACTGACAGTAACCAGAGAGGAGGAGGGAGGGGGATGACAGTGGAAAGGGAGGGGAAGGATCATCAAGGCACATGCATAAAAGGCCCATGGAAAAAGCCAAATGGGGCAAGGATTGAGGGTGGGAAGTGGGGATGGGTGTGTCTGGGGATAGTGGTGGAGGGAAAATGTTGATAAAAATAAATAAATAAACAGGGGGAAACTAAGAATGGTATAGGAAATTAAGAAGCCAAAGAACTGATATGTATAATCCATGGATATGAACTAAGAGGTGTGGGGATGATGGGATAGGGTGCTGGGTGGAGGGGATAAAGGGAGGATGGGACAACTATAATAGCATGCTCAATAAAATATACTAAAAAAACCAAAAACCCATATCAGTGGAGTCAGTAAGCTGCATTCAGAATCTGAAAACCCATCACTTCCAGCTCTTCAACACATAAATAGGTCCTTTGCAGAAAAGGATCATTTGCAGCAACCACTTTCTTCTTCCTTTATTTTCATATAAAAAATAAAGTTTGAATTCTTTTGGCCACAGTTTTAAAAATTATACTTAAGTTTACCACTGTGGAGTAAAGTGTCAATATTCCAGGAGGCTCCTGAGAAATACAAACTCATTATTGAAACATTCCCTTAGTGCCTCATTTGTCGCCACTCAGCACTTCAGACTGCCTGGCATACTGAGTGGCAAACTTTGGTCTCAGGTCCCCTTTACACTCCTCTGTGGGTTATCGCTATGTATATTTATTATTAGAAATTCAAACTGAGGAATTTAATAATATTTATTAATTTTAAAATAGCAATGCTAAACCAATTACATATTAACATAGATCATGTATTTTTAATGGAAAAAAAACACTGTTTAAGGTCTCTTTGAGCATTCGATGGTGATGTCATCAGCTAGGAATGCTTGGGGTCATGCACTTGAGTCTCTACTACCTGTGAGACCCCATACAAACATTCCTCCAACCAGAGGAAATATCACTGGAACAGTTCTTGTGGTTCTTTCTGTGAATACCCCACTACAGCAACAACTATCAGGGAACATGGAAAAAACCAGGTTGATTATTCACAAGTCCTGAAGGGTACGGTATGCTCCAGGTCACGCAGCAAGAAGGTCAATGGTAGACAGGGAGATGGAGGAAAGATCTGTCTTTATTTGGGTATAGTGTAGGGGGTTCAGGGTTTCCCAGGTTCATGCTTTTTATTGGTGAATTTAAAACATGTGAGTGAGAATTAAAGCATGGGAAGACAAAAGCAGGGTCACTCAATTAGTTCCTATAAGGAAACTTCCTACAAGGAAAATTTCATGGGCTGGGACTACTGGCTCCTTACCTAGTTGTGTAGCTAGAAATATGTTTACTAGAGAGGTGGTTGTCATAGGAAAGGATACCTCCTGGACAATCATGACCTTAATGTAAGTCACTTATATTCCCATTAGTAAAGCTAATTATGAGGCATTATCACTACAAACATACATTTTCCCAAACAAAAATATGATGTGTCATTTCTTCACATTTTTGTAAATCTCTTTAATGTCTTAACAGAAAACAACAGGATTGTCGCAGTAGCTCTGTATTCAACCTACTGCAATAATATGTCATGTAGATTTGGAAAACTCCACCATCTTAGTCTTATAAAGTACTTTTGACTTGATATATACCCTGAAACTTTCGTCTGGTGGTTCTAGTATCCCTTCAACAATTCCAGGGTTCACATCAAGTCAAAACTGACCAAGCAGATACCATTCTCCCTGAAAAACACCAAGGAAAACAGAGTACAGATGTAAATATGGAGAAAATAAGCCCGGAACACAAGGGTCTCAAGGAGTTAATTGACAGCTACAAAGATGTAGTAGAGTAATGAAGGTTATGGGAGCCCCCAAACCAAACTTCACTAATTTTACCTGAGCAAACTCTATCAAATACATTATTATCGAGATAAGATGGCTTCCTTGACTTTTTCAGTTAGGTTTATTTTCTTCTGTTTAAGTTAGTTACTACACTCAAAGTGCTGTGATATACTTTTAGACTGCCATGACTTATGATTTATTTTCCATCTAGTCAATTAAATGTCTTTTCTGAACACAACCAAAGTACTCCCATAAAGGTATTGAGCCCAGCCATGAATAACTGTTTTCCTCCTAGTTAAAAATAATCACTCTTAGCCCTGGCTGGGTGGTTCTATTGGTTGGTGCATAATCCTGTGCACCAAAGGGTTTGTGAGTTGATCCCCAGTCAGGGCAAATGCCTGGGTTGCAGGTTCAGTCCTTGGTTGAGATGTGTACAGGAGGCAACTGATAAATGTTTCTCTGTCTCTTCCTCACTTCTTCTCTAAGAAAAAAAAAAAAGAAAACATATTCTCATGTAAGGATTAAAACAACAACAACAAAAAAATAGTCACTCACTTCAGGGTACAAAGGATGACAAAAAATAACCCACCCAGCTACTAAGATCTAGAAACCATATACTTGAACATTTTATCAGTTTCCTTTATATTTACTTAACTTACCAGTTCTTTATATGAAAATAAAACAAATTTAATTATACTCCTTGTCAGAGTATGTAAAGGATACAATATAAACACATATCTGAATTCCATATTTAAATACTGTTTTTTGTACACACAACTGCCTTTGGTTCTATCAAAAGTTATTGTTATAAACATGACTTCTGTTTTTTGAAATACGAGATCTAAAAGGTAGACTAACAGTTTAATTATACATAAAAATATATAGTGGTCACATCATTAGTTCACAGATGTAAAGAAAATCATATAACATATTGTGACCTTTAAAAAGTAGTTAAATATAATACTGAAAAATAACTTTGAATCTTATATATAAATCATAGTCTTTTCCCTTAAGAAAGGAAGATGTTTCTATCAGTTAGAACAAAGGATGAATAAAAGTATTTGAGAAGTGTTTTTAGGTTAGGAATTCACATGCAACTTAGATTGTCCTATTGGCATATAGAATTTAATATAAAAATACGATGACTTTCATATAAAATGCTAAAAAGTATAATATATTTAAATGTATAAAATCAGGAAAGGTTAGTCTATGGAAATGACTAGCTATTGAATTTTGAATTTCTTGAATGAAAACAATGAAAACACTTGAAGGAATTGCTGAGGCGAAATATGTCATAAGGTTACTGCACCAAGTTACCAACAGAAATAGGACTTAGGAGAGTATGTGAAGTTTATTCTGTGTTTTTAAAGATAATAGAGGCAAATACTTTGTCTAAGGTTTTTGATTGCCATTCTAAGATGAACCCAGCTCATGCATTGTATCAAATATCCACACAAATGTGGTCAGACTATGTAGTCTCTGAAGTCATGAAGGACCAAAAGAGAGGCACTTTTTTTTCCATCTAGCATATGACCCTTGTTAAGAAACTGAAACTTCAGAGAAAGGTGTGTACTTATGGAGGAGAAAATACAGTTTTACATGTCTCCATCACCAAAAGAAGGTATATAGTACAGTTGGGTCGGTCATTACAAAGCAAATGTCCGTAGAATCTCAGTGTTGTCACTGGCTGATTAACAGTCAACCCATCTATTCAGTTGGTTTATTCAACCCTGAGTAGCATATTAGGTGCATGCTGTTATCTGAACTTTATAATGATGAAGGGGAACAATTAATGTGGACATCAAAATTTGGATTTTGATTCAGAATAATAGGGTATTCTTTTTTTATTTTTTGGTAAAAACCCACCATGAACTCACTATGTTACACATCAAAACTAAGGGTAAAGCAGTAACTTAAAAAAAAATTTGTAACAAAATATCAAACATTTAAGAAATTGATTTTATTGACCTTTTATCAATTTACTGGTATAAGTTTAAATCAGAAGTATAACAATTTTTATTGACCTTACATAATATTAAAACTACAATTTACGGACACACCATGTTTTGGTGAGTGTTATCAAAACTGAATGCCCTTTTCCTTCCTAAGCTGGAAAATTTAGAGGAGACTGCAGGAAAAACCCACCATTTTAGTGTTCCCAATTGTTCTCCAATCTTTAATTCTTTCCCATATATTTTGCATATGACATTCTATATTTTTAGCAGCAACAGTGCAGGCAACGTATATTAACAACAGGTGTTCATGAATACAACCAAATAAAAGGCAACAGCTCTTAGATTTTGCAGTAGAATGGTTCCCACTGTTGAGTTTTGCAAGCAGCTGCGTGGTTTACTCCCCACAGTAATTTAACAGCACAAACACTTATAACTAAAATAACAGTAGAAAGTATGGTTTCCCCCTGGCTCTGGATATGGGATCGTAGCTATATATTCTCAGTAATTTACCCACTAATGTACATTTACTAATCATGTATTTGACCCTCGTATTTAGTATAGTAACACTAGTGAGATATTATCCCTATTTTCACATAAAATGTAACTGTCAGAATTCAAAAAGCTGATAAACATAGCTGACAAAAGTTATTTTACTGGCACTATTAAAAAAGTTTATTCACCTAATTTTCTGACTAGGCTTATGGTAATGGCTAAAAACATTCTATTGCAACTCACTGCGAATACAACATGAAGGAAGTTTCTGATTTTTAAAGGACCTGTAAATAAGAGTAAAAAAAAAATTACCAAATTTTTCTTCCCAAAACAATTACTTTGATTATATTATTCTGTTTATATTGTTTTTTTTTAAGTGTCACATAATCTGTAGCTCATGACTAACTCTTCATGATTCAACATACTGTTTTTTACACTGATTCATGTTTATGGGCCATGCACATCCAATAGAGCATTAAGCACCTACAGGGTATATGTTTCTCATTATTCTCTCAAAGTCCTTTGGTAGCAGTGCCTTGATAAAGACTTGTTTCTATCAAAATAACTCACTCAAAATTTAAAGTAAGAGCTGAAAAATGGCACATACACTGTAATTTTTAAAACTGTTGAACTGTTTCATCACTAGAGCAAGCTTGACAAATGAGAGCATTGGCAAAACTCTTTTACATAAATGTATAAGAAGCATTGATCTTGCTATCTTTTCCTTAAAAAAAGATGACTAGTTTAGTTCAATCTAACCTTGAACAGAAGTTATAAGGAGGTATTGCTCTCTTTGCAAATTAAAATAACAAGTAGATTTTCATTAAATAGAATGGATTCAGCAAATGCGAATAAAAACTCCTTGAGTTATGCTGAATATATGATGGGATAGGAATCTTAATAAGACATATTTGAGATCATAAGCAGCATTAATTGAAGTCTGCACATTACACATCTCAAAACTAAATGTGAAAGTTATTTAACTAAATAATTTAACATAATCTAGAAATCAATTCTCTCACATGCTTCTAAGAGCTTTATATGTCTGTCCAGAAAATATCCAGCAGGTAATATGAAAAATAGAGATATTTATTGAAGAAGATACAACAAACATTGTACATAGGACAATGATGCCTCAGTCCCCTTCAAAGTCATGATTTTCTTGAGGAAATCTGGTTCACTGATAGCAGTTTGATTCAAATCATTAACACCTGCAGGACAATGTTCCTTCTGCTCTGGTAGCTAGAGGAGGCCTCGGAACAAATTTTGCAGTAACACATTTCATGCCAAGATCCTTCAACAAAATCTCAGACACAGTAGTTTTTGGAATCCCCAAATCAGCTTCTAGTTCTTGCACTGTCAGTTGCTGATCTTTGTTGATTGTAACCTGTATGCGTTCAACATTCTCAAGTGTTCTGTTTGTTGCAGGCTTCCAGAAAGTAGATACCTTCAACAGATTCTCCAAGATCTTTAAAGTATTCATGTAACGCTTTTATTTGTGCGCTACTCATTGTATCATGCCCAAAAACCTTCTGAATCATCTGAATAGTTTCCATGGAAGAATGTTCAAGCTTAACATGAAATTTGATGCAGGTTCATTGTTCTACTTGGTCAGCCATTTTGAATGCAATGACCACACAGTACACATTCAATGGTGTCTACCACCCCCACTGACTAGTACAGTGAAGTCATCATTGTTCACTCATCCACATTTCAGTCCATTCTCCTTGGCTGCCACATTATATCAATGTTGTGCAAACCATTCTCATATTAACAATGGCTGGACTTATATATAATATTTTTCTTTTTCTTTTAATCAATATGTAGATTCCTTTCATCATTTTTCTTTACCTGAAATTATTGCTATGTTGTGTTCATCTCTAACCCCATTTTCATGGACCTTCCTTCCTTCCCAGACTTCCCATTATGCTCTGAGAGATGTCATTTATATGATTAACATTCTCTTTCCTACACTCCATTTTTTTTGTCAGCTTTATGACTTTATTGACAGTCAGTGGTTAGTTTTCATCTATATTAATGTTTATTTTTTTAAATGGTGACATACATAGGTAAAGAATGTACAGGCCTTCCTTGGTGAATCTTCATGTTCCTTCCTGGAGAAATACACATAGATGCAGTAGGAGACACCCTTATTCACTTGGCCCAGCCAGCTTTCCTGAGCCTGGTATCAGTGTGCACATTTGATGTTCCCATCTCCTTTCTCAGATCTCTTTGATTGTCTACACGTCATACTTCTTTAAATCCCCTCTATGGATGTGCATGTGAGTGTTGATGGTATATTCTCTGGTCACTCTCTTGTTGATGGCTGAGAGGTCCTTTCTTGCTACCTTCTTTGTAGGAGCAATAGCCCAGGTTGGAAAAGATGCTCTGCTGTACTCAAGCATTTTATTAAACCTACTCTCACCCTTTGAACTTAACTGAAACCTGTTACTTTTTACGGACTCTCTTCTTTCTCCATCAACTCATAATAATATGTGAAGTGTTAGCTTTAGACCTCTTTGATCTTCATATTACAACATATGTTTATAAAAATATAAGTACAAAAACCCACCTCTGAATTTTAAGCTCTTTTGTGAGATCCAGCTTACATCTCTGCTAGTTTCTGTTGATTTTCAAGTAACAAGTTAGCTACTCCAATTCATTTATTGAAGAACTGTCCATTGCTCAGTCAGTTTTGCACATGAAGAAAAGTTTTATGATCTGTTCAATATGCTGGCCTCCCTGCTTTATAACCCCATATCTCAATTTTTTCCTACACTCTCCTCAGAACCCTTCTCTATCCATTTGGCTATTGCCTGAGATTGTTCTGTCTCTGCAATCACTAAATCAGATAACCTGATCTTTTTTATTTTAATCACTTAAGTGCTTTTATCATACCTGTCCTTTGACACATTAAAATTTCCATCTGAGGAACCACTCTGGTTTATCCTCTCTCTCAGTCAAACCTTCACTTCTCTACCTTGGTCATAAATTCAACAATATCTTGTCAATGGCACCAGTCCCCTCGTTCATTATATATCCATCCTAGTCACCTGGATACCCTCTGTTGGAATTCTGGTGATAGTCAGTAGTCTCCTAAGGGTGTCCTCCTGTCTTCAATATTCTCTCTTCTAACTCAGACTCCACTCCGCATTCAACTATTATGAAATGCAAATCTAACCACATTTCTTTGTTAGCTGGAACTCACCAATTTTTTAAATAACTTTTAGCATAAAGTTAAAATTTTGCATGGCCTTAAAATATCTTTGTGACATGAACTCCATCAAACTTACAGATTCATCTTTGTCACTGATTTCTGATCCTTTCTTTCTTTTTAGGGTCTTTTTGTTTACTCCATACATACTATCAGTCTATTTTGGTTTCTCTTTATTACCTAGATCAGAATTATCTTTCAGATCTCAGCTTCTACATCATTTTTTCTGGGGCATCTTACCTGTTACCCCAGACATCATTGCATAGATACCTCTGCTCTATGACTACATATAACTGGGTATGTCTCCTCTCAAGGCACTACAAATGTTCTTGTCAAATGTTTCTTCTCCTCACCAGAGGTTAAATTCCTTGAAGATATTGTCCCACTTACCTTGATCACCACTGTATCTTTATAACACAGAATAACACCCAATGAATTAAGGGTGCTGAATAAATGTTGTTAATGAAGAAATGATATCCTACTAATAGTGTAGAATTGTGATCCAAGAGCAAAATGAAAATGCTCTTTAAAATGATAAAATTTATGATATGAGAATGTATGCATCATATGCAAGACATTTCTCATAATTATAGAACCATTTGAAAACAGTTACTATCAGTATGTTTTAGCACATTTATGTGTTTATCAATTCATTTTCTGGTTTTTCGCATCTACAGGGTGGGCAAAAGTAGGTTTACAGTTGTTAATATGTGAAACAGAGTTTATTCTTGTATTATTATTTATTATTGTACTATTTTTCATATGAACAACTCTAAGTGGTTCTTGATATGGCTCTTAATCATTCATCAATATTAGTATATGGTTCTTAATTATTCATCAATATTTGTTATATTTTTCTCAGTACTATGTTAAGCTCTTTAAAGGAAAGTACCATGGCTTATTCATCCTCATTTCTTCCAGATACTAAGCTATATCTTAAAAATGATTTCATGTGAATTCTCACAAACTTTCCTGTTATCCCCAAAGTAGCAGAGATGTAGATGTCTTCCAAATATTCTCTATCCCTTCCTTCTTAGAAACAGAATCTTAATTTTATTCAGTAAAGCTATGTTCCTTGTCAAAATAATGCATTTCCTAGCCTCCTTTGCAACTAAATATGGGCATGTGACTAACCTGTGTTCAGTGAAATTAAAAAGAGAGACAGAAGGCAGTTTAGTCAATTAGTGCACATTTTGGCTATTTCCTACTTTCCCTTTTTCTTCCCCTTTTTCAAATGAGCACATGTTGATTGTGATTCTATCTATCATCCTGGGTTAAGGGTTGAGTTTGAGGGTAGAAATAACATTTTACAAATGTGAAGTAGATAGTAGAAGAAGTATAAGTTCCTTTAAATTGGGCAAGCTTGCAAAATTAAAAAGGAATACCATAATTAGGATAAACATTATTGTCACAATTAATTCCCACCTCCTGAGGAAATTTTTTCTGTTGTAAAACTTAGAAGCTGAAAACTGTATTTCCCAGATATCATTACAGATAGGATTATGTATTAAAAATTAAGTTTCAAAAATTGCCCTTGGCTAGTATGGCTCAGTGGATTGAGTGCCAGCCTGTGAACCAAAGGGTCACTGATTCAATTCCCAGCCAGGGCACATGTCTGGGTTGCAAGCCAGGTCACCAGTAGGGATGCGTGAGAGGCAAACACATATTAATGTTTTTCTCCCTCTCTTTCCCCCCCCTTCTCCTCTCTGTAAAAATAAATAAATACATAAATCTTAAAAATTAAATGTATTTGTGTGAGATTTGGAAAGTGCTAGCCCTGAATCCACCAATTTTCTTAACATATAACTGGCTATGCTCTGTCATTACTGCTTCCTTAGTACCTGTGTGTGTTTTCAATTCCGAACTAGTATTACTGGGCTTAGTATGATTGGGCTCCTCATTGGTGATTTAAGATATTCTCCCTTACATCCTTTAAAAGTCCCAGCTTTGATACTCATTTACTTCAGGTTTTATAACCCTGATTGCTCTCGTCATTCAACAAATCCTGTTTACTTCCCAGCTCTTAGCAATTTATTTCATTTCTGGCATGGCAGTACTAATTTAGACCTTCAAAATAATCTTTCTAATCCTCTTTTTTTTCCATTCTATCCACAGCTCTCCAGTGATGGTGTCAACTTTACCCTTATCACACACAAACCCACTGTCATAAGAAGGCAGACTTTGGCATTTCTAGTAAGAGAAATATTTTCAAAATTTAATTGTTACTCACATGATTTCCTCTTTCCATTTCTATTTTTTTTTAAGATTTTATTTATTTAGTTTTAGAGAGAGGCAAAAGGAGGGGAAAAGAAAGGGAGAAAAACATCAGTGTGTGGCTGCCTCTTGCGTGCCCCCTACTGGGGACCTGGCTTGCAACCCAGGCATGTGCCCTGACCTGGAATCAAACCAATGATGTTTTGGTTCTCAGGTCAGCACTCAATCCACTGAGCCACACCATCCAGGGACCTCTTTCCATTTCTTGCCTTGTAGGTACCTCTCTAAAATATAAGTCAAACAACTCACTCTTCTTTGTACACATTTTACCAGTAACATTGACTGCTATGCTATTTCTAAACATTCCAGGAATATCCCTGCTTTAGGATATTTACACCTGTGTTGGGTTTGTGTGTATGTGTGTCTGTTTTGCCCCTTTTCTTCCCTTTTTTCAAGTTTCAAAAAGTGAGTCATTTAACTGAATCACTCACCTCTTCCTGTCTTCAATTTTTGCTAGTCTCAATCTTTTCAATTAGATTTATGTAAACAAACTATTTAACAAGTTTTTTTGCCTGCATTCTAATTCCTCCTCATCCTAATCTTCTTTTTCATTACACTCTTTCATTTTATACTGATGCTACAAACTTAATGGCTGAAAATAACATCAACTGATTATCTTACAGTTCTGTAGATAGGATTTTAACATAGGTCTTCTTCTAAATTGTTGACAAGCCTCTTTTCCTTTTGGGAGGATCTGCAGTAGAATTTATTGCCTGGCTTTTTCTAGCTTCTAGAGGTTACTCACACTCATTGGTTCATGACCACTTTCCTCCACCTTCAAAGCCATCAGTGGTGAGACATTACTCTGATTTTCTTCCATTGTCACATTTCCATCTGAAGCTCTTCTGTTTCCTTCTTCCATTTTTAAGGACTTGGTGATTACATTGGGCCCACTCCAATAAACCAGAACTTTTAAAAAACATAAGTTGATTAGTGATCTCAATTCTACCTACAACCTAAATTTCCCCTTGTCATGTACCATAATATTTCCACAGGCTTGGGTATTAGAATGTGGACATCTTTGGGAGAAAATTATTCTTCATACCATACCATGTATATGTAAATCTATTTCTTGACTATTTTGTTGCACTGATCTAATTACTTATTTTCACACCAATATTGCATTCTCAATTGCAGAAATTAAAAGTAAATTTTGATATCAAGTAATTGAGTCCTTAATACAAGCAGTTCTTTAAGATTTTTTTTCTATTTACAATATTTTCCATATAAAGAACTGACTTTTCAATTTTCATATGAAAGCTTTTTGAGGTTTTTATTGAATTTCATTGAACCTATAAATAAATATAAACATAATTAAAAATAAGAATAAAACATTTAAATGAAATAAAGCTATGTTTTCCAAGAAATTTACAGAATACTTTTCTTCATTTATATAGGTCCTGCTCAATTTCTCTTGGCAATATTTTAAATATTCATGTAATAATGGTAAATATCATTCAGGGCATTTGTGTTTAAGTATTTTACTTTTTGATACTAGTGCAAATTGTACTTTTAAAATATGTTTCTTTTCAATTCTTTTTCTAGTGGTAATTGATTTTTGTATATTGGCCCTGTATCTTTCAAGAAAGGTAAAATTATTGTTTTAACAGTTTTATGCCAAATTTCTTAGGATTTTCTACATAAACTCCTATGTTGCAATGTAATAGCAACATTGCTTATTATTTGCTGAACCTTATGCCTTTTCTTTCCCTCCCCTCCCTTCCCCACCCCTCTTCTTCCATCTCCTCCCCTTCTCTTCCCTTTCCTTTCCTTTCTCTATTACGCAGCCTAGGACCTCCAGTGTAATGGTGAATAGAAGGTATGAGAATGAGCAGATGTGCCTTTTACCAATTTAAAAGTAAAAGCTCTCAGGTTTTCACAATTAATGTAAGGATAGCTATAGGAATTTCATTGCTACCATTTATCAGATGCAGAAAGCTATCATCAGTTCCAAGCTATCTGAATGATTTTTATATCAAATGGTCACTTCCTTTGTAATGAATCTGAGGAAAAATAAAAATATATATTATATTTTATATTTATCCCAATTTTTACTGTTTTGGGTAACATTAATTTATTATACATCTGATGTTTCATTTTATGCCATCCCCTATCATGCTGAAGGCCTTTTAGTATTTCTTATAGTCTAAGTCTGCTGACTAAGAATTCATTAAGCCATCATTTATGTTAAAATATCAAAATTTTTAAAAATGGAAAACTAAATAAATGGTTATATCAAATTCTAAGCTATTCTTTAATTTATATACATTGTATGGCAATGTCAAAAATATTTTTAATCAGAATAATTTCCCATGCTCAGATCAACTTTAAATAGTCAAAGAGATAAATTTATTTTTAAAGTTATAAATGGTCAAAATACGTACAGTTAAAAATATCTTTATTTTTCTATCACTGACATTACCAGCAGACCTTGTTTTATTGTTTCACTCCAGAGTTCAAAGAACACCACAATGTGAGAAAATACACACACACACACACACACACACACACACACACACACAGAGGAATTCTGAGTTGGCATTGTTTATAAAAATACCTTAAGGTTGTTATTATATTTTCTTTTCTTCATTGTTTTGCTGAGAAACTTACATATCATTGTTCTCTAGTGTATAATGTGTTTTATTTTCCCCTCTGCCTGCATTCAACTTTTTTTTTTGTATTTCACTTTCAGCAATTTGACTATACTTATGTCTAGATATACTTTTCTTTGTATTTTTCCTTCTTACATTTGGAAAAACTTCTTAGGTTTGTATATTAGTCATTTCAAAAACTTTGAGAATATTTTGACTTTTGTTTCTTCAAAAGCATTCAGCCTGCATCCTCAACTGACTAAAATGAGATCATTTAACTAGAATAAGACTGCAAGAAATCACCAATAACTGTTTGTATGCTAGATCTATATAATGTTCTTTTATTTTTATTTTCTGAAACTTTGTGTGATAACTGCAACCGGTTTTTACTCTTTTTAAAATACCTTTCTTCCTCTGACTTGTGAACCGCCAATTTTTCCTTCCTCTCATTCAATATTTCAAACTTATATTGTCAGCCACCACTATTAGATAGTCTTTCTCAATATTAGCCTCAGATGACTGTGCTTTATCGACACCATGTGTTTATTCACCTTCGTTTCTTATGTACCTTTACTAGGATATTTCTATTGAATTTCGCCTTTGACGTGAGTTCTTAAAATTTACTATCACATTCAACTTGCATTGAAACACTGCAAGCAAATAAAAGTTGAACTCATTATTAGACCTTCTTCTCTATCTTTTTTAGCTTTTTTAACATATTGACCTCCATTTACCCAATCTCCCAAGCCAAGAATTTGGTGACCCTTCTACATAAACTCTTTTTCTCATTACTAGACCACTAATTAACCACTAAGGCCTGCAAATTCCAACTTCCATCCCTATTGTTTTAAGTTAATTCAGGCCCTCATCATTGTGAGGGTCAAAATACAAATGGAACATTCTCCGTCTAATTATGAACCATTAAATATTTTTTTCATAATCTAAAAGATACTATCTATGTTCTTTTGTCTGAAGAGCTTCCTAATGTGTATTTTCTTTTTAAAAATTTATTTATATTTTTAATTAGTTTACATTCAATGTTTTTTTTTGCATTTTATTGTTTATTCTATTACAGTTGTCCCAATTTTTTTTTCCTTCTGCCCCTCTTCACCTAGTCCTTCCTTCTCTCCCGTAGTCGATTTCCTCTCTGTTGTCCATAACCATGGGCCATTCAAACATGTTCTTTGACTAATCCCTTCCCCTTCCTTTCACTATCTCCCCTTCCTCCCCTCCTCCTACAGCTATCAGTCTGTCCCATGTTTCCAAGTCTCTGGTTATATTTTTCTTGTTAGTTTATTTTGTTTATTAGATTCTAGTTTTAAGAGAGATCATATGGTATTTGCCTTTCACCGACTGGATTAGTTCACTTAGCATAATAGTCTCCGGTTCCATCCATACTGATGAAAAGGGTAGGAATTACTTCTTCTTCCTTTATGCTACATAGTATTCCATTGTGTAAATGTACCACAGTTTTTAATCCACTCATCTACTGATGGGCACTTCTCCAGGGAGGACATACAGAGGGTCCATAGACATATGAAAAGATGCTCAACATCACTAGCTATAAGAGAGTTGCAAATTAAAACCACAATGAGATATCACCTCACACCTGTCATAATGAGAATGGTTATCTTAATAAATCAGTAAACAACAAATGATGTAGAGGATGTGGAGAAAAGGAATCCTAGTACACCTGTAGTGGGAATGGAGCCACTGTGGAAAATAGTATGGACTTTCCTTCAAGAAATTAAAAATGAAACTGCCTTATGATCCAGTGATTCTACTGCTGGGAATATACCCTAAGAATCCTGAAACACCAATTCAAAAGAACTTAGGCACCCCTATGTTCATAGCACTATTTATAATAGCCAAGTGTTAGAACAGCCTAAAACGTGTTTTCTAGTAGGCCCCTGAATATCCATTCACTTCTAACTCTTAATGCACTTAGCATAGCTTCGTTGTTGTTACAGACCCTTGAATGTGTTATACTATTCTTTCTTCTCTGCCAAAAATCAGGTTTTAGTGGTTTAATCAGTGACTTCCTATTCCTTCTATCCAAAGGAATATAGTATGTCACCTACTTTGTGAAGCTTTTTTGAACAAAGTTTTTCACTCTTCTTATTTTGTTTCAAACTTGTAGAGAATAACATATTTGCATTTACCAACCTGATATTAATTAATACCTACTTTTCTATATTTTTCTTTCATATATTGTCTACAGTGCTTAATAAAGCCCTTGGCTTATAATGAAATTTAAATTGCCTTTTCTTCTTTGACCATTCATTCCTTTTATTTTTTTCGTGTTCTCTCTCTTTTTTTTTTAATAGTTTTCTATGTTTTGATTTTCCTTGCACAATAATAACCTGATGGTAAAAGAAATTAATGAAAGATGTATTTAATTATCTATGACAGTTGCACATTCCAACTAAGTTTTTTTTATTTCTTAATTTAGTAATTAAGTCAATTTAAAATACCTATGATTAATGGCCTAAATACTTCTAAACTAGGACATTATGAGATACATATCATTTAATGGCCTTTTATTCAAGTATCATCTAATTTAATCTTGAAAATTAAATAAGAACTTGTTTTTATTTTTACTCATTTTCAAAAGTATTTTTTAAAAATTTTGTTGTAGAAATACAAGTAATGTTTTGTTTTAAGCTTATTGATTTTAGGTTATTCAATATTGTAAAAAGTAACCAACATTGTAAAAATAATTAAGACAATTAATCCAAATTCAGTATTTTTGACTATATCTCAACATTCTTAAGTTCTAAATATATTATTCAATTTAGTTCTCTTTATAAAACTTTATAAAGGAACATTATGCCAAATGAACTAAGTCAGTCAGAGAAAGATAAATACTTTGTGATTTCACTCATAGGTGGAATCAATGAACACGCTGAATTAACAAACAGAATAGAAACAGATTCATAGATGAGGAGCAGGAGGACAGCTCTGGGGTCGGGAAGTTAGGGTGAAGAGAGATCAAGGAAAAAAGGAAAAGGGCTCTTGGATATGAGCAACAACATAGTGATTGCAGGAGGTAAAGACATAAAAGGGGGATAAATGGCATGAAAAAAAATGAAAATTTTAAAATATTGAGACTTCCAGTCAAGACGGCAGAATAGGCAGACATGGCTCACCTCTTCACACAACCACATCAAAATTACAACTAAAATATAAAACAACCATCATTCAGGAATGCCAGAAATGGAACTGAATGGAAGTCTGACAACTATGGAATTAAAGAAACCACATCCATCCAGACTGGTAGGAAGGAGGCAGACATGGAATGGGCTGGTCCAACACCCATGTGGATAAAAATTTGGGAGGGATATCTTGGGAGTTAGGATACCCAGACCCACACAAGGACCTTCAGCCCAGGGTTCTAGTGCCAGGAAGATAAGTCCCCACAACTTCTGCCTACAAAAATCATTGAGGATTGAGTTGGCGGAAGAAACTGCTGGAGCCCCAAGCAGCTCTTCTTAAAGAACAAACACATGGACTCACCTACTCAGACTCACTTCCTCTGAGCTTTGGAACTGGGGTAGCAGCTTGAAAGGCACCAGTGGCACAGAGGGAGAAAGTGAAGTGTCTGGCATCAAGGTGAGCAGGGGCCATTGTCCCTTTTCTAAACCTTCCCCTCAAAAGAGCCGGCAAGCTGGTGCCATATCTGAGACTCCATCAACTTGGCTAACACTGTTTGACCCATCTTTGAGATCCCCAGAGCCTCCACCCCACACAACTTACAGGCCCACCTGAGCTGCTTTTCCATGTGAATGGCTGATCTTGGCTTGTACTCCATGAACTCTTAAATCCTATCAAACAAGCAACAGCTGGCCTCAGTGAGCCCCAGGCCAGGCACTAGCAGCAGCCAGCCAAGATTCACAGCTTGCCATTACCTGGGAATATCCAAGCCCAACGCAAGTACTAGCATCCTGCCTGCTTTATAGCTCAGGCGGAGTGGGCCCAGGAAAAACACAGGTGGGGGCTCACATTGGCCTGTACCATATGGAAAAACCCAGGGCCAGAATACTCACTGGTTAGCTACATACCATGTTGGAGCCCCACCACCCTGCCTCTGCACAGCTGATCCTCCACGGAAGGCAGATGTCAGTGGTAAGTGGTCACAGCCAATCCTTATACCTGACTAGCTTAAGTAAATCCGTCCTATTGATCTGCCAACAGCAACCAAGGCTCAACTACAAGAGGAGTATGTCCTCAGCCTACAAAAAGGGTGCAGCTTGAGTAAGTACCCAGCTTGGGTGATGGGGAGGGTGTGCCACTGGACCCTATAGGACACCTACTATTTTAGGCCACAATACCAAAACAGTTCTACCTAATATGTAGAAACAAACACAGGGAGGCTGCCAAAACAAGGAGACAAAGAAACATGGCCTGAATGAAAGAACAGATCAAAACTCCAGAAAAGGTTCTAAATAAATTAGAGATAAGCAACCTATCAGAATCAGAGTTCAAAACACTGGTTATAAGAATGCTCAAGGATCTTATTAAAAAAGACCCAGTCAGAAACAAAGGATACACTAATTGAAATAAAGAACAATTTCCAGGGAAATAACAGTAGAATGGATGAAACCAAGAATCGAATCAATGATTTGGAACATAAGGAAGAAAAAACAACCATGCAGAACAAGAAGAAAAAAGTAACAAAAAAATGAGGATAGTATAAACAGCCTCTGTGACAACTTTACGAGGTCCGATGTTTATATCATAGAGGTGCTAGAAGGAGAAAATAAAGAGCAAGAAATTGGAAATATATCTGAAAAAGTAGTGAAAGAAAACTTCCCTAATTTGGTGAAGGAAATAGACATGAAAGTCCAGGAAGCACAGAGAGTCCCAGTTAAGATGGATGCAAAGAGGTCCACTCCAAGAGACATCATAATTAAGAGGCCAAAGGTTAGATAAAGAAAGACTCTTAAAAGCAGCAAGAAAGAAGTTAGTTACCAGATGGTTGCTGGATGGGAGGGGAGAGGGGGAGACTAGGTGAAGAGGTGAGGGGATTAAAGAATACAAATAGATAGTTACAGAGTAGCCTTGAGGACGTAAAGTACAGTGTAAGAAATGGAGTAGGCAAAGAACTTATGCACATGAGCCATGGACAGGAGCAATGGTGGGGGGATTGCCTGAGGGAGTAGGAGTATGCTGGGTGGTGGAGGGGAAAGAGGGAAAAATCAGGACAACTCTAATAGCATAACCAACAAAATATAATTTAAAAAAATATCAAGAATAATAAAATAAACTTTAGTTGAGAAAAAAAAGAATTAAAAGATAATGGTAAACATCTTTCTTCCACTGTCACCATTCAATATAAAAAATGATTGAAATTTTATTTATTTAGATGCATTGAGTCAAAAAAAGATATACTAAGATTAATTAAAAAACCTATGTCTTCACACTTTAGTTCTGGTCAAGGTGGAGGCATAGGTAGGCGTGCTTTGCCTCCTCATGCAACCACAGAGAAAATTACAATTATTTCTCAAAACAAATAACAAACAGAACCATCAGAAAATCAAGGTGCATGGAAGTCTGACAACCAAGGATTCAAAGAAGCCACATTCATCCAGACAGGTGGGAGGGTCAGAGTCAGGAAGACAGGCAAAGAGGCATTGAGATGCAGTGTGGTGAACAGAGGTGGTGTTCCTGGTAGCAGAATGAGTGGCCCCACATTCATGTGTGGTGGATAAAAATCGGGAGATACCTTGGGAGCCAGCGATCCCAGCCCCAGGCCAAACCACACAGCCCAGGGTTCCATTTCCAGAATGATAAATCCCCATACCTTCTGGCTATAAAAACCAGTGGGGTTTGTGAGGGGTGGAAGAAACTGCCAGATTTTCAGGAGTGTTTATTTAAAGGACCCACACAGGCTTAGAATGTATGGAAACCCACCAACTCTTGGATTCACCACCAGGGCAACAGCTGGCACCAGTCACATGTAGGAAGTGAGTGAAGTGACTGGAAATGGGGCAAGTACTGTGCAAATCTCCAGAGGCCAGGCAGTGGCATTTTCCCCTCTTCAAGTCTTCCCCCAACACAGAGCCACAAAGTAGTGAGTGGGTTGCCCTACCTGGGCAATTACCTAAGGCTCGACCCCACACAATTTACATGTACCTTTTACAGGTAGTCAAAGCAGCTCTACCTAATACATAAAAACAAATGGGAGGCTACTTAATCGAGAAGACAAAGAAATATGACCCACATGAAAGAGTATAACAAAACCCCAGGAAAAGGACCAAATGAATGGAGATAACCAACCTATCAGAAGCACAGCTTAAAGCACTGGTGACCAGGGCAATCGAAGACTCATTGAATATGGCAGAAACAAGGGAAGAAATGAAGTTTACACTAAGTGAAATGAATAAAAATCTATAGGGAACAACAGTAGGAAGGGGGAAGCCGAGAATCAATGATTTGGAACACAAGGAAAGAAAAGCATTCAATCAGAACAGCAGGAAGAATAAAGGATTTTTTTTTAAATGAGGATATAGGCATAGGAACACCTGGGACAACTTTCAACATACCAACATCCAAATCATAAGGGTGCCAGGAGAAGAGGAAGAGCAAGAAATTGAAAACTTATTGAAAAAATAATGAAACAAATTTTCCTTAATTTGTCAAAGGAACTAGACATACAAGTCCAGGAAGCACAGATTCCCAAACAAGTTGGATTGAAAGAGGATCACACCAAGACACATCATAATTAAAATGCCAAGGGTTGAAGATAAAGAGAGAATCTTAAAACCAGTAACAGAAAATCAGAGTTACCTGTGAAGGAGCTCCCATAAGACTATCAGCTGATCTTCTTTCTCTTAGATGAGTCCCTTTAATATTTCATATAATAAGGACTTGGTCATGATGAGCTACTTTAACTTTACCTTATCTGGGAAGCACTTTATCTGCCTTTCCATTCTAAATTATAGTTTTTCTGGATAGAGTAATCTAGGTTGTAGGTACTTGGTTTTCATGACATTGAATACATCTTTCCAACCCCTTCTTGCCTGTAAGTTTTCTTTTGAGAAATCAGCTAATAGTCTTATGGGAACTCCTTTGTAGTTAACTTTCTAAGAAAAAGAAGATCAAAACTGTGAACAGTAAAATGACAACAAACTCACAACTATCAACAAATGAACCTAAAAACAAAAACAAAAACAAACAAAGCAAACAACTAGAATGAGAACAGTATCACAGAAATGGAGATCACATGGAGGATTATCAGCTCGGAGGGGGAAGGTGTTGAATGGGGGAAAAAGGTACAGGGGATAAGAAGCATAAATGGTAGGCACAAAATAGACAGGGGGAGGTTAAGAATAGTATAGGAAATGGAGAAGCCAAAGAACTTACATGTATGATTCATGGACATGAACGAAGTTGGGGGGGATATTCCTGGAGGGAAGGGAAGCACTGGGTGGAGTGGTCAAAGGGGAAAAATAGGAACAACTGTAATAGCATTATCAATATAACATATTTGAAAAAAGAATCAAACCTTGCAAAGAAAATTATTAATTTTTCCTTTAAAAAGGAAATATACATTTTCTCTATACTTTTGTAACTAGCAATATTTGAGGCTTACATTTGTAAAGAAAATAATATATTCAAATGTGAAAAATATGAAATAAAATATTGTGGTGCTTTTTTCTTATTTACTTCCATACATAAAGACATAAATACGGGGGGTGGGGGGGTGGGCAAAGTAGGTTTACAGTTGTGAGTATACAAAACAGTTTATTTATGTATTGTTATCTACTACTGTGTTATTTACTTTTATTATAACCTACTTTCCCTCACCCCCGTAGAATCAGTAAAATTTTATAAAGGCTTCATAAATACCGTGTACTTTTTCTTTGATTGATCATTTTCCATTCTATGACATTTGCATTAAAAGTATAGTTTTTTACATATTTCCTTTAAATAATAAAATCTCATAGTGATGCATTTTTTCCCATTCCGGAGTGTTATTATTGAAGCTTTTCTCCTCCAGACATATAATTGAGTTAGTAGATAAAATATTTGTTTAGTGAAATAAAAAAAATCAAATGATGGAAAGATATAATAAAACATATTTCCAAGAAAAATAAATAAAAGAAAACCTCTTCTGTGTCAAAAATACTATAACATAAGGTTTATGGTTTCCTCCAATGTTAATTTCAGAAGGATGCTTTATATTTAAGAAGTTTACTATTAGAATTATTTTAAATTTAATGACTATGGAAATTAAATTATAAACAAATATATTTCATATAAAATTTACTGTCTGGTTTGCAATAGAAATTTCTTAAAAATAAACATTTAAAATTTCTCTCTAAATTTCTAGACAGGTAACTTCTCTCCCTAAAGCTGTCATCTACTTTGGCTGTCCTTAAAACCAAATTGAGGGAGAAGTGGAAGTATTAACTGCATTTTTCCCAATATAAAAATGACTTATCTACTTCACAGTGAAAAAGAATAATACCATTTATTTAACCCAGTTCTAATGATAGGCGTGTATTAGAAAAGTTAAAAGTGAAATCAATAGGTAATTATATTTCCAATAATTCTTTCTAAACAGGGAGAGATGTGTTTAATTTTAGGGTGTGTTTGTTTCACCATTAAGGTCCTATGTCTTAATTGCATCCCATCATTTCCCCAGATAAATTGCTTAGATAATATGTTGCAAAAAACCTCAGACTATGTTGTATTAAATGCATGTTGAATCTTTCTATGTACTTTTACAAACAGTAATAATCCCAGAAATGTCTCTTTAAAATGAAAAGAACAAAATCCACAGTGAGAAATGACAGAATAAACTATACATATAGTGCATATTGCACACACATCTCATATCCACACAGGATAGAATAACTGCCACATGGTTTACCTGTGACTTTTCAGTTTTCCCTTTATGTGGTATTGCTGAAATTATTGTAGCACCAAAATCCTCATGAGCTATCTTCTTGGCTTTCTGAGTCTGTTATCTATGTTCGTCTATTCTAAACTTATCCATGCCACATGTGTGCTGGTGAGTGTTCAATGGTTCTGTCCATACTTTTTAAAATTCACAGGCTGCTTTCCAAGTTCCTAATGCTGTTATTAATTCTATTTTCAGTCTGTTCTTATTCTATTTGGGCTTCCGTAGCAAAGTACCACAAGACTGGATTCAGACCATACCAAGTGACATAGGGTAATCTTTTCAAGTTCCCTGTTTAATAGTCTAGTAAGAACACTGGTTGAAGTCTTGTCTTCAATACTTACTAGTCATGAAAACTTAAACACTCATAACCTTTGTAGTTCAACAGTTTTTTCTTGAATATAGGATTAGAGATATCAAACTCATGGAGTGATAAAGAATAAATGTGAAATGTTTAAAAGGCTCCTTGTAAATTAAGAAAAGCTCTATCAATATATTCAGTATTTTTATTTATTTTTGGTATGCCAATCTATTTCAATTCACCTTTTCAATTTATTTATCTCATAAAACATCCCCACTCTTTCGCAGCTTGTTCTAAAAATTGTCTATTTGCAACAAAGTTCTGGTTTTTTGGACATTGCTGCTTGCTATATTTTTCCTGCTATAAAAATTACATGACCCTAAGGGTTACATACGTTTTTTAAAAAATTGCTGTGATAATTTTGTGAAATTGTGAAATGGACTTTTACAAAACCTATCATCTTCTATATTATTACAGTAATTAGAAAATAAACTATCTAGTCTCTATGTATCTGATTCAAATTTTAAAATAATTTCCTCAGATCTCCATTAATTCTGTGTTTATGCTAATTATCAGATTTTGTCAACCAAACAATAGAGATTACAGAGAATAACACACAATAAACAGTCCCACCCATTAATGTTGGTAATATTTGTGGATGTCTAAAACCTGTGGATTTTGGGAAATTTAGGCCATTTAAGGCCCCCTTTGGGGCAAAAGCTGGTGAAACCTGCAGGACACCAAGAGAATGTGGCCGTGCGTGGAGCAGACAGCTGCGTTCTGCCACAGCTAAGGCAGCAGGGCTAAAACCGAGGGCCCGACCTTTCTTCCCTGTTCCTAGTTGCCTCTCCATACATCACAGCTTTGCCAAAACCGAAGCAAGACTTTGTGAGGAACCCCCAAAAGGTAATGATGCTTACCCCACATGCCATTCTTCTTTTCCATGTGAGGGGAACTCTTTCTAACTGGGGAGTTTCCTGTTGGCGCTCAACAATGCCGACGTGTGGGATGGAACCATTGCAGGCCAAATGGAGTTTTTCTTCCTTCTCCAGTGTCATCATTGTCAAGTGTTTTGTTTGAGTGTGTGGCTCAAGTTTTTCATGTGGACCTCAGGGCTCTTCCAGATTGTTTCTGTTCATGGATCACTGTCTAATTATTAAACTTTTTCAAGGCACAGATGTTGGGGTCTC
This sequence comes from Mormoops blainvillei, assembly GCA_004026545.1. Classification (NCBI taxonomy): domain Eukaryota; kingdom Metazoa; phylum Chordata; class Mammalia; order Chiroptera; family Mormoopidae; genus Mormoops; species Mormoops blainvillei. Next base: position 134,169 of record PVJD01002480.1, on the reverse strand, counting down.
CCACTTGGCGATCTTGACATCACTCTGCATATCCCAAATGCATATTCCTTTAGACAAAAGACATATGGTTTTGGTGATATTATCTACAGATTTAAATTGTGTAGTTAGCATTCATACCTGCTTGAATCTTAATATGAACCTACTGTCCAGTGAGTTCAAACTAATTATAACATATGTGGCCATGAGAATAACTCTTCAAATGGCAGGTCTATCAGGAATGCATTCAATTTGGACTTGCAAAGACAAGTTAAGGGACCTCAAGACGAAACTTTCATAATTTAATACATGGAATTTGAAGGAACTGTTAAATACCAGACAATTATATAAAGACTAAAATGTTGCCTATTTCAGGTGTTTCAAATCAGCTATATACTCCTGAATAGGAAAAGAAAAACATATTGTCTGAAATCTAGGCCAAATTACACATAAATGTAATCTTTTACTACCATAGTAATTTTAACTTGCAAAATTAATTAAATGATCCCAATTTGCTAATGGTCTCATTTTTAAGATATTTTTTATTACTTGATAACTAGTTACAATAAACTTAACTGTCTTGAAAATTGTTCAATTTTCCCCTTCTCTTGGTTACAATATAACTCAGTGAATTCATATATCTTAAACACTTCTAAACTATACAGACTATCTTAATTACTCAATAATTAGCAATTTATCACCTGACTTTCCCCTTTTGACATAGTCAGGAATAAGAAAATTAAAACATAACTGATGTACACAGCAGAAGCTGTTGTCTTTATCTCCTTGCTTAGGAAGCATTAACGAGGACTGAAGTCAGCCAGTCCACTCAAAATGTATATCAACTGCCTAGTGTATTTTTGAAGATTGAATAAAACAGCATATGTGAAAATATTTAGCACATGACTAAGAATGAATTACATTTTTGAAACTTGTTTTCTTCATTTATTTCTCACTTTTCATCTCCAAGTCTCTCACTCTCATTTCTTATTGGCAAAGGGAGTATTCTTACTGATGCCCTTATTTCATATTTTTCTTCATACATTTGCTATTATGTTTAGAATATCTCTGTCAAATTAGGAAATGGGTGAATTCTACTAAGAGGTAATTTGTTATGTTTATAATATACAGGGTAATTCTATAACATTATTTTTTTTTTACTTTTCTTTTAGAAATGACTGTGTTAAATAATTCACCTTTTCAGCCAAGTATATTCACTTTCCATAATTTGTCATTGCAGTGAATTGCCTAGGAAACAAAGATGGTGAGCTGAGATACGTCACCTACCAGAGGTTCCACTGCAATTTGGTTATAGAAAAATTAAAATTCACAACCTCAAAAATACAGCATGAAGTTTAGCACATTTTGTTACAATTGCAACAGAATGAAGGACAAAAAAATGTCTCTGTCAATAGTTTGCCTAAAATCTAAGTCATAGCATCACAGACTGCTGGCATGAGTTGCTCAACACCATCAATCAGGAAGGAGGAAGTAATCCCCTTGGAGTGGTAAGTAGTAGCAACAGTAGTAGATTAAGAACAGTACTTTATTCAGTAGCACTAAATTATACTCTGCTCATTACTCACTCGTTCTTCAACATAGAAACATTCATTACTTATGTGTTAGTCACTATGCTGGAAAATAGACTAAAATCACCTCTTTATCTGTTTTATCAGTTTGACCATAACATCTTTTTTAAAAGAGAGTTTATCATGCTCATTTTAATTGCCCAGTGCCTACCCAATATAGTTACTCCACAATTATTTGTTGGAAAATAAATGATTAAATATTTTGTAAGTATTTCAGGTGCTATAAAAGTATAGAACACTAAAACTTTTTAAATTATATACTCATTTTAACAAGTATGTACATATTAAGTGCCTTTGTATTTAACTTTTAATTTAGTTCTGCCCACCCACTCACTCTCTTTGGCAAATACTGCTAAAAGCATAGTACTTTTAACTATTAAAAGGCATCATAAATACTATATCCATTAGTAACAAGGCAAAATTCTTGAATTTGACAAACTTAAAATGTACAGATTATAATGAAATACATCACTGATGCAACTGCATTATCTTACAAAATTGAAATACCTTAATTATCATACTAGAATACATTCATTCTCATAATAGCAAGATGGTATGATGTCCAATGATAGAGTTTAAATAATTATAAAATTTTAGAGATTTTTTGCTACAATGTACAAATACAAATCATAATTGTGTTCAGTCTTTTAAGAAACTATTTCCTGTCATAGCAAACAAAAGGAGGTCATTTTGCTTAAAAGGCATTTTCTATTCAGAAGCTCAACATTTAACTTCAAATGTCTCCACTTTAAAAAAAAAATGTCCAATTAAATGGAAGTTCTTTTGAAAGTCAGACTTGTAACAGATATTGGGAGATTACTACAGAGAAAGCAGATTTTTTTTTTTTACCTTCAATTTTTATAGACTCCATGTGCTTGATAAGTTGATTATACAATGCTGACATTTTATAAGGTGTTTGAATTATCTGTATTGTGTGAAATATTGTAGCTTAACTATATGGACCTAAACAATCCTAATTTTCTTGCAGATATTAATCATGTGTAGCTATTCATGAATTGGTCTGCCTGAAACTGTTGTTTTATGTACAATTATGCCAGAAGGTCTGTGTTAATGTTGATGTAATAAAAATTACTATTATTTAACTTCCACTTCTGTGAAAAGGGATTAAACGTTTTGAAACTAAGAAGAGAAAGAGTGCATGCAAAAAATGCAACTGGTTTGTATCTGCTTAACATATTTAGAAATAAAACAGCTAGAGATTAGAGATTTACTGCTGATCTGCTACCATTAAGGGTCAGATTGAGGTAAACAATAATAATATTAATAGTAACAGTAACAGTAGCTACTATTTACTGTCCTGCAGTGCACTATGTGTTATATTCATCATCAATTAAACTTCACAATACCCTTATAAAATAACATAAATATGTTTATAAAGAAAGGGAAGTTATAGGACAGTTCATACAGGTCATCTTGAGAAATTACAGAAAAAAATGGAAGTTGTAGGAAAGCTACCAATCGAGTGAAATTGGATTAAAACTCAAAATATGGTTCATCTGTGATCATAATTTATTGGCAAAGCATATAGGCTTAGATATAGGAGAAAATCCCATTTTATCTGCCTAGGATTATAATGTGGTGATATTAAAGTTATTATAAATATTGTAATCAAATGGTTAAGAAAATGTAGAATAAAATAGAACTAAAAATGCTTATTAATTTCAACATTTAATTATTGAACATGGTATACTTTTACTCATTTAAAATAAATAACATAATTAAAAACAATAAACTGCTTAAAATAGGTACATGTAAATTGTAAGTATACTTGTTTATATGTTTAAAGAACAGTGGTGGCTAGTTTTGTTTTGTGTTTTAGGGTGGCAAGGTCTAACAGCAGTGGTAGATACTTTACTTAGCTTTTATTTACCTGTAACAGTCAGCACTGACATCATCCATTTGTCAGCAGTGTATTACAAGTGTATTAATGCTTATCTTTTTATGTGCTTATATGTGTATGTAAAGACCATTTAATTTGAAATACATTTTAAATAGTATTTTCATAATAGTTTTGATAATAAAAGTTTCTCCATTACTTCCTTAAATTCAGAAGTCAGCACCATGATTTAACTTTATGCAAAGAACATGAAATGCTGAATTTCCCAGAAAAGTCACAAAAATTCTTTCAATTACAATTAAGTTCATTTCCTTGCAAAGAAATCATGCATGTATGAGTTCATGAAGATACTCCATGGCTATTTCTATATAAGCAAAGCTACGTGATGTGCATTCAGAGAACTCTGTGAACAGACTTCTTGATAGCTCTGGTGATAATTTATAAATGTTTTATTTTTAAAGTTAGTTTTGTTTTGAGTTATTATGTCAATGATAATCAAAATTATTTCATTATCACATAGTTCAAGCAATGCTAAATATACCCGAACCAAAATATTGTTCTATTTTGTCTGACCATGTGGATAATAAAGAAAAGCTGTTACAGCTAGTCTCAGAGATAGATAAAAATATTATTTCATTTTCTTCTCAAGCAAAGGAACATCCAATCAGCAAAAAGTGCTAGTGGTACATTTACATCTACAAAGAAGAAAAAAAAATCTTTCCGTAATGACGTTTTTTCAAACTCTCCAAATTACCACAGTAGTATACAACAGCAACGATGTATTATTTTAGTAAACTATATAAATCGCTGTAAATTAATTTCTAGAAAGGTTTTTTTTAGAAAACAACTATGATATTTGTTGTGAAACAATGGCTAAATTCTTAAGTAGTTCACCCAGTTATAAAAGTATTTATTTTGCATTCCCAACAGTGCACTAGGGTTCCCTTTTCTCCACATCCTCACCAGCACTTGTTTGTTGATTGTTAATGATGGCCATTCTGGTCACTGTGAGGTGGTATCTCATCATGGCTTTAATTTACTTCACTCTGATGGCTAGTGACTGTTGTGCACCTTTTCAAATGTCTATGGGCTTTCTGTATGTCTTCCTTGGAGAAGAGTCTATTCGGGTCCTTTTCAATTGGATTGTTATCTTCGTGGTATTGAGTCATATGAGTTCTTTATATATTTTGGAGATCAAACCATTGTCCAAGGTATCATTGGTAAAAAAGTGCTCCCATATGGTTGGATCCATTTTAATACTGATGATGTTTCTTTAGTTGTGCAGAAGCTTTTTACTTTGATGTAGTCCCATTTGTTTATTTTTTCCTTTATCTCCTTTGCCCTAGGAGATATATGTGAAAATGTTGCTGCTTGGGATATCTGAAATTTTACTGCCTATGTTTTCCTCTAGGATATTTACAGTCACATCTTATATTTAAGTCTTTAATCCATCTTGTGTTTATTCTGGTGTATGGTGTAAGTTCATGGTCTAGTTTCATTTTTTTTGCATGTACCATTCCAGATCTTCCACCACCATTTATTGAAGAGGCTATTTTTACTCCATTTGTTGCTTCTGCCCTCTTTGTAGAATATTAATTGATGACAGAAACATTAAGTTAATTTCTGGGCTCTCTGTTCTGTTCCATTGATCCATGTGTCTGTTCTTGTGTCGGTACAAGACTGTTTTTATTACTGTAGCCTTGTAGTATAGTTTGATATCAGATATCATGATCCTTCCTACTTTGTTCTCCCTTCTCAAGATTACTGAGGCTATGTGGGGGTCATTTTTGGTTCCATATAAATTTTTGAAATATTTGTCCTAGATCTGTGAAATATGCCATTGGTATTTTAATAGAGGTTGCACTGAATCTATAGATTGCTTTGGATACTATGGACATTTTAATGATGTTAATTCTCCCAGTCCATTAACATAGAACATGCTTCCACTTATTTGTATCTGCCTTAATTCTTTTCTTCAGTGTTCTGTAATTCTCCAAGTATAGGTTTTTTACCTCCTTGGTTACATTTATCCTTAGGTACTTTATTTTTCTTGTTGGTATAGTAAATGGGATTTCTTTCTTACTTTGTCTTTCTGATATTTAATTGTTGGTATACAAAAATGCCATTGATTTCTGAATATTTACTCCGTATCCCGTTATTTTTCCAAATTTGCTTATTAAGTTGAGTAACGCATTGGTGGAGTCTATAGGATTTTCTGTGTATACTATAATGTCATCTGCAAATAATGACAGTTTCACTTCCTGCTTTTCAATTCGGATACCCTTATTTCTTTTTCTTGTCCAATTGCTGTAAATAGCTAGAACTTCCAATACTACATGGAATAATGTGGTGAAAGTAGAGACTGTTGTCTTGTTCCTGATCTTAAGGGGAAAACTTTTATTTTTTCCCCCATTGAGTAAAATGATAGCTGTAAGTTTCTCATATATGGCTTTTTTTTTTTTTATGTTGAGGTATACCCCCTCTATTCCCATTTTGCTGAGTGTTTTTATCATAAAAGGGTACTGGATTTTATCTAATGCTTTTTCTGCATCTATTGACATGATCATGTGATTTTTATTTTTATTTTTATTTTTGTGGTGTATTATGTTTATTGATTTGTGAATATTGTACCATCCATGCATCCCTGGTATGAATCCTAATGGATCATGGTGTATGATCTTTTTAATATATTGGTGGATCTGGGTTACCAAGATTCTGTTGAGGGTTTTAGCATCTATATTCATCAGAAATATTGGCTTGTAGTTTTCTTGTTTGTTGTGTCTTTAACTGGTTTTCGAATTAGAATAATACTGGCCTTGTAAAAAGAGTTTGGGAGTCTTCTCTCTTCTTGGATTTTTTAGAATAGTTTGAGAAGGATAGGAGATAGTTTTTCTTTAAATGATTGGTAAAGTTTGCCTATGAACCTGTCTGGGCCAGGGCTATGGTGTACCAGGAGTTTTTTGATTACTGCTTCAATTTCTCTAGTTGTTATTGATCTATTCAGGCTTTCTGCTTCTTATTGATTCAGTTTTGGAAGCTTGTGTGTTTCTTGAAGTTTGTCCATTTCACTCAGGTTGTCCAATTTCACATAGTTTTTCATAGTAATTTCTTACAAACCTTTGTATTTCTGTGGTATCGGTTGTAACTTCTTTCATTTCTGAATTTATTTATTTGGGTTTTCTCTCTTTTTTTCTTGATGAGTCTGGTTAAAGACTTGTCAATTTTGTTTACCTTTTCAAAGAACTAGCTCCTGGTTTATAAACCCCTTGAATTGTTGTTTTAGTGTCTATGCAATTTAATTTTGCTCTGATCTTGATTATTTCTTTTCTTCTATTCCCTCTGGGCTTTATTTGTTGTTGTTTCTCTAGTTCTTGTACATGTAAGGTTATGTTGTTTCTTTGAGGCCTACATTTTTTAGGTAGGCCTGTATTGCTATGAACTTCTGTCTCAGGACTGCATTCACTGTGTCCCATAAGTTTTGTGCTATTGTGTGTTCATTTTCATTTGTTTCCAGAAACTTTTTTATTTCTTCCTTGATCTCATTGTTAACTCATTCAGTATTCAATAATATGTTATTCAGTCTCCATGTATTTGAATGTTTTTGAGTTTGTTTGTTTTTTCCTTGAGTTTGGCTTCCAGTTTTAAACCATTGTGATCTGAGAAGATTTTTAGCCACAGTGGAAAATAGTTTGAAATTTCCTCAAAAAACTAAAAATGGAACTGCCTTTTGACCTATTGATTCCACTGCTGGGATTATACCCTAAGAATCCAGAAACACCAATTCAAAAGAACCTATGCACCCCTATGTTCACAGCAGGGTTATTCACAATAGCCAAGTTCTGGAAATAGCCTAAGTGCCAGCAATAAATTAGTGGATCAAAAAACTGTGGTACATTTACACAATTGAATACTACTTAGCAAGAAGAAAGAAAGAACTCCTACCTTTCATGACAGCATGAATGGAACTGGAAAATATTATACCAAGTGGAGGAACCCAATGAACAAAAACAAATTAATGAACACAATAGAACCAGAAGCATGGAAACATGAAAGTCTGAAAGTGACCAGAGGGTAGAGAGGAGGGGGATGATGGTGGAACTAAGGGAAAAGGAATAGTCAAAGAACATGTATGAATGACCCATGGACATGAACAACAGTGCGGAGACTGACTATGGGATTTTAGGATGGACAGGGCAGGGGAAGACAAAGCAGGAAAAATTAGGACTATAATAAAATAATAATTTTTTTAAAAAAAAGAATCAAAAAAGATGAGAATAGTGTAAGGAACCTTTGAGGCAACTTCCAGTATTCCAACATTAGCATCATAGCGGGACTAGAAGGAGAAAAGAAATAGCAAGAAATTGGGTATCTAGTTGAAAAAAATAATGAGAGATAACCTCCATAATTTGGTGAATAAACATTCAAGTCCAAGAAGCACACAGTCCCATGATCTATTCAGGATGCAGTGAAGCAATGAAGACTACAACAAGATACATTATAAGTTTTCAAAAGATGGATGCAATGAAGACTATGTCAAGATACATTATAAGTAAATGCCAATGAAGACCACACCAAGATACATTATAAATAAATGCCAAAGTTTAAAGATAAAAAGAGAATCTAAAAAGCAGCAAGAGAAAAGAAGTTAGTTACCTACAGGGGAATTCCCATAAGACTGTCAGCTGATTTCTCAAAAGAAACTGTGCAGGCTAGAAGGGATTGGCAAGAAATTTTCAAAGTTATGAAAAGCAGGGACCGAGCCAAGATTGCACTACTTAACAAAAATATTATTTAGAACTGAAGGACAGATAAAGAGCTTCCAAGACAAGAACAAACAAAGGAGTTCATCATCACCATACCATTGTTATATGAAATGTTAAAAGGACTTAAGAAGAAAAAGAGAAGATCAAAAGTATGAATAATGAAATGGCAATAAAGGTATATTTAGCAACAATCAAATCTAAAAAACAACCTAAACAAACAAGAAAAACAGGAACAGAATCACGGATAAGGAGATAGTTTCGATGGTTGCCAGATGGGACAGGGGTGTTGGGGAATGAGTGAAGAGGTGAGGGGATAGAGTAGTATAAACTGACTGCTACAGATAGCCATGGGTTTATAAAGAACAGTATAGGAAATGTAGTAGTCAAAGAACTTATACACATGACCCATAGACATGAGCAAAGATGTGGGCATTGCTGACGGAGTTGGGAGTGCTGGGTGGTGGAGGGTCAAGGGGGGTAAATTGGGACAACTGTAATAGCATAATCAATACAATATAGTTTTTTTAAAAATCCCCTACTGGTCAAAACTGGAAAAAATAAAAGTATTTATTTGGACTCAAATGTAATGCCCATATTTCTAAATTTCATGGGTCACTATGTTTTTATTCATGTACTATCAAATAAATATTAGTAGATTAGTAGAAAAACTCTATGCTGTGTATGTAGGAAATTTATTTTCATTGGAATTCACAGTTTCCTTTGCTACCTCCAAGGCCCATATAATGTTAGTATGAAACTGTGGGTTATATGTTAAGTTTAATGATATACTCTAATACACTTTTGAAAAATTAGCATAAATACTTGAGAAAAAAAGTGTGTGCATTCAAATCATCATATTAAATAAATGGTTATAAAGTATTGAGAGGAAAACCATTTTTAATAAGCATGGATAGCAAAATTACCTATTTGGTATGCTCAGTAGGGAACCATCTTTTCCAAAGTTTATCTATAACCATCCATGTATTGGATTTATGTAGAACTTTAAAAAAGAATAAAACTATAAGAGACCTGCTATGGAGAAATACAAATTGGTTATTAATAATCATAAAAATTAGAAGTCATGAGTCATGATTACTCTTAAGTTTATAGCGAATAAAAAAGAATAATGAACATCAGATTTTCTTCCTATATAAAACCATATATTAATGGCCATGGATTACTAATTCTTTTCCCCACAAGAAATAATAATAAATATCCATTTTCCCTTAGCACATTAGAAATGCATTTCAGTTTGAAACATAATGTGAAATAGTAAGTGAACTTTTAAACTGGAATAAGTAAAAAATTATCATTACCTGATGCCATTCTTAAAAATTATTATATGATGAGCTTGCATACTTATTTTTGTTGAAAATAACAAATCTCCCTCTATAGATGTAACTTTGAGAACAGAAATTAGTTAAGTAGTGAATATGTTAATTACTACCTAAAGTTTAAAGTTATAAGATTGAAATAGTATTTAACTTGAACTTGAGTACACTTACTGCTGTAATCATTGAAATAGCTTTACATTATGTACTTCAGTATATTCAATATTTAATTGTAGATTATAAATCAAAAATTACCTATACACTCAACCATCAAAAGTCAAAGCAGAGTAGTATTTTTTCAGAATAAACACAATTTTTGACTAAAGACACATTGCCTAAATTTTGAAAAATATGAGATCTGGGCTTTTACATGTTGGCCTCTAAATGCCAACAACACAATATTGTCATTACTGGAATTTTAATTCAGTGACTTACCTAGTGTTTCCTATACTAAAAATTTAATGATAATCAGTTACCAAATTGGTTCCTTATTCTTTGGGAGTATTTATCTACTATCAAAGCTTAACTGTGAAGTGGAATATGAAGATTTGATCAAAGAAAAATGAGATTTTCTGCAATTATGAGCTCCAATATGATAGTATAAGCCCAAATTAATTCAATAGACTTTAATATACTAACAGAATCATAAAAAATTACAGAAACAATACTCTTTTCTTCAATTAGCTAAAACAATACCCATGACAGTTAGTGGTCTAATTCCTATGGTTTCCTTTCATGGTCAGTGTCTTGACTCCATTAGGCATTTTCATCCTGTCTTTCTATTGATAAATTTCCCAAAATGAAAGAAAGTCATTTAAAACACATTCCTTCATAAATTTACCTTAGCATACACTTTTTCAGTTTTCTTAGCTACCATTCTCAGCTAATAGCCTGAACAATTCAATTCAGTGGCATACACTTTGTATATAGCTTATAAAAGGGTGCAAATGTAAGAAGATAGAATTATACTTCCTAACAGAAGATGTAATGATGCTACAAACAAAATCAAGTAATTATTAAAAAATAAATAATTGTTTAAGTAAAGAATTTTAAAATACTAAGGAAGAAAAATATGGGCATCTTTTACAAAAGACAAAAAAGAACAAATTTATATGATATATTTTCTGTATTCTGATACATTTACAAATGGGCAATTTATAAATTTTGTTTTCATGTTTATATTAACTTTTCTGATCTTTTACTTTTCCTCTCTCCACTTCCCCACTCCCATTAACTTTAGAGAAATATCTATGTGCCTCAAATTATCTTTGAAAAGTCCAATTGTAAGCCTAAAGTTTCCCTTTTTAAAAACATAAAACAAAAACTGATTCTGAATAAGCTGTTGAATAGACCTCATTTCTTTTAGAACCTCTGCCTGAGTCTAACTAATTTTGACTCTTCTCTTCTAAGAGTACCTTAGTCATCCACTGAAAAGATCTGGCTAATGCACCAATAAAATGCATAAAAGTTTACTCTTACTTTGATCTGTAGGCAAAGAATCATGACATTCTGGGACACATGGGTGATAGCATTCCTTATGTAATTCTGATGAACTGCATCAAAGTGGCATTTAGTTTTAGTTGCCTCAGTAGCAGAGAAATATAGACATATTGTAAGAAGTTCAGAGAAAAAGCTCAAAATGACTAAAGGAAGTCAAGTAGCATTATAAGAAATGATTAAAAAGGAAAAGAACAACGATGAAGAGTTTGGTCCAGCGTTAACTAAAATGTTACATGAAAATATCCAGAAACTTGATTTAAATGCTATGAAAAAGAAAACAGAACTGGCTAAATTTGGTACTAGGATACATAGAGAAATATCAAAAAATTTAACAGGTTATTTTAGATTTTAATAGCCTGTTAGTTTAACTCATGAACAACGATGACTTCAGCCTACTAGTCAGTCAGGGCAGTAGATGCCATTGAGTGAGCATATGTACCGTGTGTCTGTCATATTGAAAATGACTGAGCAAGTAGAACAATGAATCTGCATCAGTTTCTTGCATTAAACTTGAACATTCCTCCATGGAAACTATTTGAATGATTCAGAAGATTGCAGTTATGGGCAACTGGTGATTGGCAGCTTTATCACAACAGCGCACCTGCTGGTGCATCACATCTTGTGCAGAGTTTTTTGGTGAAACATCAAATCACCCAGGTGACTCAGCTCTCTACAACCCATATTTAGCTCCCTGAGACCTCTGGTTTTTCCCAAAACTCAAGTTACCTTTGAAAGGGAAGAGATTTCAAACTGTCAATGAGATCAGAAATATATGACAGGGCAGCTGTTGGCAATTGGGAGAACTGTGTGAGGTCCCAAGGTACCTACTTTGAGGGGGACTGAGGCATCATTGTCCTATGTAAAATATTTCTTGTATCTTCTTCAATAAATGTCTATTTTTCATATTACATGGCTGGATGGTGTCTGGACTGACCTTGTCGTATGTTTCCTGTTTACTAAACTTTCTTAAGGAATGATCACCAGCATCTAAAACCTCTAAGGATAGTTAAGAATTTACCACTCTTTAAATATATTACTGATTTGAAATACTTATATTTTTACTCTTCAAAGACTTCAAATATACTGACATTTAGATATTCTAGGATATATGGCAATATGAATCTCAAGGGTATTTCTAGTTTGTGGTTTAGGTTTAAAAAGATAAGTAATATCTTTTCTAAGATTAAATCCAAGATTTCATTGATATTTTACATTATTTATCTAGGCAAAAAATAAAACATGCATTTCATGTATTGGCTGAATTTAAATCTAACCAACCTTAAATAAAACCTTTAACATAATTTTGCTAACAAATAATGGGTTTTTTTTCCAATTGTAACCATAGAAAATTATTATATCTCATGAAAGAAAGATAACTGACAGGTAGGATGCCCTTATTAGGTATAAACTACAATGAATCATATGTCATCTGTCATATTCATCAAGACATTATACCACTGTGATGATGTTTGACTTATGTTCTTCTGTAAGGTGAACAGTTAGATGAGAATAAATTTTGATTTAATATGTGAATGAGTAAAAAGAGAATACACTACATAATTTATTAATGGTATTTATTTTCATTATGTTTAAACTCGGGCTCCTATTTTCCTTTAATGTTGCCATAAAAATAATTATTTTAGTTTCCATGATTAAAATCACCGTATATGAGAAAATTGTGATTTAAAAGAATTAAACAGTAATCCAATTACTGTATTGTTCAAGGCTTATAAATACCAATTTAAGGTTAGATTTACTTGTAAACATGAGGATAATACGATGCATTCTAGTGTTTTCTTAAAGTACATTAACACACATTTTTAAAGTTAAATGTAACTAACGTAATATATTGAATAGAAAAAATGAATAAACACATTTGAAATTCAGTACCTTATACTTTCAAATTTTACTGACAATTACAGTGTCTACCTATACTTCCGTTTTCTAGGAGTAATTGAAGTTCAGATATAGTTTTAGATTTACGACTTTAACTTTCCTTTTATTTGTTGGTATTTCACAAACTGACCATTGTACAATAAAATTATTATATTAAAATAGTTTGCATATAAATTTTGAGACATTTTTCTTTTACAAATATAAATACAACAATTATGCAGAAGAAATCCAAGGCCATATGAAGAACCTAAGCAGGGTTTTGTTCTGCTTTTAAATTTATTTCTAAGTTGCTGTCTTGAATTACACTTATTTTACATTTTCTTTTCATTTCCAGCTCAAAAATGAGTAAAGAGAATAAAGTTTTGTTACTATTAAAACATGAAATTTCAAATCATGTCAATTTTTTTATCCATCCCCTATTTTTTTTTATTTTTTACATATTTTATTTTTAATTTAAAAAAAATTCAATTACGGTTTGTATTCAGTATTATTTTTAGTAGTTTCAGATGTATGGCATAGTGGTTAGATAATTATATACTCTACAAAGTGCCCCCCGATATTTGCAGTACCCATCTGGCATCATACATAGTTATTACAATATTATTGACTATAATTCATATGCTGTACTTTACATCTCCATAACTATTTTGTAACTACCAATCTGTACTTCTCAAACTCTTCACTTTTTCACCCAGTTGGCCAACCTCCATCTTAATTGGCAATCATCTGTCAGTTTTCTGTATCAATGAATCTGTTTCTGTTTTCTTTGCACATTCCAGTCCACTCTCCTTGGCTGCCAGGTTATATCAATGTCATGCAAACAATTCTCATATTAACAATGGCTGGATTTTTTCCAGACAAACCTTCATACATAGACAATTTCAACATACAAAATTTTATCAAAAACCCTTTTAAGATTGGGTGATAAGTTTTACCTTTTTTGTATAGGTTCTCCTTCTCTCTCTTTTCTCTTCATCACAATTTATTTGTTGACAAAATCGAGTCACTTTCCCAAAGCATAGTTTAAAGTTTTGATTTTGTTTAAGACATCTCCATGATGTTCTTATTCTTTTGTATTTCCTAAAAAGTCACTAACTGGATCTAGATATTTGGTCAGATTCAGGTTTGAGATTTGGGACAAGAGTACTTTGTGTATGTATGTTATTTTGTTACAAAAGTTTATCTTAAACTTTCTTTATCTCCTGTAACATTTTAAAATAATTAACTTAGCTAACCAAAAGTCAATGTTCTAGTAAACTGAAAAGACCTTTATAAAAATCTGGACATGCTATGCCCTGGCTGGTGTGGCTCAGTGGATTGAGTGCTGGCCTATGAACCAAAGAACTGTTGGTCGGATGCCCAGTCAGGGCACGTGCCTGGGTTGCAGGCCAGGTCACCGGTATTGGGCAAGCGAGAGGTAATCACACGATGATGTTTCTCTCCCTTTCTCCTTCCCTTCCTCTTTCTCTAGAAATAAATAAACAAATCTTTTTAAAAATGTAGACATGCTAAATCCTATTTTTATACATTTATTAAAATATATACCACCAAGAATCTTAGTAACATGTGTACTCTTACTTTTTGTAAGATATGAAAGTTATTGGTTACTTCAAACCAAATTATAATGATATGATTTATAATGTAAGTTCTGATAAAAATTTGGATTATAGTTCCTGATAGAGGTCAGAGGAAGAAAAAAATGTGTGGGGATAGAACACAAGTAGTATTTGATTAAAATACTTAGGGGGCCTAACATATCTATTTATGTGTTTTCTATATTATTGAGTATTTTCTTCATTTAAGAAATCTCTCTTAGATCTCCACAGTGTTCTAGAGATAGTTCTGTATACATGGAACATACTATTGAACAAAAAAGATTAAAATCCCTAACCTCATTGATTTACACAATGTGTGTGTGTATGTACATCTCTGAATTTAATCAGCAGGTTCTTCTATTTAGATTATGTACTCTTCATTTATGGCTATGACTTTATTTCTAACTGTATGGGAAATACTCATCTTAATTTAGGCTTTTATTCCTTTATTTTTCTCAAGTCTAACAGAGATACCAAGATGTGCATGTGGAAGGGAGTGGACTAATGGAGCAGAAATCTTTTTTAGACACTGGTCTGAAAAATTTAGTAATTGGAAATTTCTCTCCATAGCATTGGTCTCTCAAAGAAGACTTAATAATTTTAAATAATTATTCCAAATCTTCAAAGTGCTTTCATGTGGCAAAATTTAAGCATATTTTTATTTATAAAAACACTTGCATCTATAAATCCTTGCTAAAGTTTATATGACTGAAATGCAATAGAAGGTACTGGAGGGTGCAGATGATAAAGATATTGAAATTGAACATGTTATGGACTCTCTTGTTTCATGAATTATAAATATTTCAATGTTTAACATATTTTAATGGCTTAGAAACATCTTGCATGAGGCTTCATAATATATTGATTTAATATATTTGACTTTCACCTTTAGAGGTTTGGGTTTAATTGGCTCTGATCTCAAACTGAATGAAATTAATGGCTTCAATTTAGCCATTTGTCCACATCACTAGACTACAAATTTTTGGTAATAATACAAACTTGGAAATCTTTGCTTAGGAGTAGCCTGAGATTTGCACAGGGTTGCTGAACAACAGTATTTGGCCTAATCATTTCGTTCTTAAAAGTACTATCAACTACTTATTTTCATAAACATGATTTTCCACAAAATCTATTGTAAAAATGGGAAATATGTTTTAGTGAAAATATTATTCATGAAATAGGATGAAAGAAAGACTAGGTTTGTCCTGTTCATATAGAGTAAGAAAATTTAAATCTTACAAATAATTCAGACACCAAATGGGTACAGAGGAAATTTACATCTAACTGAGATACCTGATTTTTTTTTTTATTCTCACCTAAGGATACATCTCCACTATTTCTAGAGAAAGAGAAAGGAATGGAGGGGGGTGGAGGGGAGAGAGAGAGAAATGTGAGAGATATATCGATTGGTTGCCTCCTACCTGACCCAGCCGGGGATCAAACCCACAACACAGGCATGTGCCCAGAATAAGAATCAAACTGGTAACACTTCCATGCATGGAAAGATGTTCTAATGAACTCAGCCATACTGCCAAGGCAAGATCCTTAGTTTTGCTTACATTATCTCGATAATGATTTGTTTTTCACTCAAAAGAATTATTTTCATGACCAACTGAACTTGAGAATGCTTTCAGAAACCTGATCACAATCACAGAGGTACTACTCAAAATTCTATCGCATCCTTATTTCCTTTGTGAGAGCTCACAACAAATGAGAACGAAGAAGAATATACACCTCCCATGCAAAATGTCTCTCCTCCTAAAGAGGAAAATCTGGTCTTTATGAAGAAAAGTTCTATTTAATGACTAAAGTTTTACCTGGATTCATAAAAAGAAAACAGAAAAAAGAGTTCTTCAGTGGTACCAAAAATGGAGATTTCTATGTGGTCTTGTTACAGTGCAGTTGCAAAAAAAATAATGAATAACAATTTAATGTATTTTAACTTGCCCATTTATTAATCAATGTATCGTTAAAATCATTATGTATGCATTAAGATTATTTTGGTGCTGAGATTGTGCATCTTATAGACATTTTATAAAAAATGAACTGACCACATTAAAATAGTCATGTTATAATAAATACCTTGCCCCAGGACTTTAAAATATATCAAGTTCAAAAGTTATTAATAGATCTTAAAGACAAGATTATATAATGTTTAAATAATACTTAAGTAAATTAGAAAATAAAATAATATATATATTTTTTCACTCTTTACTCATTCTCCAGTTTGAAGAAAATGAACAGGGTATTTCAGAGCATTTTTAGGCTTTGTCCTATAATATTACACAAAAATGTCCCTATGAACAAAGTGAGTGTTTTGTGTATAGACTTAGGCCATCATTCTGTAGGATCTTTATGGACTATAGGATCAGTGACTCTGTGTGTGTATGTGCACACGTACACACTCATGCACATGTATCTAGTTACTGGAAAAGATTCAAATAAAAAGGCTCTTAGTCTGATATAATTATTTCAGCTGTCCTCTTCAGGAAGATGAGTGCCAATAAACAATAAAATCAGATTGTGAATATGCATTTAATTCTATTATTTCTATTATAAGTAGTTACCTTTAAAGTAATTATATCTTGCTTTTAAAACAATTGATTCAACTCTTTAATTTCTTAAAATATTTAAAACTGTTATAGTCATGAACAAATAGTTCTTTCTCTCAATAATCATAAATGATAGAAATATATAATATTAATATTTTTCTTATCTTTGAGAAATAAATAAGTTAACAGAAACTAGTCACTGCGTAAGACCAGGGTTCTTAAGTTTAGTACCTAGGTTTCTTTCTATGTATTTTATTGTTTCAGATGTTATATTTAGATCTTTGATCCATTTTGTGTTAATTTTTGTGTAAGATTTAAACAGCACTCTAGTTTCATTCTTTTGCATGTGGCTTTCCAATATACCTAGCACTATTCAATAAAGAGGCATTTTTTTTCCATTGTGTCTGTTTTTCTGTTAGTACCATGCTGTATTACTATTATAGCTCTGGAGTGTAGTTTGAAGCCAGGGAGTGTGATACCTCTTGCTTCATCTTTTTTTCTGCTTTTTAGTTTGCTTGTTTGTTTGTTTGTTGGTTTGTTTGTTTTCCCTCAGGATTGCTTTGGCTATTTGAGGTCTTTTGTGGTTCCATAAAAATCTAATAATTGTTGTTATATTTCTTTTAAAATTCCAATAGGATTTTGATAGGAATTGCATTAATCTGCATAGTTTGTTGGATAATGTAGACATTTTAACCGTGTTCACTCTTCCAGTCTGTGAACACAGAATTTCTTTCCATTTCTTTGTGTCTTCTTCAATTTCTTATAATAATGTCTTATAGTTTCCAATGTATAGTTCTTTTGTATCCTTTAAGTTTATACCAAACAATTTTGTTATTTTTGTTTCAACTACAAAAAGAATTACTTTTTCATTTTGTTTTCTGAAATTTCACTGTTAATACATAGAATTGCAATGATTAATTGTACATTGATTTTGTATTCTGCAACTTTACTGTATTTGTTTATGGTGGAGCCCTTAGGGTTTCTATATGAAAAATTATGTTATCTGCAAAAGTTGACAATTTTATTTCCTCATCCTCAGTGTGTATACCTTTTATAAATTTGACCTCAAAGGCAATGGAAGTAAAAGCAAAACTAAATGAATGGAACTACATCAAACTAAAAAGCTTCTGCACAGCAAAAGAAACCACCGACAAAACAAAAAGAAAACCAACCGAATGATAGAAAATATTTGCAAACAACAGCTCTGACAAGAGGTTAACATCTAAAATATATAACGAACTCATGTATCCCAGTGACAAAAAAATCTAATTAAAAAAATGGGCAGAGGACCTGAACAGACACTTCTCCCAAGAAGACACACAACTGTCTAAAAGATACATGAATAGATGTTGAACTTCACTATACCATTATTAGGAAATGTAAATTCAAATCACAATAAGACAATATTTTACACAAGTTAAAAAGGCTGCTATCAACAAAAATAATAAGTGTTGGTGTGGGGAAAAAGGAACCCTCATCTACTGATAGTAGGAATGTAAATTGGTACAGCCACTATGGAAAACAATATGGGGGTTCCTCAAAAAATTAAGAATGCAGTAACCACATAACCCAGAAGTCCCTCTTATGGCCAGCTACCTGAAAATTGTGAAAACATTTATTCCTAAAGATATATGCACACCTTTGTTCATTATAATCTTATTCATGATGGCCAACACATGGAAAGAACTGAAGTGTCCTTCAACAGAGGAAGGATAAAGAAGATATGGCACATGTATACTATGGAATCCTACTCAGCCTAAGAGAAGATGAAATCCTGCCATTTGTGACAATAAGAACGGATCTTGAGAATATCAGGCTAAGTTAAATAAGTCAGATGGTAAAAGTCAAAAACCATATAATTTCACTAATATGTGGGATATAAAACAGAAAGCAGCAAATGAACAAGCAAGAAAAAAACAAGCTCCTAGATACAGACAACATTATGGTGGTTACCAGAGGGAAAGGGGGATGTAAGAAGGTAGAAAAGGGTAAAGGAGGTCAAATACATTTTCACAGAGGGAGATAAGGACTTTGGGTGCTGAACGCACAATGCAATATACAGATGATGTATCATAGAAATGTACACTTGAATCCTATATAATATTATTAACCAATGTCACCCAATAAATTTAATAAAACTTTTTGAAAAGTAGTCACTGACAAAGTTTTTTTATAAGAAATTATTCATCAAAGTATTAACAAAGGATTTCTTGTGACCATTTAGCTCATTAACAACTTAAGAGGTACCCTAATGTTTCCTAAGAACCACCTAAAAAACATACCACAGCAGACACTGTGCCCTACAGGTAGCAGACATTGTTTGATTAATGATGCTGAATGAACATCAAGTTCAAAAGCCAGGCATTACTCCAGAAGACATTTCATTTCAGTGTAAGACTGGCATAAATAGCAGTTAGGCAATACATGAATACAGACTTAAGAGAAAGCTCAAACATATCTGAACATTTTACCAAAAAAAAAAAAAGGGAACAAATACATTGAAAGATTGATAAAATTTAAACTTTTGCATATCAAACCATTTATCAAAAAATCCATAAATATATGCTTGCTATATCAAAGAATATTTGCATGTGTGAATTAAACTATAGCCTGGGCATGCATACCCAGTTGTTCTCTATACATGTGAGTCTTTATAAAGTGTCCCATTTGAGTTACTATAGTAGATTCCTTGTGTCAAATAGTTTATTCAGAGAAAGGAAAAGTTGAGAGGTTAAAAAGGAAAGGTAGTAAGTAGGGGTTTTTTCTTTTTCTTTTTTTGGTATGTTTTATTGAGTATGCTATCACAGTTGTCCCATTTTTCCCCCCTTTATCCCCTCCACCCTGGACCCCATCCCATCATCCCCACACCTCTTATTTCATGTCTATGGGATGTACCTATCAGTTCTTGGCTTCTTAATTTCCTATACCTTTCTTAACATCCCCCTGTCTATTTTTATTTTTTTTGGTCAACATTTTCCCACCACCACTTTCCCCAGCCCCACCCACCCCTGCTTCCCAGCCTCAATCCTTCCCCTATTCAGCTTCGTCAATAGGTCCTTATGCATCTTGCACAATCCTTGAATGTGCCAGCAAACATCAATCCATATTTAATGTGAGATATAATTTATCTAAATAATTTAAATAAGTTATGCAAGCAATTTTTATTTCCTCAGGCAAAAATATAAGCAAATAGTTGAAATAAACAGTCTCCCTTTCTTACAGTAAAAATGCTGCACGTCCAGAATGTGTTCTCGTAATCACCATTTAATAGGCCCTAAACATATGAACAAGAAAGACATGTGCCTCCTAACAGGAGAAGTTTTGCCACTGATATATCTGACCACAGATGCATTTTAATGAAGTTGTTTTCATTTCCCACAAAAATGAAAAACAGTGTGTAAGAATCAGAGTTGCAAATACTAACTGCATTTAATTCACATACAAAACAATTCATTCTATGAATAAAAGATAGGAAACAAACATGTATGAGTGGGAAAGCAGAAAAAGCTGAAACTCAAATATCATTATTCTAAATACAGGCTTTCAGCAGTAATTCCAAACAACAGACTGAAGAAAACACAGAAATAAAACAAAAAAAACTGATATATTTTTTAAATGGTACTTATTCTTTATAGGCAAATGAAGCTATATTTGATTTAAGATTTTACAATTCTCTGTAACCTATTTTCTAAGTCCAAAATTTGTGAAAGTTTTAATACTCTTAAGTACTGAAAAATATTTAAGGAAAGATAATATTTTACTATAGTCAATATCTATGTATGTGTATATATTGGGATTTACAATCTCTAGTAATATTTAGAGGACAATAAATTCTATACTTGTCAATTCAAATGTACCCTAAGGTACAGATAAACTAATATTTAAGGGGAAATATAATTTTCACCTACCATATGATAAAAAAAGCTTGTTACATAAGTGCCTCCCCCCCAAAATGATTTATTTGCAATACAGTGAATGTTCTAACATTGGGCTTACATAAAAGGACAACTTAATTAGCCTTAATTATCAAGGACAGCCTAATCAGGCTGGGATTTGGACATTTGCCCAGTGGTCTGTTGAACTCAGGTGCATAACCCCAGTTGAGGGATCATGTCATAGCACCATCTGTTTCTGATTCTGCCCAGATTTTTCTGCCCCTTGTGCTCAACTTGCTCAAATGTTTCTGCTTGGTTTATGAACTTAGGGTCATTTTAGACAAAACTGTGAAATAGAAAACGTCTCTCCTTGGTGTCCTCACATTTTCCCTTTAACCTCCCTGCAACTTCCTAGAAGTCCTGTGGTGCATTCCCCAGGCACTCACGTGCTGATCAGTGTCCTATGCCACAGCAAACCCTAAAGTTTGCCACATTTAGCAGCTCCCCAACCTCAGTGTTACTGCTTTACGAGCTGACAGTTTCAGACAGCATTCTCAGTTGTTGGGGATAAACACCAAAGAACAACTATTCTAAACAGAAAGATATTTCAGTGGGAGGATACCAAGAGTAGTATATTTAAGTCTCTTATCATGTCACTACTTCTATGAATGAAGGGCAGTTTTTCTAAAATTTTATTTTTACAAAACAGTACACTATCTTTAAATGAATTCACTTTTTTCCTGTGCTTATCTGACTCAGATCGGATTTCTAACATTTACAACCAAAAGAGTCTAAACTGATATGTGGTTATAGTTGGATAGTGGGATAATTTGTGACTTTGATTCCCTCATTATACTTTTTTTATTTTCAAAATTCTATAATAAATGTTTATGTTTATAAATAGATTAAATAATTTGTGTCTATAAAGTGAGCAACAAAAGAAAAATTCTGTATATTGATCATTTGGAAGAGGGTATAAGGGGATAAATGATAATGGAAAAATACAATAAAAATAAAATAAAATAAATTATGCAACTTTTAATATGCAAATTGTGACTGAAATTAAGACCACTACTCTGTTTAAAATCGTCACAATTTGCAGTATCCACATTACCACCCTTTGTGACATTTTCTGTTCCCCCAAAGTTTCTCAGGATTTAGTAGCCTGTGGCTATCTCTCACTAAGGAGAACTAGGAAATACAACTGCAATTCTCAAATACTACCTTGCATGTTGTTACGAAATAAAACTGTTGGGTGCTATACATAGCAAGAAGATTCTCCCTCTTCCTCCACATCCTCTTCCTTAAATCCTCTTCCTTCTTCCCTTCTTTCTCTTAACTCCATGTATAATGTGTTTGGTTGGGCCAAAGGAATCCCATAATTTTTAAAAAGACATATTAATTTGTATACAGTGTGAATTGCAGATAATCTGCCAAAAAATAACCACATTAGAAAATTCAAATTTGCAATGTAAAAGACATTGATATTTGAAAAACTTTTATAGCAATTAAATATTATGATCAAAACGTATTTAGATATTTTAAAGGAAAATAAATATTTTGTTCAAAACAGGGACAAGGTTTCCCATTATACGCAAAGATATCTTATGACTTTAATTAAGTTTCATGTTTAAGTGAAAGTTCAAATAAAGTGAATGTTAACTTTAATCTTGGGTAAAATTCCTTTCACATTCTGATCAAGCATATATGTTAATGACATTTATGGTGTTAACATCAATATCTGAACACAGGATAGAATAATATAATCAAGGGTTTTTCCAAATGAAGACTTGATGTTTTATAGTTTAAGCGTATTTGTAACATGCATCCTCATATTACACCCATTTATATATGTATTAAATTTTACACATTGGTTTATAAATCATTTGAGGGCAAAAGCTGAATCATGTCTATATTTAAAGGTGATTGAGTGTCTTGCTCATTGTTTATGTAAAAAGGAATCTGCGGAATCAAGGAGGTTTGAAGTTATTATCTGGAAGGATGTCTATTATTCTAATATATATCTAATACACATTATCAATGCAGTATATACAAACCTTATATGTTTTAGAGATTCTCCACTCTTCCACTTTTCTTCTTTCACCTTCCTTAATCTCTTCATCCACATACTGGCTCAGTGAAACAATCACCTGGAGAAGTAGATATACTGAACCAGCAACCTGAATGACCATTTTCTGGAGAAGGACATGCATAGGATCCCAACTGTGAACACTTCAGATGGTCAGTAAGTATTAGCTTTAGCAAATATTTCATCACACAAGATGGTACTTTGAACAAAAGACTAAAACAGAAGGTAAAAAATAAAATAAAGGAAAAAAGAAAAATCGAGGAAAACTTTTGTTCACTTACTAACTTAAAACTAGTCATGAGGTGGACTCTGCTGCAACATTTTCCTTTAAGCAATCCTTTTAGCCTCCATGCATAGAACAGTAGCTACCACAAAGTAGGTGTTTAATGGCAAATACTGCAACAAACACTTTACAAAGACATTTGCTAATAATTTTTCACTATCGATAATGAAACGGCACTGATTTGCTTTTTGTTGAAATAGGAGATTTGTGTAGTGCAAACACATTCTGACCTATAAACAAGCCTGGAAGTGTAAACAAATTAAAAAGAAGCCATCAAGTTCATCTGGATAACAAAGTTTTAGCAAATATCTGAAGCTAAATCCATTCACGAATTGTTAATTTTGCTTCTTACAATACTAGTTACTTATTGTTGTTAATAGAATGTAACTCTAATAATACAGAAATAAGGTTTTTGTAACAATTGAGGTGTACAAACTAGAAACTATAAAATTGATCAAAATGATCAATTCCTTTGTGTTAAACATTGACATATGAAAGACTGAAAATATGACCATGTTAAGTTGGTCCTGTGCAGAAGAATGGAGTCGATTGCACTAATCTTAAAGGAAGCTGAAAAACTGATGAGAATAATGAACACTGTAGAAGGTAATGCTTTAGGAAGTTAGAATATTTCATAAGAATCTTCTCCTTCATTTAAAATGATACATTCCTTGAATACAAAACAAAAATTTTAATCCTCTTTTAGCTGTTGTGATCTTAATTGAATGTTCAGGTTTCCTCCTTTTCTTTCCAGGTTTACATAAGCTTTCCAAAATCCTTAACAGTATTCCTGATAACTAAAAAACAATTTTAATAATTAATTTTAAAAAGATCTAGACAAGGCAAGTGAGAAACTACAATTAGTATAAACTAATAATAATGTTTGTTAACTAATATTAGTTAATAATCTATTAATAATAAACTACAATAATTATAAACTATAATTATTTCCTAATTAAGAGGAAGGTGTACCTATTTGTCTATATGAAGATAACTGGGGTCATGAATAGAGCTGGATTTTTTTTTCCTGAAATTTTCTGCTTTAAATTTTTTACAAGTTGGAAAATGATTTTTATTTCAGGAACACCAGGACAATTCTTTAAAACCCACCACCACCACGACACAATAATTCTGTGCCATCTGTTATGGCCTCCATAGTTAACATGGAATAACAAAAAATGCATCATGCTGTCATAAAATATAATATTGATGAAAAAATCATGAATGTGTGTAAACGCTTACTTTTCAATTGTTGATTCAGACCAGCCAATTGTAATAGAAGTAAAAAAGCTTAACACATAGAGGAAGAGATGCACGAAAATAAAATATAAGCAAAGAAACCAATGCAAGGGAAGAAAATGATAATGTTCAAAGTTTTTCCCAGTTTTACTAAATTATGGGAACAGAAACATTATCTATTTTATTATTTTAAAGAATAAAAGAGATTAAGACACTTTTTTAAGCAACCCTCACTATGGCATCATTACACTCTATTTAAATGTGATCCTACTGATCTGATTAAGAAGTGAAGTTACACAGGTATGTTACATAGTTCACTTTGAAAGGAAAAGTGACAGACTTGATCAAAACATGTCTCCCCATGGCTGCAATGTCTGCAATGTCAGACAGGGCCACTTTCACAATACTAATAAAAAATGTAAATGATAATTGCTATTTCCCAGAATTGTTAAATGACTATCTAATAATGGGTATCAGATGTTCTTTCCATTTTCTTCCTAGTCTAACTCTGTTTTTAAGATTCAATAAGAGGATCAGTAATTTTGACCATAAATATACCTGGCTTCTTGCTGCCACCTACATAAGTTAATTCTGTGTATATCTTATATGTTGTACAGAAGCTCTGAGTTGCTTTTTTCCTAATGGTACATTATGCAAATGATTTAATAATATTATAATATTATTTAAATACTATCTTCATTATATCATGAAATATCTCTGATACTCTTTGAGTTGTTGAATAAAACTATCTTCCCGATAAAAAGAACATCAGATTATAATAACAAAGTTTGCTAAAGAAACATCACATTTATTTATTCAACTCATTTATTGAGTACCATATCCTCTGTGATTGGAATTTAGCAATAAACAGAGGAGGACAAACAATTGCAGGTCTTCACTGCAGTCGTATTCTAGTAGCAGTAGAGAAACAATGATCAAATGCATAAGTAAAATGTGTGTGGGGTGAGAGGGGCATGATCATTGGTTTTGTGGAGAAAAAATACAGAGAACAGAAAAGTTATAGCATATAGGATGAGAAGAGTGTCCTTTTCAAATATGGTTATAAGAAAAGGTCCCATTTGCATGGCATTTGACTAAGGCCTGGAGGAAGTGAAAGAGATGCCCATGCTGACTTTTCTAAGAAGAGTGTTCCAGGCAGCAGCAAGTGCAAAAGCACATAGATGTGCCAAAGTTTTGGGAACAACAAACAGGTGAGGACAGGGAAAGAGTTCAGAGAGATAACATAGAAATAGATTCTGTAGGGCCTGGTAGATTATAGTAAGGGTTTTAGCTTCCCTTTGAATGAGATGGGAAGTTATTGCAGGGTTTAAAGCAGAATTGTGGACAACTTCTCCTGCTGAGTCCTTTGATGAGAAGAGGGTGCCGAAGAGCAAGTATGTAACCTGGCAGAACAGTTGCAGCTCTAACAGACCTCCAGGAAAGAGATGATTATGGCTTGAAAATGGTAAGTGAAATGGTAAGTGGCCATTTTTTAACATATACTGAACACAAACCCACAAAATTTGCTAATGGATTGGATGGTTGGTATTGAAGAGAAAAAGAAAAAGAAATGTGAGAAGGGTAACTCCACAGTTTTTGTCTTACTTCCTGAAAAGTGGGAATTTCACTTTCTAAAATAAAGACTGCAGGAAAAGAAGTTTTGAATGGAGATCAGGGACACTTTATGTTGATTTGCCTAGGAACATCCAAATGGCACGTTTGAGTATAAGTTGTATATATAAGTCCATATTTCACAGAAAGGTGAACTCCTCCTTGAGTTTATCAACTCATAGGTGGTTTTTAATGCCATGAGAATGGATGAGATCACAAAAAGAATGAGCGCAAAGTAAAAAGTGAATGGTTTAGAGGACTGAGAGTTGGAGGAGTCCAATATTTAGTGACTGAAAAGATAAGAAGGAAACAGGCAGAAAAATTTAGAAGAGCTGGTCAATGAAGAAGGAAGAAAATCACATTTTCATAATTCTTTTAATTATACATATATCTTATATGGGATATAAATTATCTTATGTGATAAATATATATTTAATTATTTAGTTATTTATTATAGCAAATATATTTATAATATATTCTATACATTATATACATTATACACTAACATATGATATTTTATGCTACACATTATATATTAAAAAATATAAAGACTAAAAATAAAGTCAGCGTTTTTTCCCCCTTGAAAAGGTTTTCTCTTTTTTCTGTTAGGCAGATACCCAGCCTATCCATTACACATAGCCATTACAAGTTTTGATGTTTTCTATTCCCTCAATTGATTTATCTACCTAGATTAAACTGCCTTAATTTAACTATAGATTAAGTCTGACCCTCAGCCTGCACCCAAAAGATCCATCTCAAGTTTACCTAAAAAGGGATTTTTCCTGCTCTGTTATTTTGCTTCATTTTGTGTTCTTTAATTGCAATGTTCTAAAAAACATAAATTGTTCATTCATCTTTTATTTTTCCTCGTTGTAGCTGCGGGAGTAATTTTCTCTTGCTGGTGACTAAACCATACTTGTAGGAAGTAACCTAAATTATTCTTTGACTCTATTCAGTTGTTTATAGTATGTGAGCATTTGACAAAAGCTAATAAAGTATAAGACCTTCAGCCCATGATGAGATAGTATATATTTTATATAACTCTATACATATAGATTGTATTGCAAGGAGATTAGACAGGGAGAGGATTCTAGCAACTGCTAGTGGTGTGTGACTAGGCAACTTTTTAAGCTCTCCAAGAATCATGCCCTTATTAATGACTCAGTAAAGGGAACTGTACACTTTTTAAATTATCTTTCATTAATTCATACACATTCTGATGAAAGCACTCTGATTTTCCTTGAGGGAACAACCATTTCTAACTTATTCTCAAGCCAGTATATGTATGCTTGATTCCACCCCTGGGTTTGAGAATGGACACATGGCCCAAAAAACTAATCAGAGTATTTTATACCACCAACCAGTAACACTTAACTAGGGCAAGAGGCTCCTGCCAAGGGTCACACAACTTGTTTAGGAAGGCCTCTGGGAATTGTAATGAAAAGATACGTATTTCAGTTTACCGTTCCAGCCGAGAGAGTGAAAGCCTGGAATTACTGGTTCCGCATTACTACCTTAAGCAGCCACCCCCTACCCTGAGTGATAGAGCACATGGTAAAAAGAGCCCAGAAACCAAATAGCAAACCCTGATGACTTCATATAAGCCACTAGTCTAGATGAACTTGATCTAAAAGAAACTTTACAGTGCACCTATTCTCTTAAACCTATATGTATAGTTGAAAAATTTACTCCTAAACTAAAAAGAGCCCTGGCTTATACAAGATCTTTACCGTAGCAACAGGCATATAGTTTCCTCTCAGTAACAAAAAACAAATATAAGTGTGGGAAAAAAAAAGAATTCTAATTTTAACACAGATCTCTGAATTCTAAAGATCTGAGAACTTTTTAGGTGAGAAGCCAAAACTCCTTTAGCAAGTTCATGCTTTCTTGATAACATAAGCTGAAATTTTATTATCAATGTACTGAAAGAAATGGAAAAAATCAAAAATCAATCAAATAAAAGGATTCTGCTCTAATAGCTATGTTTCTCACCCATATATTAGTGAGGCATTTGATCTAAGAAACTATCGATGATATTCCTTTGTAGTAAATATCAATAATAAATAATATGTGTGATGTGCTTTTATAGAGTAAAGTACATATACTATAGGTTTTTATTTGTATATTATGAAACACTACCTTTCAAATAAAATATTGATATTGAGTTCTTAAACCTTCTACTTGAAATATTAACAATGAAGCCATGTCGGACAGCATGAGACACAATTTGAGTTGTTTTTCTTTGGCCTTAGGCATCAGAAGTTGGATCCATAAATGAAAATAAAAGAGAAGACTTTGACTTAATTCTCTGATGATTACCACTGTCTAAAGATGAAGAAAGCCAGGAAAAATAATTATTAGCTTTATTTTTGCCTAGGGCCCTGAATTCTTAATATATTTTATTGATTGTGCTATTACTGTTGTCCCAATTTTCCCCCTTTGCTCCCTTTCACCCAGTACCCTCAGTTCCCTCCAGTAATCACCCCTTAGTTCATGTCCATGGGTTGTGCATATAAGTTCTTTGGCCACTCCATTATTTATACTGTTCTTAACATCCCACTGTCTATTTTCTACCTATGAATTTGTACATCTTAATCCCTACTCTTTTCTCCCTGTTCTCCCCCTTCCCCCTCCCAGTTGATAACCATCCAAATAATCTCCACATACACAATTCTGTTCCTCTTCCGCTTGTTTGCTTAGTTTGTCATTTGGAGTCAATTATTGATGGTTGTAAATTTGTTGCCTTTTTAATCTCATAGTTTTGATCTTCTACTTTTTCTTAAATATGCCCCTTTAACATTTCATGTAATAATGGTTGGTAATGATGAACTCCTTTAGTTTTACCCTGTCTGGGCAACACTTCATCTGCCCTTCAATTTTAAATGATGGCTTTGCTGGCTAGAGTAATCTAGATTATAGATCCTTGCTTTTCACCTCTTTGAGTACTTCTTGCCAGTCCCTTCCTGCCCGCAAAGTTTCTTTTGAGAAATCAGCTGACAGTCTTAAGGGAACTCCTTTGTAGGTAACTTTCTCCTTCTCTCTTGCTGCTTTTAAGCTTCTCTCTTATCTTTAACTTAGCATTTTAATTATGATGTGTCTTCATGTGGTCCTCTTTGGGTCCATCTTGTTTGGGATTCTCTGTGCTTTCTGGACTTGTGTGTCTATTTCCTTCACCAATTTTGGAACATTTTCTTGCATTATTTTTCCAAATAAATTTTTAATTTCTTGCTCTTCCGCTTCTCCTTCTGGCACCCCTATGATTCAGATATTGGTACATTTAAAGATGTCCTAGAGGTTCCTAAGCCTATCCTTTTCTTTATTTTGAATTACTTTTTTCTTCCTGCTGTTCTTATTGAATGCTTTTTCCTTTCTCATGTTCTAAATCATTCATTTGATTCTCAGCTTCATCCCCTCCACTGTTGGTTCCCTGTATATTTTTCTTTATTTCACTTAATGTAACTTTTATTTCTATC
Organism: Mormoops blainvillei; assembly: GCA_004026545.1. NCBI lineage: Eukaryota > Metazoa > Chordata > Mammalia > Chiroptera > Mormoopidae > Mormoops > Mormoops blainvillei. Next base: position 104,539 of record PVJD01002480.1, on the reverse strand, counting down.
TGGGTGCCTTTTTTCCATGCTGTTGCAGTATCCAGTGAGTTCCTGGAGCACCCTGAAAACCAGGGTTTAAAACTGTGCATTTGAAAGTTTGCTTATCTCCATTTCATTTAGTTATTTTTCTAGAGTTTTGTTCTGTTCTTTCTTTGGGCCATATTTCTTCATCTCCTCATTTTGGCAGCCTCCCTGGGTTTGTTTCTATGTATTAGGTAGGACTGTTTTGACTCCCTATCTTTGTAGCATGACCTGTTGTAGAAAAGCAAACCTGTTAAGTTCTATGGGTAGAGCCTTTGGTAATTGCCAGGGTGGGGCAACCCATGTCACTGCTCTGTTGCTCTGTGTTTGAGAGGGCTCAGAGTGGGGATAATGCCATGGTCAGGCCTCTGGGATTTTGCGTGGAAGGAAGCTGTCCCCCAGCACTCAAACTTCACTTTCTGCCTGTATGCCACTAATGCACTTTGGAGAGCTGTTGCCATAGTGCCGAATCCCAGAGGGGGTGGATCTGAATGAGTCCTAAGTCTGCTACTGGCCCTTTAAGGGGAGTCTCTTAAGAATCCCACAGTTTCTTCCACTGTCCCAACCCCCTCTGGTTTTTATGGCCAGAAGTTATGGAGACTTGTCTTTCTGGCGCTGGAATCCTGGGCTATATGGTTTGGACTGGGGCTGGGATCCCTCAACTCTGAGGTATCTCTTCTGTTTTTTATCTACCACACATGGATGTGGGACCACCTGGTCCTTCTCCACACCTCTCCACACTTCTCCCACATCTCCACATCTGAGCCCTTTCTACCTTACTGGATGAATGTGACTTCTATAAATCCTTGGTTATTGAACTTCCATGCAGCTTGATTTTCTGAAAATTCTGGGTGGTATTTATTTTGTAGTCTAATTGTACTTTGCCACAGTTGTACACAGAAGCAAGGTGTGTTTACCTTGAATGGAAGTCTGAAATTCTTTAAGTCTTTGATTTGTGATTGATAAATGATGGAGCCTAAAGAGTTGCTCTTAGAAATATAAACTATATAAGAATTTATCTCTTAACTGGTTAAATTGTGACCAGTTTTAAATATCTTCTCTTATCAAGAAAATAAATTGAAAATACTTGTTGCACTGGCTAGTATGGCTCAGTTGGTGGAACATTGTCCCATACACCAAAATGCTGGGGATTTGATTTCCAGTCGAGGCACATATTTAGATCTCGAGTTTGATGTTTCTCACATCAATAAACATATTTTTAAATTTTTTTAAAGAAAATAATTGTTATTAATCCTATTTTTATGAATGAAAAACAGGCTTACAAATGTTAGTAATTTGCTCAAGGCCATAAACTAAAGAAATCATAGAACAAGATTATATTATACAAATCATATGTCTTTCTACTAGACAATAATGTTTATTTAATGTCATACACATGATGCTTCTTTACAAAGTGACAAATGTTGCCTTGACATAAGTAAATTATTCAGAGAGATGCGTGGAGAGTATGAGCTTAAAAAATAATAACAAAAAATCAGCAGAGAAATAAAATTTATAAATATTTTCAGCAATTACAAAGGAAAAATATAAGCTTTTTTTGTAAATTTTATTTATTTCAAGCACAGCACAATACACAAAAAAATATGATGCATATGTAAAATGTAATGGAGGTAGCTACATTTGGTTTCACAGAACCCAGGGCTCAGGGAACAGGTGATACCAGGTGAATTACAAAGTGCTATCATAGAACAAATTAGCACTAGTCAGAACCATATTTAACACCTATCTATGCTAATGTGTAACATTTTCCTCATTATATTCAGATTCATCAATGTAAATAATATAGTCTTCCTCCATACCAGAAACTTTAGATCAGGATGGAAGACAATATTTCTGCCATAGTCACTAGCTACAATAATGATTCTTCTATTTTCTAAATATAAACATTTCATCTTTCAAGGTTGGAGGTTATAGAAATGAGTAGCATGTACTATTTAAGTACTTCTTCCAAAAAAGTAGGTCTAATTATACCTCAGAGGTAAGACAACATAATGATTGAGAATCTGGGTTCTAGAGCTACACTGCCTGAGTACAGAGGACCTCTGTTTGTTAATAGATGTGCCACACCACCCAACCTGCTAATTTATTATCTATGACTCTGTTGTCTCCTCTATGAAATGGAGAACCTAATACTGCTTATCTGTACATGTGTGTATTAATATGAAGACCTTAGAAAATTGTCTAGCACAAAATGAACCCTGGAAAATATTAACCTTGATTATAACATCTTCTTTCTTTTTTGAATAGATGTTATTGGCTGCTCTATCTTTCCCAGTTGTTTTGGTTTCATTTTTTGTGGGAAGAAGTTTCTTAGAAATATACCTCTACACCCAACATTTTTATTTTTAAATCTTATCATCTTTTCAAAGAAGTAAAATATTTGAAAAATAACTATTTTCATAGGTTCAGTTTTTTTCAATAAATATATTCAAGTACAGTAATTACATTTCAAATTTCATCTCTTTTTATTCACCCTTAAAATGAATACTGGAGTTACTAATTGTCCTAGACAATACATAACAGGCTTTAAAAATTTATGGGAGATGAGCATATATGTAAATTAACCACTTATCAAGTCTACAATTCTTTTAGATTCACAGGGCTATACAGAAAAAACTGTACATTTATATAAGGGAAGGTCAAGGAGGAGAAAGGGAAAACTTAAGTATTTCCACTAAATATATATAATTGCAATTTCGTAAATAAAATGCAAAAGTCATAAGAAATTATAATAGATAGTAGACCAAATGTTCTGACAATCTCTTTGCAATTTGGAATTAATACACAGGGTAGGCAAATGTAGGTTTATATTTGTTCATATGGAAAATAATACATTAATAAATAATAATACAAGAATAAACTCTGCTTTGTGTACTCACAACTGTAAGCCTATTTCTTCCCACCACTGTATGTTTTAAATAGCTCAGACTCATCAAGGCTTCATAGTTTTTCCTTTGCTGACAGGTGGCATCACATAAATTCATACATGTATGGAAATATCCCCTGACATTTCTTTAAGCCAATTTTAGAGGCTACTGTTATTTAGAAATAACTATCAGGTAAGATGTAATTAATGTAAAATGATGGGAATGAGCATATCATGGTTTGTTTTTAAATAAGTAAATAGAAATATTTAATATAATTTTCAATCTATGTAGCAAGCTTTATTTTTAAGTGTATTTCTTTTGGGGAGATAGTTCTACAAAAATTAATATATCTACTATGAATTAACTAAACATTTTTACTAAGATATAAAACTAAAACTTAGAATAAGATAGTCTAAAAAATAAAGACAATGTAAAGGATGATATGCCTTCATTAAGGAAGATCATACCGTTTGAGGTATCAAGTTAAGGTAGGTATGCAAGGAGTGGTAAGACCAAGAGGGAGGGAGTACCAACCAGGTCATTTGGACCCAGATTAGCTCCTGAGGGTGTAGCGGATGTTGTGGCTAGACTATACTCTCCGGTAATCCATACTTTCTGCTAGGCCTGTTTGTGAACACTAAGTTATTTTCAGATTTCAGCTATGGTTTTGAAGTTTTCATAAAATTTGCTTGACCATCTCAGAAGTTAAGTACTCCATATTCCTTCATGATCTCCTAGGACTCTGACCTTGCTACTATCATCATATTTTATTATATACCTTATAATATGTATTGCAATTTTTATAACCTGATAAACGCTATCACCCTTGTAAACAACTAGAATACTGGGATCATGTTTTATTCATTAAGTATCAACATAAATTAGCATAGTTTACATAATATGAATTCAATATATATGTTTGTTGAATAAAACTTTCCATTTCAATTGTTTTAATTTGTACTTCATGGTTTGCCTATATACATATATATGTGTGAGAAAGACAGTGAACATGAGAGCTTTTTCACCTTTCTGCAGGCATTTTTTTCACTATACTTGTGTTCTTGGTCTTATTCTTATTCATCATGTTATATACAGTGTCCTCTTTTGAGTACTACCATTCATTAATCTTTTTTATATTATTATTTCATTCTAATGGTTTCTTTTTTCCTAGATTTCCCCAACATCTCTTTTTCCTGTTTCTTTGTCTAAGGTGCCTCTTTTTTATTTCAAAATACATTATTTTTAAAATAGGTCACAACACTAAGCTTCTGGCCTATTCTGCCAATGTATGAGCTACAAATGCTTGCTAAGCCTAAAATGCTTCTTAGATAGCTAATTGATAAAAGAGAAAAATAGTTGCCTTCTACAAGCAAAACAGTACATAACTCTAATTATTTTGCTAGAAGTTTGATGATTAACCATATATTAAAATATCACAAAAACTTTACCTAATTCCTTTATTAAAAAATCAGACTTATGTTGTCATTTTCAACATAGTGACTTCAGGTTAGAATACAAAAACATTTTTTTTTCCCCGTCAGGCTCACCTTCTCATTCTTCTCTTTAGTCATTAGGTCTTTATATAATTCTGGAATGCAATTCTATAAAAGTGTTTGGGGCTTAGTCATGCAGTCTCCAAAATCTGAATTCATTACTATGTGGACAGAGACAACTTTCCCAGGGAGTGGACTCACAATAAACAAGCATGCAAAGTCTGATTTTTTATACCATATTTAAAATGTACATGTTTACAATAAACAATAACCATGGGGCAAACAATACCTATACTCTTAGAACCAGTATGTATACATCCTTACAACACATCTAAAAAGTTGAACAGGAAATATGTAACAGAGTATACTATTCTACATCAGCATACTCCCCCTTGCCTCTTACTGAGGGAAAGACTATCATGCCAGTATGAGATTACATGCCAACATTAACCCACAAGAATAATATTTGACTGTTAACCAATCTCCTTCCTTGTTTTGGATTTTTAGTTTTTTAATATGTTAGTCTGTAATTTTGTTCAGTGTATTAGTGCCTTCAATTAGATCATAGTTCTTTGAGGGAACTTAGAATAATTTTTATAGTTCAACTTTCACAATAGGTTTTTAATGTTATATTTCAATCTCATTAACACATATAATTTTAAATATTTAATTAAAAATGAATACTATTTCAAATAAAGAAATAGTATGCAAAGTGACGGTGACCAAAGGGGAGGGAGGAGGGAGATAATGGAAAAAGAAGGGGAAGGGTCCAGTCAAGGAACATGTCTAAAAGACCAATGGACAAGGACAACAGGGGGAAGGGGAGGATTGAAAGTGGAAGGTATGGGGAGGATAGAGCAGGGGAGAGTAATGGGAGTAAAATGGGGACAACTGTAATTGAACAACAATATAAATAAATAAATAAATAAATAAATAAATAAATAAATAAAATGCACACTATTTCAAATCATTGAGAATAGTGAGGGGAAGGAAAGTAAAAGAAAGCAAATATTTACTAATTACCTATTTGTTTCATATGCTTTAAAATATCTGAAACATTCACAATAACTATTAGACATATATTACTTCACTTATTGTGAAATGAAATAAGCCTCAAAAACATTACATAAATTGCCCAAATTACATGTAAAGTCAGGATGCAAACCTAGATCTAACTTCAAAGTGCACTTTCTTTTTTTTAATTTTTTGGTACCTTCTCATTGTTTTAATTAAATCTTTATTTTATATATATATATATATATATATATATATATAGTTTGTTTGTTTGTTTGTTTATTACCAAAGTGTACTTTCTGTTATATACTGCACCCTCTAAGCAGGGAACCCTGGTATATGATCAAGTTACTGTAGAGAGTAAGGGAAAAAAACAACTTACTAAATCCACAAAAATTAATCTTATATAGATATAATAATATGCATGATTGTTAGTATGTTGTTCAGTAATTAAGATGTAACTACTATACAGTTTAGTAAACAGCTGAAGTTAATAAAATGTCAAAGTATTTCTGAATCAGAACAAAAACACACCTTAGAACACAAAGATGTTATAATGTTTTACCTAACTAATTTCAGCCTCCTTAATCCTCTATTGAAAATTTTCCTCTAGGTCCTTACCAGATAGTTCACTTCATTGGAATGTCATCCCAATGCACCAGAGTTGCCAGGTCAATTCCAAATCAGGACACATACAAGAATCAAATAATGAATGTATATGTAAGTGGAGCAACAAACTGATGTCTCTCCTTTTCTCTCTCTCTAAAAATTAATTGAAAATTATGAAACGTTCTGCTACAATATAAATATGGAGTAATCTACATTTTCACATTGAACTTTTTGTTAAATAAATGTTTGTATTGGTCATTAAAAAAGTACATAGCCTTTTCCTCTTCAAACCCTAAAAGAATAGTGGGGATAACATTAATTTTTAGAAGAGAAAATTGGAGCTTAAAAGTACTAACATTTTTTTTAAACACAGTGAACCAATTTAAAAAATATTAATGCAAAATCTCAAAATCTAATGTTCTACAAATACTGTAATATAAGAACTTATTTGATGTTACAATAAACAAAATATTTCCTAACGATGAACAGAATCACAATAAGAAACCTCTGCTTTACCCTGGCCAGGTGGTTCAGTTGGTAGGAGTATTGTACCCAAAGGTTAGGGGCTTGATTCCTAGTCATAGCATATACCTAGGTTTAAGGTTCAATCCCCATTCAGAGTGAGAATGGGAGGCAACCAATCCATGTTTCTCTCTCACATCAATTTTTGTCTCTCTCTCTCTCTTTCTCTCCATTCCTCTCTGTCTAAAATCAATAACCATTTTTTTTAAAGAAAGAAAGCCTTGCTTCAATGTTGGTAAAAGTGTGCTTCAAGGAAGGGTTCTAAGGTAATTTCTCAAGACACAATCACATAAACATTATTACACCAGGGAAAATATTACAGCCAACTAATATCTCAATGCTGAATGTTTTCTCTCATTGCTCCAAATTCAAGGTTATAATGAAAATTTGGCTTTCACACTAATAAATTTAAATTTTGGCATTTTTCAATTATCACTTATAATCTTTGGACTTGTTTTAACACAATTACTACCTCTCATATGGAATTTATTAGTATACATTGGTTAGCTTGCGTTTTTTGTTTCCCCTCCTTCTAGTGATGTTCAGTACTATTTTCTCATTCATCATTGTAATCTTGCATCAGCCCAAACCCAGAACTGAAAAATGAATGTATTATATACTTAGTATGCTCTTTCTAAATGTTAACTTGGCATGAGACAGCTAACTAGTTTCTATTAAGTAACTATAGCTATACACTCCATGCATAATTTCTATTTTTTCATACATAGACTGCTTATTTATGTGTGAGCCATTGGTTTTAAGAGACAGCTATTTCTTGTCCAACTAGCATAAAGAAGGCACACTGGTGGCTGACAAATAGTCACATAACAGGTAGCAGATAGTCCTGTACATCAAGAATCTCATCCCTACAGAGTACACAAGGCATACCTACTCTGATAGGTTTACTCCCTTCCTATGTCTATACTATCCTGATCACAGCAAGGAGCAGGAAGTATGTGAGAATGGACCCAGCAGTGGTCTAAAAGAAAATAAGGTAAACTCTGTCTTGTAACCACACTACCCCTCATCTCCTGGTGTCACTTATCTCTGGTTTCCCAGGATATTAGTCTGTCTATGTACAAGATGGACCCCCCCCCAAAAAAAGTAATGCATTTATTTTTAAAATGTGTATTTATTCTTGCATATTTAAACTTCAATCACCTTCGAAGTACTCTCCATTTTATGTAATACACCTATTGAGACTTTTTCCCCCTCACTGCTCAAAATAGTTTCTGAACTGGTCGATTTTGATGCTTTTTAGTGCTTCTTTTGTTTTTTGTTTCACCTCTTCCACACCAGCAAAACATTTCCCTTTGAGGACTTTTCTCATTCAGGGGAACAAAAAGAAGTCACTCAGGGTGAGATCAGGTAAATAGGGAGGTTGGAGCACTGGGGTCATGCCGTTTTTTGTCAAAAACTGCTGAGCTCTCAGCACAGTGTCTGGAGGTGCATTCATAAATCGGCCATCATAAAATGGACAAACGCATTGAAAGAGTCTTCAGAAAATATTTACTAAAGCCAAATGCAGCCTCTCACAACAATGCCAGCTAGTGCACTGATACAGATGTGTTCCTAGAACACTCACCTTGTGGGGGAAGTCTGTACTACAAGAGGTCTGCCCTCCAGGAGATAATTCTGGTTTTTTGTGTGTATATCTCCCCTTGCATATTCTTGACATCCAATATTTTGTAATGTATTAATTTAACCTGTCCTTCACTTTCTCAAATGTGATTCGGGTTCCAAAATTACCTTTTGTTTCATTCCTGCAACCACCCGTCTGCCCTCCCAAATGCCTGAGTTAGAAATAATGTGTTTGTCTAGATATAGTATAAGTACTGGTATGAGAAAACAAATGAACTTTGTATTAGTAAAAAACATGTTAAGCATTCCAACATTTTTTCTTGTACAAAATTACTATTAAAGTATTTATAAAATAGGTTAAAACCTTATATGATAATTGAAGTTTACAGATTATTAACTGTGTATTTAATTTCCTCATTTTGAAAAACATCACATGAAGAATTCTCGAAAGTATTATAATCATTATACTGAAGAAATTGAGACCAAGAAAGGTTAAATGACTTGTTCAGCACCACGGTGTAATTAATAAGAGAGTCTACGTAGGTTTTTTAGACTTACTCATGTGCTCCTTTATCGCTGTGCTGACAACAGTCAGCCCTGCCACTGCAGTCTTCTGTCTGCACATGTTGTCCCTCTGACGTACTGTGCATAAAGAAGCTTCATTTCCCCTTTGCTCTTGAGGTGCTCACAATTTCAGTCATGGCTGTCCTTTGGTTTATTTAACATTCCCTCCAGAGTTGGGATTTCCTCTGTATATTTTACCATATGTTTTCTAAAGGGTTTTCTGTAATTTGGTCCTACACAACACTCAAATTTCAATAAAATCCACAGAAAGCAGATAGAATTGAGAGCAGACAACCATGGCTATCTTTCCTTAAGACAATGATCGTTTTTAAGAATGATCATGTAATATAATTCTGACCAACGAAATGTTAGAGAAAATGGCCTTTAAAGCATCCTGAGACATTGTCCTCAACTCACTCTTGATAAAGAACAAAAGCACATGCTATTCTTCCTTCCTGTCTCTGGATATTACCAGCTACCTGTACCACTTGGATCTACAACAACCCATAAGTCATCCACCAAGAACGGGAGAGGAGCAAGGTAGAAGGATGTAATGCCACCATTAATCTGATGAGTGAACTAAATCTGGAAGCACCATATCTCTGGACTTTGTTAGGTGAAATGATAAATACCCTTATTGATCTAGTCAGCTTTCATGGGGTTTCCAATAGCTACAGCCATAAGCACACAAATTGACACTATGAGGATGAGCCTTATTAGGGTACTGATTTTTCGTATCTAGTACCTTTTAAAAATTAGACCATACTTATATTAACACACATACTCATATTGATGTACAAAACTAATATTTTATCACTCCAAGGAAAGCTCTTTTGCACAGTTTAGATAAAAGTAGTACATTTCATTCTAAAACATACTTTCTTTCTTAATTGATCCTCTATGCTGTAGTCAAAATGATAACACATAAACTAAATCTCTTCAACTTAAAATTCTTATAAGACTCTCCAAGCCTATTACTTACAGCAGTGTTTCTCACCCATGGCTGAACATTTTAATAACCTGGGGAGATTTTTAGAAATAATGATTCCTAAGTTCCCTTAGAGATTCTAACATACTAGGTCTGGATGTGGCCTGGTTATCATGATTTAAATGTGCAGCCAAGGTTGAAAATCCCTTCATTAAAGATTAATTCAATTAGTTTAGGGTGGGAACTGGAAGTTATATGTTTTTATTTTAAAAAGGAAAAAGAACTCATGGACATGGACAACAGTGTGGTGATCATGGGAGAAAGAGGGGTATAAGGGGGGCAATGGTAATGGAAAAATAGAATGAGAAAAATAATGAAGTCTCCAGGTGACTGTAAATTAGCCAGGACTGAGAAACAAGGATTTGGGATTGAGAAACATGGACCTATGAGAAAAAGCACAAATTCCTTACATGGATACAACACATTTTATTATATGTTTTCAAATATTTTCAAACTGCCTTCATAAACAAAGACCACTTCACTCTATCTTCTAGTTACTTTCCATCATTTAGAATTTTATTCCACTTCATGTAACAGAAGAACTGAAAACCAGGGGCTTAAACAGAATAGAAATGTATCTTTTTTCTCTTATTTAGAAAAAATGTTTTAAGATATGCATTAATGGCTCTAAGTTGATATCAGAGACCCCACAAACCTGTATTTTACACTTCACTGGCAAGAACTTAATCAAATGGACAAATCCAACTACAAGGGAGACTGACCATATTGCCCTTACAAACAAAGCCAGTGTTAAAATAAATGGGAAACAGAGAATAGATACCAGCTGGCAACTAGCCCTGTATACCAAACTACATAAATTTCCTCAAACATCATGCTTCTTTTGTCCCTGTGTGCCTTTATTCAACTCTCAAGCAATTACTTGCTTTTCAAGTCTCAGCTTAACTATCAGATTAGCTACAAGACTTCTTATTCTCCTATTTATGTAAAATTGATTACTCCACCCACTTCCTTATACAAACTAATATCCTAAGAAATTGTACTGCACTTACACGTTTACTTCATTTTGTCTAAAGAACTATTAGCTCCTTGAGGACAAAGAAACTTTTAAGATATGAATACATCTAGCACTTAAAGATAGTGTAACTATATCACAGGGTCAAACCCTGGCTCTACAACTTATTTTCTGTGTGTAAATTAAGAGAAGTCATATATATCTCTGTTCCTCAGTTTCCCTACCTGTAATTTTATATTTTGGTAAAATAAATAGTGTCTATTTAATAAAGTTACTATGACAGTGAAATGAATTAATAACCATAAAACACTTAGAATAGTCCTTGGCACATTATAAGTGCTATAGAAGTAGCAGTTAAAAGTTTTAATGAATTCCCTTGCATGAAATAATGCCACATTTATTGACTAAATGAATCTTCTTTGTATATTGACTTCCAGTTTTAAATTTTGAAGAAGATCATATTAGAAGGACGCAGAAACATGAAAAGCTACATATAATACAGAAGCAGAGAATATAGTTATAATAAAAGGCCCCACATAATGTGAAACTTTGTGTAAGTGAGGCCTCAGATTCATGGAATACATTATAAATGATACCATTTAAGAAAAGTAAAGTGCATTGAGGGTTGCTGAGAGTAACCTGGAGAAGGTCCATGAAGAACCTATAGTTCAAGCTGGACATTAAAGGATTCACAGAGGAGAATCCAGAGAAAACTAGTAGAGGTGTTCTAGAAATGACAGTGTGGTCTATTTTTGAGAAACTGAGAATAGTCTGACTGTGACAGAACTTTCAGTCTGAGATATAGATTCAACAAAAATAGATTTAGCAAATATTTATTGCATCTAAAAAAAATGTCCCAGTCATAGTGGTAAGTGTTTTACTGCTAGTTTTAAGGAAAAAATCAGACAGATAGGGCAAGACAATAGGAAAAAAGAGTTCTAAAGTGAACTACAAGATTATAGATTTAATGCAGATGAAAAATTCCATGATGAACCTGGTTTATAAAAAATTATGATATGGTGATGTGTGGGAATATTTGAGGGAAGGGTGGACTAGAATCAAGAAGGACATCTAAGACTGAATGCCTTTAGTAAAATGCCTTCAGACACATAGCACACTGGGTGCATTTGTCCCAAAGCATTAGTTTCTCTATGTAAACAAGCTCCTGAAATACAATGGGGCTAATATATCTTTTCAAAGAACATTGCGGGGTATAAGAAAAGAATATTTATTAACAACAAATTTACATTCTTATTTGTAAATGACATACTGTAACATTATTTACTTGGAGATTGTGAAGATGACAAATATCTCATTCCTCAGGATGCTGAAACTCTGAAGATTAATCTAAATTGACCAGATAGTTTGAGTTTATTATGTGTGGGAAGAGTTCCTATCTCAGCTTTTTTAGTAGAGGAGCATTTTGTTGTTAAAACTCATGCTTCAATACTTAGTTTTTAACAACTGTCTTTATGTGGAAGCAAATCCTTTTTTGAAGGTATTTTCTTTGTAATTTTCCCAAAATCTCTGTATTAGTTTATGTGTGTGTGTGTGTGTGTGTGTGTGTGTGTGTGTGTATAAAATCACAGACATGAGATTACATGGAGTGATGCCAATAAGAAGGCAGAATAGAAAGACCCAGATCTTCCTTATACCTATGGAGATGCTGATTCAACGATATATGCACCAATTCACTATCTGTGAAATCATAAACCAGTTAGGAGACTCCTATACCCAAGACAAATGCAAAATTAGCCAATTCGTAGCCAGTAGGGAAAACTTTGGTGTATTCTCACCAGCGTCCATCCTTCCAGTGCAGTACCGCATGATCAGGAGAAAACTCCTAGCTCTCCACTGCTCCCTGGGGAGGGAAAAAATAAAAAACTGGACCATACATCCAACACAGTAACTTTTCAGGGCAATTGCTTGAAAGACTAGCTTCTGTCTGGCCTGTCTCTGAGTGCAAATAAAACCCAACATACTATAGAAACCTGAGGGGCACTGAGGAGAACAAAATTGGTGCAGTGTGCTCTTCCTCCAAAGGCCGATGGCACAAGAGACTAAGTCCAATACAGCTCATAGGTCTCCCAGCAGGAGGAAAACAGAAGAGTGGAGTATACATCGAACATTCTGATTTTTAAGGGGCTATCTGAGGGATCAGTTTCTGTATAATTCAACTTGGATTGCAAAGAGGACCTGAATACTCTATTTGACTGGGCAACTCTGAAAACAAAGAAGGTAGGGTGGCATTTTGCTCCTGCAGAGGACCTGTGATACAACAGACAGACACCACAAGGGACAAGAGATTATGAGCTCCTGTGAAAAAGAGAGTGGCAAATCCCTCTAATTAGGAGTCTTTGAATACAAGGAAGATGCAATCACAGTAAAGGTTTGAGAGGCCCCCTGAATCTCTAGCTGGGCTGAATGGTGAGGGTCTTTCCCTGTAGAAAGCCCATAAAAACTAAGAGAAGTGGCTCATTTTCAAATACGTGGATACCAACATAAAGTTAGAAGAAACACAAAGAAACAGGGAAATGTTCCAATAAAAGGAACCAATGATACACCAGAAACAGATCCTAAAGAAAAAAAGTTACATCGTTATCCAACAAATACTTCAAAATAACTGCCAAAACATGCTCAGTGAGTTCAAGAAAGTGACACATAAACAAAATAAAAATTTCAATCGAGATAGAAAATATAAAAAAGAATCGAACAAATTCGAAGGTGAAAAATGAAATAAATTGAAAAATTCACTAGAGTGGTTCAACAGCAGAACTGAGTAATCAGAAAAAAGTCAGCAAACTAAACACCAAGTCCTTGGAAATTATCTAGTCAGAGGAGCAAAAAGAAAAAAGAATGAAAAATATGAAGACTAAAGGACTTAGAAGAAACCATCAAAGAGGCCAATATACAATTTCTGAGAGGCCCAAAGGCAGAGACAGACAGTAGTTTACTTGAAGAAATAATGGTTGAAATTTTCCCCAATATGAGTAAGGAAATGAATGTTTAGATTGAAGAAATGCAATGATCCATACTATGATAAGTCAAAAAAGATATGAACTATGTAAATCATTTTGAATTTTAGTATAATGTTAAAAGACAAAAAATACTAAGAATAATTAAAATGAATATTTCTTAATCGATACACAGTATCAAAAGATGTAAATTGTGACACCAATAACATAAAGTATGTGGGGAAGACTCAAACTACATAGATTTTATATGTCATTAAAGTTAAGTTTTTAACAGAGTAAAACATTTTGTTGTATCTTTATGTCAACACCACAGTATTTTAATCACTGAAACTTATTGACACTTATATTTTGAAATCAGGGAGTGTTCTTTTTGCAAAATTGTTTGGGCTATTTGGGATCCTGTCTCATTCCATATGACTTTTAGGATTTGTTTCTATTACCACAAAAAATGTCATTGGTTGCTGTTCACTGGGTACACATTTTCAGTCATCTAAAATGACAAATTTCTAGAGATTGGCTGTACAACATTGTACTTATAGGTAACAATTCTTTACTATATTCTTAAAAACTTGTTAAGAGGGTGGATCTCATATTTTCTTCCACAACAAAAAAGAGAGAGAATACTTAAATAAAAATAATGAAAACTTTGAGGAAATGTTGTAATTGCAAATTCCCGTGTCTCCCAGGTGAAATAGTTCAACACTTCACAGGTAATGTCAATTACCCAAGTTATTACAGTTTTGTTTTGTTTTACTTTGTTTTTTTATTGTACTGTAATTCTGAACATATTGGTTTGCTTTTTATTGAATTTATTGGGGTGACACTAGTTAACAAAATTATACAGGTTTCAGGTACAAAATTCCACAACATATAATTGGTTTGGAATTTAGGTGTGTTCCTTTAAGATGGCTATCATACTTCAGACATTATACCCAGTTGTGGCATCTGTCTTGGGATGGTCTCTCGCAGGTCTTTATAACTTCTCAGAAGGCCTTCATCAAAAGTCTCATTTGCCAGTACAGGACCATATATCATTTGCTCTGGTCCCAGCTTCAAGGTTAGCTTACAAAGTATCTGGCAATTTTAGACTCTCTACTAGCGTATATGGTCTGTAAGTCAATAAAATAAAATTGGATTATTCAAGTAAAATCATTAATTAATTTAAAAAGAAAAGAAGAAATAAAGGGGAATTGGGAATAATGATTGTATAGTACTGGTAAACACTTCTGCTACATACTTCTTACCCTGTGCCATGTTCCATAAGGCGTGATCAAATATGTATGCTTTACCAATTATTCTATGGGTGAAATTTCTAAATTTACTCATCCTAAAAAAATGAAATAAAATGTAGTTTGTGTATTTCTTATTAAAACATCTGATATATAAAGTTACTGCATAAAATAGCAAGGAAAATGAAAAAAAAAGAATGGTTCTGTCAATGCTGATAACTTTAGTTTAAGAAGTAAACTTTCTTTATAAGGAATTTTTGCTTGCAAACCTCAACTTCTTCCTCACTATTTCAAACCTCTATCCATGACTCATCATTTCTAAGCCTTCTCACTATACATTGTAGAAATAGTTACAAAGGTGGCTTTAGTTGGAAGGAATAAATCACGGCTTTGGGCCCTGAATCTGCATAGGCCCTTGGAAAGAATGTAGTGTTTGGAAGGGGGTCTCCACAAAGTATTTCTTGAAGAGTGTGCGTCATGACACCTGACCTACTCAGAAAGTCTGTATTATACAATCTTAATGCAAGAGAAATCAGATAGGGGTCTTAGACCCATATAATGACCTCTGGAAATGCACTGCTCTCAGATCATTAACACAGCTGGTCTGTCCTGCAACCTGCATTGGTTGTTTTTGAGATCATAACTGCCACCTGGCTTTGGGAGAGGGGAGAAGAAGCGGTAGAATTGCACGTTGGTTGTTTGCTTCAAAGTCAGCCCTCTTTAACAGTCTACTGACTTGTCAGTGATCCCACCACTCTTCACGTACCATGTATATAAATTTGTGTGCCACAAAGAAGACCTTGGGAAAACAAGAATATTGCTTCAGACACAGCTCCCACACTCATCTACACTCTACCACAATAATTCAGGCCATTTTAGGAGTGAATATATGCTGAATAAACCTATAGGCTTTTGACTCTCCCTGGCATGCTCTTGGCTGTTGCACTGAGAAGTCTCCAAAGGACCTCATTCTTAAAGAATATTTATGAATCTGAACCCAAAGGCAAAGCAAGTAAAGGCAAAAATAAATAAATGGGACTATTTCAAACTGAAGAGCTTTTGCATAGCAAAAGAAACTGTTAACAACAAAAAGGCAACCAAATAAAAGAAAATATTTGCAAGCAACAGCTGTGACAGGAGGTTAATACTCAAAATATACAAAAGAACTCACACAACTCAACAACAAAAAAACCAAACAATCCAATTAAAATATGGACAGAGGACCTAAACAGACACTTCTTCCAAGAAGACATACAAATGGCCAAAAGATATATAAAAAGATGCTCAACATCACCAGCTACTCGGGGAATGCAAATCAAAACTACAGTGAGACACCACCGTACACCTGTTAGAATGGTTATTACTGACAAGTAATAACAAGTGTTGGAGGAGGTGTGGAGTAAAAGGAATTCTCATTTACTACTGGCGGGAGTGTAAACTGGTACAGCCACTATGAAAATCAGTATGGAGCTTCCTTAAAAAACTAAGAATAGAGTTACCATATGCAACCCGTTTTCTGGGTATCTACCTGAAAATATTGAAAACATATTTCTAAAGATAAATGTATCCTTATATTCACTGCAACATTATTCATGGTGGCCAAGACAGGAAAACAACTGAAGCACCCTTCGATAGATGATTGGGTAAAGAAGATGTGGTCCACATATACAAAGTAATACTACTCATCCATAAGAAAAGACGAAATCCTACCATTTATGACAACAAGGATGAACCTCGAGAATATCATGTAAACAAAATATGACAAAAAGTTAAGAATCACATGATTTTACTCATAAGTGGGTTATAAAACTGAAAATAACAAATGAACAAACAAGAAGAACAAACAGATAAAAACTCACAGACACAGATAACAGTATGGTGGTTACCAGAAGAAAGGTGAGTGAGAGGGTAATGAAAGGCAAAGGGGGTCAAGTATATGGTAACAGAAGATTTGACATAGGGTGGTGGGCATGCAAAGCAATATAGAGATGATGTATCATAGACTTTTACCCTTAAAACCTATATAATCTTATTAACCAATGTTACTTTGATAAATTTAATTAAAAAATTAAAAATTTAAATTTTAAAAATAGAAAGAAATGCATAATCCTAAATCAGAAAGAGTGGCAAAGCCTTCTGCACTAATTAGCCTCTCTTTACTCTCCTCCCCTCTCCCAGTCTTTGGCCCATTAGGATGAGATGAGGGCACTGATGTTCACATTTAGTACCTTCATCCTTAGTGCTCCATAAATACTTGGGCTACAGGCTTCATATTTCATTGAACAATGATTTTCAAACTTTTTCAAACTGGTGTCCTTAAACAGCAAACCAGGTGTATGAGTGTGTGAGTGTGTGTGTGTGTGTGTGTATCAACTGAAACAGTGGTTTTACAAGCAATCTTGCCAACCTTGCCTTAACTATCTGCATAACACTCTATGTTTCTACCCTGTTCTAGCTCTCTTTGAAAAAAAGTAGTAGTTATGACCAGAGAGTTTACTTTAAGATCTATTGATGGGTCTCTACCATGGTTTCTAAATCACCTTATCATGCTACCACAAACACCAAAGTTTACAATTTAGCTACAATTAAAAGAAATTTACTATATAATAAATCACGAGATTGAGATGTAATGTTATATGGGTATTAAGGAAATTTTAAAAATTAAAATAAATTATCAACAACTGGCTTTCACAGATATGATCTTCCTAAAAGAAAGAAAATAAAAGTATTGAGACCCAGCTTGAGATTCAAACAATTTTTATCACAAGTCAAAGATCTACAAACTTTTTCATGAAAGTCCAAAGGATAAATATTTTCAGTTGAAATTTGTTCAACTGAATATCACTGTTGAAATTGTTCGAATGTGACCTTGTAGCATGAACATTGTCATAAACAATATGTGAACAAATGACTGTGCCTGTGATCTAATAAAATTTGATTTAACCAAACAGGAGGTAATTTGCCAATCCTTGTTCTAAATAAAAAGTATCATATTTGTTTCTCTCATAACAATATATTTTGCAATTATTTATTTGTGGGTTTACCTGTTTTTCACAATTTTTTCCCACTTAACTCCAAGCACCATAATAGTACAGACCTCTTTAGTCTTTTACTTTTGCACTCCCAGTGCCCGGCACATAGTACAGACTCAATAAACATTTACAGACCTATTGCCTTCTCCAAAAATGGCTAGCAGAGTAACCCACAGATTAAGCAAAGCTTGGATTATTTGACTTATATAATAGAAGATAACACCAAATAGAAATATACTTAGCAGTCCTTCCAATAAGTATAAAGGGAAGGTATTTGTTTACAGGTTTTGTTATTGAAAATAAAGCTCCTGTGAACATCAGTGTACAGGTTTTTGTGTGGACAGAGGTTTTCATTTCTCTGAGATAAATGCCCAAGAGTGGCATTTCTGGGTTGTATAGTTACTTTTATAAGAAATGTCCAAAATATAATCAATAATGCCTATATCATTTAACAATTCCATCAGAGATTTATAAAAGATCTAGCTATTTCACATCTTCTCTAGCATTTGGTATCATCACAATTTATATCGTAGCTTTTCTAATGGATGCATAGCATCATCCCATCATGGTTTAGTTTGCATATACCTAATGGCCAGTGGAGTTGAATATGTTTTCATGGGTCCCATAAGACAGAATTGCTTGATACTGGACCGATTACTACAGAGCTTATAGCTTTGGATCAGTGAACCCAATGAAGCCTGAGTCTTAAAGCTGAATATTTATAAGGAAACTTTTTAATTGGTTCACAAATTTTAATTTCAGTAATAGACATTTCTTGGAATACTAACTTTTTTTGTCTGATATCATTACGAAACAGACAAAAAAGATATTTCATCTGAAATTCTGAATCATAAGAGTATTGTTACAGAAGAGAATGTTGATATCAGTTCTCAACTAACTGAATGACTATTTGAATGCCATTAATTATTTTGACATTTAACTTATTCTCTCTTAGAATGTCAGTATATGTGAAATTAGTCATTTAAAATTATTTTAAATTCAACCAGTTTGGTAATTATATTAGTAAATAATGAAGCTACTTCCTGTACATGGCCCCTCACAGGCATAGAGCTTGCCATAAGGATCATTATTTTTCTTAATATGGTATTAACAGAAATTATGACATTTTAATTCTCATAGTTGCTTAGTATGTTACACAGAACTTTAGTGTCTCAGGGTAGCACATAATATGCTGCTGCTGTATATTTGGAATTCTTGCTTTGAGTCCTGACATTGTCATTTACCAGAAATTTGTCAATAGGTAACCATTCAAAATTTTAGTTTTCTCTTCTGCATAATGGGATAAAAGTTCAAGGCACCCATGGGGTAAATTTATTTATTTTTCTGCAAATATAGTTTTATAAAACATAATTATAGTTAAATATACATGGCTTAAGAAAGTTACAATGTTTCAGAACACCACAGTTTATGAATTCTTATTGTGATAAAATACATTTAATAAAAATTACCATTTTAACTAGTTCAGTGTACTAGTCAGTGGCATTTACCACACTCACGGTACTGTGTATCCACACCACTATCTAGTCCCAAGATATTTTCATCACCGCAAATGGAAATCACATACCTGTTAAGCAGTCACTCTTCATTTCTTCTCGCCTCCAGTCCCTGACAACCACGACTCTATTTTCCATTTCCATAACTTTACCTTTTCTTGATATTTCATATACATATAATCACACAGGTACCTTAATCTACCCCTCATAGTTTTGTTAGTAACTTGGAAAATAAATCTTTCAGTAGATGATGAACTCCATAGTAGCAGGGAACAAAACATCCATTCTTTAACTCTGTCAGGGTCTAAATCAATGACCTGATTGTATGTGGTGACCAACAGATGTTTGTTAATGAATTAATACTACAAAAAATAACTACTATAAGCTTAAGAAAGGGTATCAAGTTTTATTTTCAGTAGTAAATTTATGTACTATGAATAATGCATTATTTATAATTCTTGAGACTTAAATGCTAGCGTTGTTTGTTAATTGTTTTAGGAAGAAGTTTTTTCACAGTTATCTCATAATTTTCACCCTTTACTTAAAATGGTCAATTAAAACTGCCGATAATATATATTTGCTCTATGGACTTGTATAAAAGAACAAAAAAGAAAAAATAAATAAAGCTCTGGGTATTTTATGGTGTCAGTTTTAGAGATGGGATCAAATTCTTAATATCTCAATATAAATTTATATTTTTAGATAGACCTCAGTAATATTATCTACCAATTTTTATGTATTTCACTAAGTTCAAAGGTATTTCCAACCTTTTTTTTTTCAATTAAGGCACGCTTTATTTTATTGTATTGTATTTTTCCCATTATCATTTATTCCCCCATACCCTCTTCCACTTCCATCTACTTCCTGCCCTCAAAAATCACCACACTGTTGTCTGGGACCATGAGTTTTCTCTTTTTATTTCTGTTTCTCATTCCCTCCACCACCCCGAACTCCATCAGAGCTGTCAGCCTCCTCTCTATGTAGGAGTCTTTATCTACTGTGCTTGTTACTTCAGCTTGTTCATTAGATTCCACAGATGAGTGAAATCATATGGTATTTGTCTTTCCCTGACTGGCTTATTTCACTTAGCACAATCCTCTCCAGGTCCATCCATGCTGTCACAATGGATAAAATTTTCTTCTTTTTTATGGCCAAGCAGTATTCCATTGTATAAATGTCCCATAGTTTTATCCACTCATCTACTGATGGACACTTGGGCTGCTTCCAAATCTTGGCTATTGTAAATAACACTGCTATGAATATAGGGGTGCATATATTCTTTTGAATTAGTGTTTTGTGTTTCTTCAGATAAATTCCCAGAAGTGGAGTCATTGGGTCACAATGCAGTTCCACTTTTAATTTTTCAAGGTAACTCCATACTGCTTTCCACAGTGGTTATACCAATCTGCATTCCCACCAGCAGTGCACAAGGGTTCCCATTTCTCCAAATCCTCATCAACACTTGTTTGCTGATTTACTGATTATAACCATTCTGACAGGTGTGAGGTGATATCTCATTGTGGCTTTACTTGCATTTTCTGATGATCAGTGACATTGGGCATCTTTTCAAATGTCTGTCGGTCATCTGTATGTCCTCCTTGGAAATATATCTATCTATTCAGGTCCTTTACCCATTTAGTCTTAATTTGGTTTCTTTTGTACATATCCGTAATGATACTTTTACCTAATTAATAATGTTGGCCTTTATTTTATTGGACCTGTAGTTATAGATTAGTGTAAAAGTGAACCGCAAAATGAGGTTCACAATCAAGAAGAGACTCTTCCTGGCATATACTATTACAATTTCAGTTTTCTAAGAGAGTGTCTGAAAAAAAAAAAAGAAGAAATAAGGCAATGGAAATAATTTAAAGTTTATTCTCTTTTGCTTCACCTTCATTAAAACCTTTCTCTAACATTATCTATGAAAGGGGACAGATATTTACCTTTAGCCGTCTTTGGTAAGTTTTCTTCAGTAAGAGATAGGGGGACTCCATCTCTCTTAGGACAATCATTAAAATAAATTAATTGTGTTTTTCTTTAATGCTTTTCCTTTGAGATAAGCACAAATGAACACAAACCAAAGTAGTATTCAAACAATCCATGTCAATTTTATTACTACTGTTTTATTACATCCTGCAGTTACTGACACATAATTTTAAAATTATATCCTAAGCAGCATAACTCAGATACTTTTCCACATGGAGACTGTGGCATGAAAATGAAATGAAATAATATTTGTTATATAGAATTATTTATTGCAGAAAATCAGAAAAGAGATATTACAACAAGCCATGAAAATGATTTCACATAGAATTAGGTTGCTGGATCTTATATAGCCTCAGACTTCCTTAAGGGAAATATACTTTAATAAACTTATACCTGATTATGAATAGAAGATACAACAAGGCCAAAGGTGAGGATAATTGTGGACTTCTATCATATACACAAACACACAAAAACAATTTCCAAAACTTACTAGTTTAAATTATTTATTTATAAGATATGTGTATAATTTACTGAGATTAGTCCACAGTTACAAACAAATACCATATTTGTCTTGCCATTTTACCTTTTATCTCACATGCCTGGGAAGCACTTACATCTCCTTTTTGCCAGCTCAACTGCTACCAAATTTTTTAAATGTCAAACAGAACTCATTTAAAAAAAATCATAAATTTAAAGGTCAAAACCCATAAGTTAGCATTTAGAATGTTTTTATTTTTTTATTTATTTTTAATTTTTAATTTTCATTCAATTACAGTTGTCCCCGTTTTTCCCCCATTGCTCTCCTTGGCCCTGCCCACCCCCACTCTTCCCCCTACCCCTTGTCCTTGTCCATAGAATGCTTTTATTTTTTTAATTCATTGTTCTTCTGTGGTTTCAGCTAAATTAACCTTGTCTTCCCATAGAGAAAGTAGGTTTTCAGATAAGAATCATATATTTTACTACCTCTAAATCAACCAGAGATAGAAATATATAAGTACCTGCTCTCTACTGGTTGATTCTTTTGTGACCGTTTAGATAGCCTTTAACACACTGAAAGAAACCATTTCTAAACATTATTTTGGGGACTGGAGAGATCACGCCTGCTCTAAAATCAGAGAGACTTGAATTCTTATCACTGAGCATTAAACCAAGGCAAGGTTAAAGTTTTCCTTCTTTCCATCATCCTTCCCTTCTTCCCTCCCTTCCTCACTCCCTCCTTCCTGACTTCTTTTCATTCTCTCTTTACATTTTTCTTTCTTTCTTTAAGACTTTAGCCTTTTGCAATACTGGGTGGGCAAAAGTAGGTTTACAGTTGTTTGTATGGAAATTAATAGGTTAATAAATAATAATACAAGAATAAACTCTGTTTTGCATACTCACAACTGCAAACCTACTTTTGCTCCACCCTGTATTTCATCTCATTGAAGACAAGTAACACAGGAGTCTTCAAAATTAATTACATGATTATAAAGAGAATTTTGATCATTAAAAAATTGAGTTACCCTTGAAGAAGCTTTGGCATTTTATCTCCATAATTCACTATTTTCCTTAGTCATAGGAGCATTATTCTAAGAAGGAAAACTGAGAAATATAAAGTCATCTTATGAAATCATTCAAGAATGTGTCATGGTTCCTTCCAAAATGCTTACTTTATGTAAATCAATGAGTGTTATTGAACACACTGAGAGCAGGTCAAAAAATAAAATAGTAGCCTAGATGAATGAACAAAGAAAATTATATCTTTTAACATATTCTTTAGAATGGAATTTAGTCAGTCTGAATATTTCTGGTATTTTCAATTTAGAAAAAGATAACAATTTTATAGTAGTATACAGAAGATAAATTTCATACAACATAAGTTCAATTAAACCAATACCTATATTTGAAAATATATTGCCCTGGCTGCTTAGTGGACTGAGAATTGGCCTGTAAACCAAAGGGTTGCTGGTTTGATTCCCGGTCAGGGCACATACCTGTGTTGTTGCCCATGTCTCCAGTATGGGTCAGTGAGAGGCAACCACACATTGATGTTTCTCTTCCTCTCTTTCTCCCTCCCTTCCCCTCTGTCTAAAAAAATAAATAAATAAATAAAATCTTTAAAAAAAGGAAAATATAGTTAGTGAGTGTTCCCTATCTTGTACATTATTGATAAAAACAACATAAATGCAAAATTTCTTTATTTTATTTCGGCTTAACATACGTTGTCTCTTTTCTGTTGATAGTTACTGATTTAATCATTCAGTTACTATTTCACAATTGCACTGCATTAATTTGCATGAAAGTATATATAATGTATTCAGAAATACATTTTCTTTTCCTTCAATACTGCTCACTTATAATACCACAGATCAATATATTAATTTAATATATTAATTTAATGAAATAATTTATTCACAATATTTAGATGAAATTTGAATTTATTTTCTGTAACTGAAAAGGTTTAATTGAGAGTTCAGAACTATAGCAAATTATGAAAAATGCCTATTTATTTATTATCTTAATTTGATCACAAAAAAGACATGTTTACTTTTTCATTTGTTGGCTGTTAATATTTAATGGCATAGGCTATAGGTCTAGTAATCTTGTTAAAGGATTATTACTAATGTATAATAAATTAATATATAAATAATGCAAACAGAATAATCATTTTATTTATCTTAGTAGAATGCTTCACAGTTTATAGTCCATTCACACATTATCTTTTTGACCTTACAAATCATATCGGGAGCCCTGGCTAGTGTGGCTCAGTGAATTTAGTGCTGGCCTGTGAACCAAAGGGTCACCAATTCAGTTCCCAGTCAGGGCACATGACTTGATTGTGGATCAGGTCCCCAATAGCGGGTGCACAAGAGGCAACCACACATTAACGTTTCTTTCTTTCTCTTTCTCCCTCCCTTCCTCTCTCTAAAAATAAATAAGTAAATAAATAAATCTTAAAAAAAAAGAATGGGAAAAAAAAACAGAGGGGGAAATGTGAGGAAACAAGTAGAATGAGCAGAATTAGCCAGTTGTGGTAGGTAGAATAATGTCCTCACCAAGTATATCCAGGTCCTAAGCTGTGAAACCTGTCATAATGTTAGGTTACATGTCAAAGCATCATTAAGGTTGAATTTGGTTGCTAATCAGCTTAATCTATAATAGGGAGATTTTCCTATTATATGGTTGGGTCCAAAGTAATCACAAGGGCCTTGAATATGAATGAAGAAAGCATAAGAGAAAATCAGAATGATGGTATGGTAGAAGGACCCAATCACCTATTGTTGGCTTTGAAGATAGAGAAAAGGCCCATGAACAAAGTAATGTAGGTTGGCATCCTTTAAGAAACTGAAAAAGGCAAGAAAACAGATTCCCATCTAAAACCTCCAAAAAAGAATGCAGTCCTATTGACATCTTGATTTTAGTCCGGTAATATCTGTGTCAGACTTCTGACGAACAAAATCATAAGGTAATAAATTTGTATTATTTTAGACACTAAGTTTCTGGTAATTTATTATAGCATCCATAGGAAGCTAATATGTCAGCATTCTACTTTCATTGACAATTATCACATTTACTTTCCTAAGTTAACAGATGAATCTGTGCCTAGTAAGAATAGTTTTTAATTAGGTACACTTCCTGGTGTTATTTATGAGTTTAGGGAGACTCAAAAACTTTATACTATCAGTCATTAAAATCTTTAACATTTCAGTTATTTTTGACTTAGGACAAGATATAGCTTTATTTATTAAAGCCATTCTTACATCTCAGTTGAGTTTTTCTTTTCATTTAGATACTGTATATTTACTACATTTGATCTTTTATATTTTAATTTCTTTTGTTGTAACATATGTTTTCTTCTATTATACTTTGCCTGATTCTAACTGGTGCCAACTTTTGTATGCTTATGTTAAAATCAGTCAACACTTTGAATTCTTTACTCTTTTCAGCAATTTTTCAGTTGAGTCTATTATAGTTACAAGTTACTACAATAGCTTTAGATAATGACATCTTGCTTCCTCCTTTAAATTATATTTCTTATTCTTATTTTATCTCTAATTGAATTTGTCAGGACTTCCAGAATAATGATAAATAATGTTCAATATCATGAACATCATTGTTTTTTCCTGACTTTAGTCATTAAGTGCAATGTTCAACATTCGCCTGATTGTTTTAATTATATGGTTGCAACAAATCAAATAGAGCTAAGTTCAGTATGCAACGATGCTGTAGAAGGTTAGAAATGCAAACTATTTATGAGATAGTTTTATCAGATAGTGATTAATCAATCTGATAAACACATTTTCTGCTTATGTAGAATACATCCCTTCTCTGCCCATTACACTCTGTGAATAGAACGGGAATGGAGTCACATGCTGTTAATCAGCAGTGTCTATTGATAATCCTAGTAGATGAAAATAAACAGAGCAAATGTACAAACTCTAAAAGTTTTTCAATTTAGAGAGAAAAATTAAAAATATAGAAGTTTGAAGAAGGGAGTCTGTCTAGAAAGTAGAGAGAGAAGGTGGATCTCAAGGTGGGAAAGCAAGTTTTTGAATAAGGCACTCCCATCAAACTGTGCAAATTTTATATATTCCTCCACATCACATTTGGTTGCAGGCTATAAAATAAAGATTGATATTTAGGAACAATATTTAGCAACCAGTTTGGAAATTTTAAACATACTTTCCCCTAAATTATAATTCTCTTAAGTCTCAAATTTCAGGAAAGGCTACAGCACACATAGCACTTTTATACTGGTGAACTATAGTGGATGATTCAGATTGGGGACAGAAAAGGAAACCTTGGCATTGTCTTAAATCACCATCTGAGAGAGTGGGGCTAGCATCATCTTGAGGGAGGGTGGGAATGCTGGAATTCCAGATTGTGATTAACAAGAAGCCATGAAGAAATGAGACAATCTCTTATCTTCATAGGAATTATATTGGGTATTTATTAAATACAAGGATTCCCAACTGGTCTAGATTGGGACCTTGGAGACTTATGTATTAGCCAAAATTCAATTTATGATGAAGTAATTTTATAAAAATCTGAACTACAGAATGTTTCCCCATAAGTTACAAAAATAAATAAATTACAAATGTTTTCAGTTTCATTGTGGTTTCTGTGTGACATATATTACAGTATAAGAGTATTGCCATGTTGCTATTTTCCTGAAATTTGCATTTACTTGATTTACAAAAAAAATTTTAAAAACATAACATTTATCTTTCCCACAGAGAAAAGTTGATCCCCAAGTGTTTGAGAAATCATGTTTTCCTTTCAATTAATTTGACTTGTAGGAAATTTCTGGATTCATTATTTCAATAAGTCTAACCTACTATCTTTTAGTCCATTCAGAGTGCTATAATAGAATAGTAGAGAATGAGTGGCTTATAAACAACAAAAATATATACCCACATTTCCGAAGACTAGGAAGGCCAAGATCAAAGTGCCAGCAGATTTGGTGCCTGGTGAGAGCCTTCTTTTTGGCTCAAAGATGGCTGTCTTCTTGCTGTAACCTCACATGTTGGAAGGAGAGTAAAGGAGCTCTCTAAGGCCTCTTTGATAAAGGCACTCATCTCATTTATGAAGGCTCTGATCTGATGACCTAATTACCTCTCGAAGGCCCCATTTCCAAATATCCTCATGCTGGGAGATGGAATTTCAATATGTAACTTTGGGATGAGAAATACAACGTTCAGTCTATAGAATCTGCCTTATATGAAAACATATAAACTACAAATTTTGAATAATATTCAAATATATAAGACAGCAAGAGTCCCCCATTAATAAATTCTATTCTCACCTATTCATGGCTTTACTTACAGTGGCTTAGAATTTTTCAGAAGCAAATACCTGAAAAATTTTCTCAATACTTAGCAAATATAAAATGCAAATCCACTATCAAGCTTATAACTAAATAATGCAATACATGACATTTAACTTGTAAAGTTACAGTTTGGCTTGAAAATGAGTTCAATAGAAGTGACTGACTAAGGTAGATTATATTCTTGGGCTATGGTTTTTTAGAACTTTAATTATTCAAAACAAAACACAAAACTGATTGGGTAGTCAAGAAGCTGACTCACATTGGACATTGCTGTACAAATGGTTAGGGAGTGTCCTTGGGATCAGTAACTGTAGAATGACAGGGAATAAAGCAAAGGGAAAAGTCCTGACAGCCAACCCATGGTCATCTCTGGAACAAGTATGATACATTATAGTTATCCCGTTTGAAACCCAAACAGCCAGTCCTTTATACTGTTGCTCTGTAAGTCCTTCAATATGTATACAATGTGTGAGAAAAGTATGGTTTGGAAGATCCAGGTCTCTACAGCAGAGGCAATCCCTGCAGGAGCTGGGAGTTGAAAGCTATCTCCCAAACAGCACTCTCAGCAGCATTCCCACTCCTTCTTTTGATAGGAATCTAGGTTACAGTGCAGTGTCCACCACAGCAAAGCCCTAGTACTTCTGGGACCCACATCATATACATTTTGGTAGCAGTTTTTCCAGGGGTCTAATGGGTGTGTGTTTGTGAGGAATCTTAGAAGACTGGTAAGACAAATGAGAGCCCTCTATGTTTCATGTTGCTACAGAGATCTGTCTTCTTTTTCTCTTATGTCTTTTTCAATTCTGCTGCGCCTCAGCTTATAGCATTTGCTGTGCCAGTCTTGTATTCTCTGATCGCGTGACACAGCCTCATGCCAAAGTGGAGTCACCATGCTCTTTGCAGGTTGAAGTAATTTACTTATCCATTTTCCATCAGAACTAGGCTAGAGTATACCCTACAGGCAACTAAGTGGACTATCTGTGTACCAAATATATTCCTTCCTAACTACACTGTTTAGCAATTCTACCTCCCACTGATGATCAGGGTCAATTACCCCTCACATACTAATGACTCCTTTTCTTGCCTTCTGATCCTTTGCCTAAAGTCTGAGTGCCCAGGTGTGGAGCTGCCAGGTGTCAAAGTGGTCATAGGACAATTAACCAAATCGAATGTAACAATTAAGCCTTTATTCACTTGCTGTGGTAGGGTAAGCAAGAGGAAAAATAGGTATTGGCTTCCCAAGGCTCCATTTTTATCCCATGGAAGGGCAGCAGGTGAGAATCAGATAAATTAGTGCAGTTGGGGGAACAGTCTCACTGCCAAGGGGTCCTGAACACAATGTTCCTGACATTTTTTGTAACCAGGGGTCTGGAAGAGTAGAGGCAGGGGTAGGAGTGCAAAAGTACAGAATAAGAGTTTAGAAAAGTATATTCAGTCAAAATCCCCTGGTAAGGATGTGAAGAAAAATGTCTCAGCTGAGGACCTCCAATGAGGAGGCCTCTGAATGGGGCCTGGGCTAAGAATGTGGATATACATGGCTGGCCTGGGGATGGGGCCTGAGTCCTTGACAGTAGCTCCCCACAGGAAACTGTAAGGTATGGCTGTGCTCTAAGTTTAGTGTGGGTTTTCTCTCATGAGGCCTGCCAGGCAAAGCCTTTTTAACTGCCTATAGTCAGGTCAAGTCAGGTCATATAGGACTTTGATCTGAAGCCACATTCCTCCCCAAACAGCACCAATCTCTTAGAGTTCAGCAGAACCCTTGTTGTTTCCCTTGGCTGAAACATTTCCCCAATTTAGTACCTAGAGTTCCTAACCTAGCAGAACTCAGAGATGCAGGAACAGGAAGTAAATGTCCCTTAAGGGACCATTGGAAATGATGGCATGGCCATTTCTTTTCTATAATATCAGATATGTGAATTTCTTCTATTAAGAACATAGCACCATGTAAGCATCTTTGCCTCAAGGTGTATACTGCATCCTGGAGAATGATGCCTGGTCCTCTTAAAGTACCATGTCTCAGCTGCCAGTTCAGCTCTGTCATCAGCAGGCAGTCAGTCCAACAGCTTCTAGGTCATGTGATATGACCAGTTGATCCCACAGCCATGACTCATTCTTGCACATTGTTTTTTATACAATGAGTGCAATTGTCAAGTGATATTTTGTGGAATCCCAAGCCATTGTAGCAAACACCCTGTAAGTTCTCTAATAGTAGTGCTGGTTGAGGTCCTGCAGGCATACCAGCATATGTCTCTACTCTTGTCTGAATGACTCACTAGCCCTGCCAGAATGGAATGACACCAATATTGTCTACTTGACACAACAGCTTGTTTGTCTCCTTAAGAGTTTGTGCCACATTGGGAGCTTATCATTTCTATTGCTGACAGGCTGGGCACTAAGCAATGGCAATAGCTAGATAGCTTTGTTAAGTTTTTGAAGTGGGAGCCCATGGTATCAGGCCATTGAAACGGCATCTATACCACCATGGCCATTTCATTCATATGACCTCTGAGCCAAGTGGCTAATATTAGAGACTGGCTATCAGCAACCAGTGACAGAATTGTTTTGTCAAATTGGTTATTTAGTGTGCTTTCTTGGTGGATGCTCCCTGGCAACCATTAATATGGCATAAAAAATTATACTTTTTGACCACTCTCATATGTCCACTTGAATAATTTCTTATCTCATAGGCCTAACACCTAATGTGGGGTTGCACTAACAATAAAATACACCTATTCTAACTTTACTTTAGGAGATTATGGTGGGTCTATAGATTCATTATGAGTTATATATTACCCAGTGCTCTACTTATTAACAGGCCCTCGTATGTCATACTCAAAAAAGGAGACATGGTGATACTTCAAGTTTCTGGACAGCAATGTCCAGTAGTTCTCAAAATGTTTGGGTATACTTCTTTTTCCATTATAAGTTTACTTGAGTAAATGACGGGAAAAAGACTGAGTGAATCGTTACCTTGTCCATTTGCAATGGTATTACAGAATCTATTTGCCAAAGACCTAACATCCTTTCTCAACAAATGAGTTTTTAATCAAAACAGTATCAGGTCCAGAAACTAGCAAAGAGATTTTAACTTTCTTGATAGGATGATTTCCCTCAGCCTCCAGATCATTCATTTAAAAAATTTCTCCTGAGGTTATAAGTTGAGTAAACCATTCTTGGGTGCTCACTTACTTTGGCCATCACTTTAAGAGTTATTCCAGTAAAGTTCACATCATCTCCTGAAATCTTTACCAGGATCTTAAATCTTGTGTCTTGGGCAAATACTTCTAAATCAATAAACTCTTATTTATCTAGTCTGATGTTCCAGCACACCAGAGTTTAAGTTCATCCATCATGTCATGATCTATCAATCCTCTGTATTAAAAATATTAGAAACTCATGAAAAACTGAGTATTTACAACTTGAAAATGCTTTAACTGAAATGAATCTATTGAATTTTATTAATGTTCTGTAATATCTTTAGTCTTAAGTTTATATATCCTAAAATGCCAATAGTTTGAGTACTGAAAAGGGGATAGTGGGTTTATATCTTCTTTATATTTGGGACAGAGCATAAAATTCCCCCTTTATCTCCTTATGGGTATAAGTTCATACTCATGCCCATAGCTACTTAGCACCAAAGTATAATATGGTCTGAATGTTAGTAATAGTGAATGACTTAAATTGACCAAGAAAGAAATTATAGATAAACATTATTTTAGAAAATAGGCTATTATCTCTTACCATTTTATTGCCCCGAATGGATCTTCTTGCATGGATGAGACAACACAGTGGTCCCTTCTGCACAACCGTATAATGCTAAGTGTATAGAAATTCACCTAGAGTGCTAAAAGAACCTTGGAGCTGCCAGGAACAATTCTCTGTAGCAAATCTTGTGAGTGTAGCTGTCCTAGGCTTCTTTTTCAAGAATATGTGTAAAGCAATCAGCCCTGGAAGATGAAGAGACCATTCATGGCCTGAAGGCAGATCTGTTTCCTGTTCAGGATTATAAAGAAAATATGTCCTTCTGAAGAAAAAGTTTAGTCAGGTTTGATAGAAGTCCCTTATATGAGATTAGGGTTCCTAAACTCAGGGTTCATCAGCTGTCACACAAACCCACTATGCGTGTAGCATCTAGCTATGTTTGCTCTTGCCTAACTCCCATAGGGCATCAGTGGTGTTTTCTGTGCCACATGACAAATTATCACAATCACAGTGCCTTAAAACAACATGTAGTTACCGCCTCACACTTTTCATGGATCAATTGTCCAGGCACACCTGAGCTTGCTCCTCTGCTCAGAGTCTCACAAGGCTGCAGTCAAGGTGCCAGCCAGGTTGCCATGTTATCTGGAAAACCAAGAGAGGGAGAATCCGCTTCCAAGTTCATTCATGTTACTGGCAGTTACTTATGGTTGTATGACTGAAGACACTAGGTTTTACTTGCTGTTGACTGGAGGCTGCCATGGTTCCTAATGGCTGTCTGCAGTTCCTTGACGAGTGGGTTTTCCAACATGGTAGCTTACTTCACACAGCCCATAAACTAGATTAGTCTCCTCCTCCAAGCTGCTAAGACATTCTCACTTAGTACAATGTAACCATATGGGTGACATATTATCAACTTTGCTATATTATGTAACCTAACCATAAAAAGGCTATCCTATCATGTTTACTATATTCTATTGGTTAAAAACAAGTCATAGATCCCTCCTACTCTCAAGGGGAGGGGATTACACAAAAGCATGAACATCAGGAGATGAGAATCATTTGGGGGGAAAGAATCACTTAAGGGTCTGTCCATTGCAGGACACAGAGGGAGAACCGAGGCAAAAATTGTAGGTCATGCTGCTTAGGGATCTGTGAGTAATAAAGTCCTTTGTCTCTAACACAGGAGCCCTGTGTCTTCTGTCAGTACGTACGAACTTGTGGCAGGGCAATTTTTACCTTACAAGTATGGTAAAATTTCAGATTATACACTTCTTAATATGAATTCATTTTACTCTTGTCCTGGATATTTATAGGCTACTGAGAGTTGAGGTAATTTTATTCTGGCCCTTCTCTCCCCCTGCCCTTATTGGTGAAGGACTTTCCAGAGCAGAAGAATTTTATATAACTACATAATATCTCCAACCCCATTACCGCAGACACTCAGAAATTATACTTCTAAGGACAAGTGCAGTTGGAAGCTGATACTTCACATCTTAATCTGTACCTATATAAGGACTCTTTAATCTCTGGCTTTAATGCTTAAACCAATTCAGCTTGGGTATAGTTACACTACCAGTTTACTTAATTTGAATCTTTTTAGACCCTTAGAGTACAACCAAAATGACTGTGGGAAAGGTAATACACCAGAACTTTGTCATGAAATTTATGGTCAGTGACCTGAATGGAATATAATCGCTCCTTTCTAAACCTGACAGATTTTCATATCATTTTTTAAAAAGTTTAACAATGTATAATGTCTGCTAGAACTGAGAAGTATACCATTGGGGTGGTTTTGAACTGCAGATTGCTTTTAAAATTGTGCTAAAATGGTTTATTTTTCCACAGACTACTTAGCAATATGAGTTCAAAGATCACCAGTTGAATGGCCCATAAAAGGTCCATTATGCCATTTTATATGCATCTATCTGCCAAGCACTGAAGATCATAATAAGAAATTAAATAGTTCAAAGAAGATAAAGTTGTGAAAGTTAAGTGGCCAGGCAATGCAATGCTCTACTGATAAAGAAGTTATTTCAACAGTGTATAAAGTGTTGACAGCTCTTTTCCAGCTATGCTTAAGCATAATCTTGTCCCATTGCCAAAGTAATACATTGTGTAGCTCAACCAGGTATGTACTGTATCCATAATTTGCAGGTTCTCCATTCCTCTCTTCTAGATTCTCCTCCTATAAACATTCCAGATTTTGAAAATGGTAGCCACTCATTGCCCTTATATTTCAATACAAAAAAGACAAAGCTTCCTTCTTTGTGCTGTAGAAATCTTCTTGCTAGACCTGAGGAAAAATAAAAGCGATTCTCTTCCATATTACCTTCTTCACTTTTCTTCAACCCCTGAAACTCTCCAGAACACATGGACACTGCATCTGATTTTGATGTGTTTTCCCTCTTCAAGACCTCTCCAAGCAATCGATTTTGGAACTCCCAGAAAAGAAGAAATGCTGCTTCTTTTTTCATGTGACTGGTTTCATAGTCACCAATTTCATTCCCAGTACAAATAATCAGAATCATCTTTCCTTCTCAGAATCCTCAAATGCTTCCTATCATGTGTTTGTCAATATTGCCCAAGCTTTAGAGTACAGAAATGTCCCCTGGTGAACCTGCATGAAATGCTGACTTTCAGGTCCATGTAGCAATGGCTAAGTCATAGTTCTGCATGTTTTTGCATGTTTCCTAGTGTATAATTTTATTAAAAACATTTTACTAACAAAGAGTGGTGCCTTGGTAAATTTTTAACAACAAACTCTCTAGGATAAAAAGAAAGACAGAGACAAGGAGGGAGAGAAAAAGAAAAAGAAGACAGCATTGGAAAGTTTTCAACTATCTTCATGATAATATTCCCAAATGGCCAATCTCAAACTACTAAAGTGATGTCATTGGAGATGATGTTGGGGAAAAACACTCACAAATAGTTCTTCTGAGTCAGCAGGGGTCAACTACACACCAGTGTTCCTAGGTGATTTGACCTCTACTAAATGATTGCACTCATGTGACATTATTTACCATCAGTATCTGTGCTTTACTTGTCCCCTCTCCCTAGAATGCAGAACTTTCCTTTCTCTCTGCCTGATCATTTCCTACTTGGAATACTAATACTCTATCTGTGAAGCTATTGTCCATGTAGCAATTCCAGATACTTCCACAGTTAGGGATGAATATTTTTTTCATAGTACTCATCACATTTTAGTGCAATTATCAGTCTAAATCTCTATTTTTATCTTATATTGGGCCATCAGGAACTATATTTCATTTATCTTGGTATCACCATGGTGTAACGATTATTTGTAAAACTCATAATTCACTATAATGAATTAATATGGAGGCAGCAATTTCAATTGTGATTTAATATTGATTTACTATTAAGTCATTTAAAATGCATCAAAATGGAGTTGAGATAAAGAAGTAATAAGGTGACCAAAGGATTATAAAGGATTGGGTAATTAGAGAAATGTATATGTAGAATTAAAAGAAATATAAGCAGTGCCTTGTTCAGAGAAGTCAAGTACTGAATTTTTGAGGTGGAAAAACCACTGGTTGGTTTTATAAATAGTATGACTATATTTTCCCTTGCTAGTCATATTTACAATTACACCAGCCAAGAATAATGAGGGTAATTGCATTTCAAGTTTTAAAGCATAAACCTAAGACCAAGGAGAAGGTATTAACACTTATGTTACTTTCCTCAAAACTACAGGAGCTAGTCAATACTAAAATCTAAATATAACACTAAACAGAGCATAAGAAAAATATTGTGATACACTTTTGTAGTACAATCTCTACAGAGTATTCACTTTTTTTAGTTTTATTCCATGTTAACTCACATCCCTGTATTTTCCTATAGAATGTAATATTGTAAATGTTTGCCATCTTTATCTTCAGATTTCAGAACAAAGAAACTAGCTCAATGGGTATATCTCTAATACTACGTGCATCTCGAAGAGCAACTCGAAAGCAAGAGCCTGAGTATTCCTGATTCACAAAGGTAATGAAGGAGACTTATCCTGGTCATTTACAATGGGAAATATGAAGAACAACCTGAGGAAGGAAGCATATTGTAAACAAGCCTTTACTTTTTAAAAGGTACCAACATGGAGGATAAGGTGGGTGAAATAGTCTCTTCTGAGAATATAAATAATGTTACCTTATGTTATTGCTTCTTCACTCAATTTTAGTGGTTTATAATATGGGCTATTAGGTTCAGAGATCATAAAATGAGAGATCTGGATATCTCATTCAAATCCTTCATTTTACTGATAAAGAAAGTAAGGTTCAAAAACAGCTTTTTCTGGCACAAGGAGGGACACCATACTTTTATCATACTTTTATTACCAGTATTCAGTGGGGGGAAAAAAAGTTTCAGATTGATACTTTCGTTTTTTGTGTTTCTTAATTCATCCACATTTCTTCTATCCTTTTTTTTTCTTCTTCTTCTACATTTTTTTTGAAGTAAAATTAAATCCCTGCTTAGGTGTATTTACATTCTTCAAAGTGAGATTCAGATTTTGTTTTAATTTTTCTGTATTAACAGAATGCATGACTCTTGAGTTTTCTTACCATCAGTTCAGAATTATTTAGTTTCAGAGCAAGATGACCAGCATCTGAATTCTCCAAGAGCACGCAGCCAACCCCTCTGCCAACTCCTGTAACTTGGTCTGTCACAATTCTGAATACCACAGTACTCCCACAGTCCAAAAGGTGCTCCTCAACTGCAGGTTTTTCAACTTTGTATGGGAGATTCTTCACCAAAAAATTGATGTTTTATACCTTGATGAGGTCTCAGTTGCAAGATCATGTACCTGGACTCATGCATGAAGTTTATGGTATATCCAGTGTAAAAATCCATATTTTCTTGGACAAAACTAATTTGTTATTTATTATCTTATATTGTCTCACTGCTTATCTTATCATCAGCTGGGGATGATAAATAATCACTACCTTTCACTAATTACCTTTGAGACTTGTTCAAATCACTTCCTGTTAACATCTGAAAAACGAGGAAACATGCCTTCCAACTGTCATATTTTCTGTTTTTATGACTCCCAGATTATTAATTAACAAAAAATAATTTAAGTCAAAGCAATCAGAAGCACATAAAGAACAGAAAGGAATCAGTGCAACTATTTTCATCTCTTGCAGATTGCAAATCCTGACTTGTAGATGACTTCAAAATTTTCTTTCTGAAAGTCAAGCTACTGGACGGAATATTATGGCTCTCTAGAAAATTGCTCATCAAACACATTTTCTTTTCCTCATAGACACTTAAGTAGAATTCATATCTCAGCTGCCTTTTTTGAATTTAGGTGTGACTAAATACCAATAGAAAGTGACCAAAAATAAATAAAGAGAAATGGGTCATATTATACCTGACTGTCAAACCTTCCCAGTACAATTCTTTATGCTTTTTTCTTCACGTAAAGTATTGGTAGGGGGATAGGGTCCAAAAACAGTAACTAAAAAAAACTACAAAGGATAACTATATACAGAAACATTGGCTTCTGTATTATGTGAGGGTTTTGGCCCTCGCATAAATAAGAAATAAATAACTATTTTATTAGAGTACTGTGATTTCTGAGTTTTTTCTGTTAAAGAAGTCATCATTGAGGACATTATCTTATCTAGTATTTGAGGGTTTTCAAAATTCTATGGTTCTGATGTTCTAACTTGTCAAACCATAAGTCTGTAATAAATACACAGTCTATATTAAAATTGCACCAAAGGCAAATTTTCTGTTTCTATACATTAGTAATTACAATTAACTCTCAATGTATGCTGTTCAAAAGCCTTGTTAATTTATCATTTACATTGAAATGCTTTTGAAGTTGTAAAAGAATTTAGCCATTTTAATTAGTTACAATTTTTCTTTTTCCTTTAGGAAAGTCATATATTTCATTTTGCCTCAAACTTGTCATTCAAATCCTGAGAGGTTAGAAATTCCTGAAGATAGCCTTACAGAGGCTTATTTCTTAATTTCAAATAGATTAAAATATGAACACTTGCAAAGAGCTTTTAAAAATCTTTCCCACATCACATTCACATCCAGAAAATATTAGCATACATTTTTGTGATAAACACACTATTTTTTTCTATTGAATTTCCTATTAAATGGACATATACTGAAAGTTAGAGTATATTTTAACAAGCAGATTTAATATATATGCATCTTTTTTCTATTTATTTTTTATAATAAGATCAAGCAAGCATCACAAAAAGGGAAAAAATATCATTTTTAAAACCAGCTAAAGTCTAAAAAATATTGAATCAAATAAAAATTTATAAAACTCATATGAGTATTGTTTTTATTAAACAACCAACTGCACTAATAATCAATATTTCCTATATTATCATATTAATTTACCAGACACTACCTAGCAAACTACAATATTTACTGTAGTGTAAGGACTAATAATACATAAGAAAATAATTTAAATAGTTGTCAGCAAACTCATTTTAGAATAGTGAGATAAGGAAAATATAATATTAGTACAGATGTCTTTGAATTTTATATTTGTTTTCTTTTAGAGAAGAAAAGCGAAATAGTAGGATTTCCAGAATCTACTAGTTGTAGGAGCTTGGCAGGGCCTCTTCCCAGATAAACATTTATTGGTGAATATTATAATAAAGCAACCATTGAAATCTGTGTAAGAGATCAGAATGACATTCAGGATATCAATAAATTTTCATTCAAGAAAATCTAATAAATCTCAGTAAGAACACTGTGAGTCACCCTGGCTGCTGTGCTCAGTGGACTGAGTACCCGCTGAGAACCAAAGGTTAGCCGGTAGGATTCCCAGTCAGAGTACATACCTGGGTTGTAGGCCAGGTCCCCAGTAGGGGGTGCACCAGAGGCAACTACACATTGATGTGTCTCTTCCCCTTTTCCTCCCACTGTAGCCCTCTCTAAAAATAAATAAATAAATAAAATCTTTCAAAAATAAAAATAAAAACCACCGTAAGTCTATAGCATTTGAACCATGAGCCATTCCCACCCTCCCCCTAGATCAGTATGACAGAAGCTCTTTTCTTAGTAGAATCTGTCACAAGATCAGGGCTCCCATTTCCCTTAGCTACCAGTAATCTGTTCCTAGGATAGATTACCAGGATGTCTCATCCCACTAAATTCCATGTTACAAGGTAGATTCTAAAAAAGCGCAAGTGAGAGGACAGAGGCTGCCTTCTCCTACCCAGTTCCATTGTAGGACAGGCAAACAGCCCCAAAGTGAACTTGCTTGATCTAGGCAACCAAGCAAATAAACAAGCAAAATACAAATAAAGACATCACCACCAAGATCTGAGGCATTGAGTAGTATTAAATGTCCAGAGTTGTTACAAAATACTACCTAACAACAACAGAAAGATCTAGGAGAATGGTAAAGGGTGTCAATATCACAAGTGGCTGCAATACATTAAATGTCCATTTTTTTCAACAAAAATATATAAGATGTGCAAAGAAACAGGAAAAATATGACTCATATTTTCAGCAGGAAAAAAAGAGCAGACAATTTTGTTTGCATTTGGGGGATGCTCAGATGTTGGGTTTAACAGACAAAAACTACAAAGCAGATATTATAAATATGTTCAAAAGATAGAGAAAACTATGTTTAAAGAATTACAGGAATGTATGATGACAATGTCTTATCAAATAGAAAACAACAATAAACAGAAATTTTTAAAAAGAACAAAATGGAAATTCTGGAGTTGAAAAGTACAAAAATAAATGAAAAATTCACTAGAGATGTACCAGGGAAGAGATGACTGGCAGAAAAGAAGAATTTGTGAACTTGAAGAGAGATTAATAAATATTATACACTGAGGAATGAAGACTAAAAGGAAGCTAAAAATTGAACACTGCTTCAGAGAAATGTGGAAAACCACTGTCACATCAACATATTAGCAACAGGAGTGTTGGAAACACAGGAGAGATAAAAAGGAGCAGCAAAAATACCTGACGAAATAATAGCTAAGTGCTTTCCAAAATCTCACAGTTTCAATGAACTTCAAGCATAATAAATGCAAAAAGTTGCACACCCAGACACACTATAATAAAAATGTTGATAAGTAAAAACTAAGAGAAAATCTTCAAAGTAGCAAGATAAAACCATTTGCCACTTTCAATGACACCTCTCCAATAAAATTAATAGCTGACCTTTCATCAGGAACAATAGAGTAGAAGGCTTGTATGAAGGACCCATGGACAAAGACAATGGTGGGGGGCAGGACTGAATGTGGAAGGTGAGGGTGGATGGTGTGGGGGATAGTAAAGTGGGAAAATGGGGACAAGTCTAATGGGGACAACAATAAAAAAAAAAAAAAGGAAAGATTTTAAATGGTAAATTCTGCCAGATCTGAAATAATAGAACAGGGACAGATAAAGCAGTGAAATAAAGATAAAAAAACAAACTTTAAAAAAAAATAAAGCAATGGGTAAAACAGTCAATATCCCCTCTAAAAACAAACAACAAAAAAAAAGAATTTTAAAATAAATAAATAAATATGTCAAGCAAGATTGATTTCTCCAGGAAAAGTATGTTTCAAAATGAAGGTGATGGTGAAATAAAGACATTTTCAAAGCAAAACCTGAGAGAATTCAGTGCTAGCTGACCTACCTTCCAAGAAATCATAATGGGAGCTCTTTAGGCAGAAAACATGTAAACCCAATTAGAAATTCAAATCATCATGAACAAAGACCACCAGTAAAGGTGGTTATATAATTATAGAACACAGTATAAATTATAAAACATATTACTTTACCTATTTTCCCTTATTTATTTAACAAGTATATATACACATATATAATTGTGTTGTATATTTGGGCCTATAATGTATAGAAATATAATATATTTAGCATTAACAGCTTAAAAGAGATGGGTAAAAATAAAGTTATTTTGGAGTAAGGAAATGATACCATATGGTAACTAAATCCTCAGGAAGATATGAAGAGATACAAAAATGAAATATAATAAATTTATATAAAAATACTATTAATATATACTTGTTCTTTCTTTGCTGAGATTTTTAAAAGGATATAAAATTATAAAAACTAATACTTAAGATAATGTATTGGTAGGTTTTACAATATATACATGTATTATTTATAATGTAATAGCACCAAAAGAGGGGAAATAGGGCTATGTGGAATTAACATTTCTATATCTCATTAGAACTATGTTAGTATGAATCTGAAGTATATTCTGATAAATTACAATATATGTGGTAAACTCTAGCAATCACTAAAGATATAATTGAAAAAACTACAGTTAAAAAACCATTAAAAGAATTAAAATATTACATTAGAAAACATTCACTTAATACAAAAGAAAGAACTAAAAGACTAGAGGAACAAATGAAACATGAAACAAATATTACAAAAAAAGGAAAATGACAAGTATAAATTAAACTGTAGCAATAATAAAATTAAATATGAATGAACTAAACAAGCTGAACAAAACAGATTGTCAAACTGATTTTACAAAAAAGATTAAACTATATACTGTCTACAAGAGACATACTTTAGCTAAAAGATACAAACAAATCAAAAGTAAAAGAAAAGAGATTATGCAAAGGGCAATTATAAGAAAACTGAAATGTTTCTACTAATTTCAGATAAAAGAGACAGTAAAACAAAACAAAAGGTAAGTTCCTAGAGGTGATGAGCACCATTTTATAACAATTCAAATATGTCAAGAAAATATAAAAATCATAAACCTATATGCACTTGAAATTCATGAAAAAAGAGGCCAGAAATAAATAGAAAAATAAATAATTCAGTTATAGTAGTCAAAGTCTTCAATACCTCACTTTTAATAATGGATAGAACTAGGCAGAAGAGCAACATGGAAGTAAAAGACTAACAACTTCATCAATCAACCATACCTAACAGAGATCTACAGAATGCAATACCTGAAAATGGCTCAATATACATTCACTTCAAATGGAAATGGAGTACTCTTTATCTAGACAATATTCTAGGCCATCAATGAACCTCAATATATTTAAAAGAACTAAAATAATACAAAAAATATGCTCCAAACACAATGGAATGAAATTAAAAACAAGCAGAAAAAATTGGGAAACTCATAAATATATGAAAATTAAACAATATACCTCTTTGACTAACTGCTCAAAAAATCATAATAGAATTTATAAAGTCCTTTGAAATTAATGAAAATGAACATATAACATACCAAACCTTATCAATGCAGCTAAATCCGTGCTTAGAGGGAAATTAGCCCTGATTTTTAGCTATAAATACCTATATCAAAAAAGTGGAAATGTGTCTAATCAATAACCTAACCTTAAAACTTAAGATGCTGGGGTGAGGGGACAGAGAAAGGAGCAGTCCAGCAGAAAGATGGAAATAATGAAGTGTATAACAGAATAAAATAGATCATAAAAAAGTAATCAAAATTAATGGAACTAAAAGCTGCTTCTTTGAAAAGATCAACAAAATTGGCAAACTTTTCACAAAATTTAACAAGAAAAGAAGGAGCAGACTTAAAACACTAAAATCTGAAATTAAAATGGGACATTACAGAAATAAAACAAAATATAACAGAATATTATGAACAGTTGTACACAATAAATTAAATAACTTTTGTAAAGTGGATAAATTCCAAAAAGACATAAAATACTAAAACTAACTCAATTAGAAATAAGTGACCTAAATAGATTTAACACATATTAATAGAATAAAGAAGACAAATACATGATCATGTCAATAAATGCAGAAAAAAGAAAAACCATCTGACATTCAAATAGTCTATCATGGTAAAGACAATTAAACAAATAAGCCTTGGCCAGTGTGACTCAGTTGGTTGTAGCATCACCCTATAACCTAAATAAACATTGCAGTTTGATTCCGTTAGGGCACATACCTAGCTTGCCAGTTTCGATCCCCAGTCCAAGCACTGAAGATCCCTGCTCTGGATGCATATGGGTGGCAATCAATTGATGTTTCTCTCTCACATTTAATGTTTCTCTCTTTTCCTTCCTCTCTCTCTAGGGGTCCAGCAAAAAGAAAAAGAACTCATGGACACAAACAATAGTGTGGTGATTGGGGGTGCGGGATGAGGGTTGGGTAGAGCTGGAGGAGGATATAGGGGAGATAAATGGTAATGAGAAAAATACAGTAAAAATGAACTATTCAAAATAAATAAGTAACTAAAAATAAAAGCAATGAAAAATGTCCCTGAGTGAGGATATAAATAAATAAATAAATAAATAAATGAATAAATAAATAAGAACTTCCTTAATCTGATAAAAAAGCATCTACCAAAAACTTACAGTTAACATCACATTAATGTTAGTGAAAGATTGAATTTATAAAGTATGCAGGATACACTTATATATAAAAATCAATGTTATTTCTATATATAAAAAGCAAATAATACAAAGGGGAAATTAAGAAAATAATGCATTAATAATAGCATCAAAACTAAACTACTTAGAATCAGTTTAACAAAAGAAGTGTTAGACGTGTACACTGAAAATTACAAAATATCATTTAAAAAATAATTAAGATCTAAATAAATAGAAAGACATCCCATTTTTCATGGATCAGAAGATTTAATTTTGTTAAATGACATTATCCCATATCGACATACAGATGTAACACAATTCCTATCAAAATTCAATTTTTTTTGCATAAATTTACAAGCTAACCCTAAGTTAATATGGAATTACAAGGATCCTATTTAACCAAAATAACCTTGAAATATGAGAACAGAGTTGGAAGACTATGACTTCCCATTTTCAAAATTTACTACAAAACTGTATTAATCAGGAGAGTGTTTTACTCATATAACAAAAACAAAACAAAAAGAGATAAACCATTACAACTATGTTCAATAGACTTTTTTTTTTTATAAGAATGCCGATAACTTTTTCAACAAATGGTACTGGGTGACAAGTTATACATACAAAACAAGATGAAATTGCACTCCTTTCCAGATACCATACACTAAAATTAACACAAAAAATAAATAAATCATAGATATACTGTGAGGGTTAAAATAATGAAACTCTTAGGAAAAAAATACAGGAGTAAATTTTTGTAACCATGGATTAAACAATGGTTTCTTATACAATACCAAAACATGAACTACAAAAGAAAATAGATAAATTTCACTCACGAAAAGTAAACACTTTTATGCTATATAACATATCTTTGAGAAAGTGAAAATACAACCTACAAAAAAAGAGAAAATATTTGCAAATTATGTATCTGGTAAGGGACTTGAATCCAGAATATATATGAAATACACTTTACAACTCAATAATCAAAAGATAAATAACCCACTACAAAATGGGCAAAAGACATGAATAGGCATTTCCACAAAGAAAGGCTGTAGATGGCAAATAAGCCCATGGAAAGATGCTCAACATCATAAATTATTGGGGAAACATATATCCAAACAAGGAGATTTCACTTCATAACCACTTGTAGTGAACGATCAAAAACACAGACACTAATAAGTGTTGAAAGGTTGTGGAAAAATAATAACTCATACATTGCTGGTGAAATTATAAAATGGTACAGCTGCTTTGGAAAATAGTTTTGTGTTTGTTCAAATTATTAAAAATACAGTTACCAAATACACTAACACTGTATATTTTGTATATGCCCCCAAAAAATAAAAAACATTTTGACCACACAGAAACTTGTATACAAATGTTCAAAGCAGCACCATTACACAATAAGAAAGACATGCCAGTCTTGTCCTTAGTTCTCACCACGGAGCTTCTAAAATGCTTGACACTTCCTGAGTGATGAAGGTGATAAAAATATCTTCTGTTCTAATGAGGCGATTCTTAATAGGCCCCTGGATAGTATCAGGATGGGAGCTGGCATGAGAAAGGCTAATCGTTGGTTAAAGCTTAGACTTTGGAACTTTCAACCCCTCTCCCCACCAGTGAGGAAAAGAAAGGGACTAGAGATTGAGTTAATCACCAATGACCAATAATTTCATCAACTTT
This sequence comes from Mormoops blainvillei, assembly GCA_004026545.1. Taxonomy (NCBI): domain Eukaryota; kingdom Metazoa; phylum Chordata; class Mammalia; order Chiroptera; family Mormoopidae; genus Mormoops; species Mormoops blainvillei. Next base: position 60,659 of record PVJD01002480.1, on the reverse strand, counting down.
GCCTACATAATGAGACATCCATAAAAAACTCTGAACAATGGAGTTTGAGGAGCTTCTGAATTGGTAAACATCCATATTCTGGGACAGTGACCTACTCCAACTCCATGGGGACAGAAACTCCAGCACTGGGGACCCTTCTGAACATAGCTCCAGGTAACTCCATCTGGCTAGCCATTTGTAATAAACTTTGTAATCCTTTGTAATAAACTGGTAAACATAAGTAATGTGCCTTTTTGAGTACTCTGAGTCATTCTAACAAATTATCAAACTTGAGGAGGAGGTCACAGGAACCCCTGATTTATAACTAGTGTGAACCCTGAGGAAAAAAAGATTCATTTAATGTGAACCCCATGAAAGAATTTATTTGGTGAGATGGACTCACCATCGGCAACAAGGACCCAAATTTTATAAATAATAAGATGCTGGCAGCCATTTACTGACAGGCACTTCATGCATTCTGTTAAACAGAATGAACCTCAGGCTGAACTCTCCACTTCCCACAGTACACCATGCTTGTTTTTGTTGACTGAATCAACCGCTGCAGGAAAAAGCCTGGTTTCATCTTTCTATCAAAGGACTGAGGCCTGCCCTGTCAGATCAGAAATGCATGCTTTGGATACTTCATTTACATAAAATGAACCTAATTAAGAACTTGGTGGGAAGTTTTGAGACAGGCTGAGCCTCCCTTAGACAGATGGAAATGTTCTTTGATTATGTCTTTTTAAGCCTATCCTTGGTAAGTGTAAAGTTTCTCTTCAGGCACTCCCCAAAGAGCTCTGCTCTGTGACGAAGTTGATGAATACGAGCTAATGGCAAGGACCTGGGGACCACAGAGCTGTACTCTACTCCTGCGCTGGCCCTTGCTTGTTCACAGTGGGAAACTGGATAGCAAAGACATCCCCTCGGTGCCTGCATGAACAACCCAGCCTGATACAAACTAGAGCGCAGCAGCGGTCCGGAGAACCATGCCATCTTAGCGTGCTCTCCTGGTGCGTCAAGTCCCTGGCCTTTCCCCTTTCCCTCCACGTCGTTTTCAGCAAACCTCTTTTGAATCTGTCTTGTCTCCCCTCCTGATTTCCCTGATTTCTATCTTGGTGGGGGTCGAGGGATAACAAGAGTGCTTTGCCAGTGACACTAACATTATAAAAGATGGTTTCCCCTTTTTCTCAGTTGAACACAGTTTAGGTTGCTACCTGAATGTGCCTCTTGGGCAGCAGCTGCTTTTTATTCAGATGAATGCCTATTATTCTTTATTGCAATCTAAATTAATTTTGGTTTACACCAGTCAATAAGAAGTACAGGTGGCAAGGGACTTGCAAATGGCTTCCAGATTGGGGTAGTCTTGTGGGACTGAGTCCCTTAACTTGTGGGATCTGATGCTAACTCCAGGTAGGTGGTGTCAGAATTAAAATACATTATTTGATACCCCCTTGGAGTCAGAGATTTTAAGTAAGTGGTATTGGAAAAGACACTACTTACTATAGTTGAGGTCAGGAGGAAAAGCCTTTCTAGCACTAATTCCAATAGCCAAAAGTTTAAACTCAAATATACATCACTTAATGAGTAGATAAATTAAATGTGGCATATCTACAATATTATTTGAAAATAAAAAGAAATAAAATACAGTTACAAGTTATAAGGTAGAGGAACCTTGAAAACAGTAAGTGAAACAAACCAGTCACAAAATACCACTTATTATATGATTCCATCTACATTATATTTCCAGTATTAGTAAATAAATAGAAAGTAGATTAGTGGTTACATAAAACATTTGGGATGGTGGATGGAAATGGAAATGATTGCTAATAAGTATGGGTTTTCTTTTTGGATTATAAAATGTCCTTAAGTTGATCATGGTGATGGCTACACAGCTCTTTGAATATATTAAAAACTACTAAATCCTCCATATGGTAAACAGACCTATGTTCGGCCAGCATACTTAAAAAGGTCAGAATTTTTGTCTACTTATTTTTTGGGGAAAAAAAAGAGAGAGAGAAAGAAAAGAAAGAAAAGGAGAAAGAAAGAAAGAAAGAAAGAAAGAAAGAAAGAAAGAAAGAAAGAAAGAAAGAAAGAAAGAAAGAAAGAAAGAAAGAAAGAAAGAAAGAGGAAGGAAGGAAGGAAGAAGGAAGGAAGGAAGGAAGGAAGGAAGGAAGGAAGGAAGGAAGGAAGGAAGGAAGGAAGGAAGGAAGGAAGAAAAGAAAGAAAAAGTAGGGAGACTTCCACCCTTAGTTTTATTTTTTAATTCAGTTTTCATCTAAACACTATATTGGTGATATTAACCTAAAAAGAAAAAGCCAAAAGCAAGAGGTAACAAGCATTTATTTGAGATAAAAAATAATGGCTATTCAGGAAGCACTTATTCAGGCAGATGCTTATTGTAATTAGTATTCCAGTTTGAAGGCAGGGTAAGAGGTATGTATGAGAAAGGGAAGGAGAACAATCACATCAGTAGAAGGAAGGACTTTCTATAAGCGCAGATAAGCTAATGTCTTACTGATGCCAATACTAAAGAAAGTTTTTAATTTTGCATCTAGTAATCACAATATCTGCTTCTTGTTATCTTTGCAAACAATCGTTTAGGATACAATGTTGCTTTTGGCCCAGTTTTAACTTTTCAAAGGTTTGAAGAGTAAGACATACAAGCAGTTCCTCTAGGATGGCAGATCTGACTCCATTTTAAAGTGGCTCTGCTTATATTACTTTTTACAGTGATTATTAAAAGGTTATTTGGTGATAATTCCTATTTAACTATTGTTCCTTTTGCTTGTACCTCTTTTGTTTCTTGTACCTCTTTTTCCTCATATGTTACTGGCTGATTAGTAATTTCGGTCTATAGACAGAATGCAATTTGTTCATATAATTAATAGCTTCACCATTGATATTTGCCTTTCTAAATTCAAATTTAGTAAAATTATTTTTTAAAACACTGATATATGTATATTATTTAAACTCTAATATATGTATATATTTATGTAATAGGTAGTTAGCCAGGCAGGAGGAGAGCAAGGATGATAGGCCAGGGAGGAAGGTCGCCCAGGGTAGAACGACAATTATAGGCTGGAACCTTGCCCCCAGGGTGACTTTTCTTCCCCTAGCATATCACTGGTTGTACGGTTTAAACCCACTGACCTTTCATATTGCTGGTCATGTAGTTCGAACCTTCCCCTGACCTTTCTTCCCCTGGGATGTCACTAGTCATGTGATAGACACCCTTAGAGGAGAAACAAGAGTGATGGAGAACAGCCTCATATGACCCCCATACAAGCCCTTATACAACCATTCCCTTAAACATTAAGCCCTAAAGATAACATCCAGCCCTCAGTTTCATTTCAACTCCAGGCCTAGAAAAGCAGTAAGACTTGGGGGGGGGGGGTGCAATGTCATATCTGATATCAGGACCAGTTGCATTGACTAATGACCCACTCCCTGGTGGCAAACAATCAGTAGAGACCAGGACCCTGAAAGGACACACATGGAAGGTTGATGAATGTTCTACTGAAATCCTCCCCTGAGAGCTCCAGATAAAGACCCTCGAGACAAAAGATTCACTGTGCTCTTTCTTTTTCCCGAGCATACCATGCCTTTCCCCATCCCTTTCCTTCCACGGGGTAGCTCACTCTCTCTGAAGCACACCAGCACCTTCCCCCCCTCCCTTCCCCAGATGGGCTTTCTTTGCCTTCCTTTCTCCTAAGCGCCAACAACCCTTCTTTTGCCTCTGTAACTTGTTTCCTGAGCCCACACAGACCAGCTGGCTCACTTCTTCCACAGCTCACTTCTTCTACCTCTGTGACTTTCTAAATAAACTTCGGCTTATATTTGAGTCTTGGCTCTGAATTCTTTCTTAGCCAGAACTCAAGTACTGAGATTGCTGAACTGAGGTCCAATCACCAGTTACATTCTGGTGTCACTTTGCCACTAACATTTATATATGCATACATTATATGCATTTATGTATGCATTGACAAGAGAAAAAATCTAAGATGTCATAAATTAAATTACAACAGGGTGTAAGGAATGGACAAAGGAAATAAATCAATTAGCAGCCAAGGGCATAAACCAACAAAAGACTGCCCACATTCCTGAATGCATGTTGAAATTTTGAATCAAATTCTAGGCAGTTATTCAGTATTTATTTAGAAAGAATAGTTAACCACCGGACTCCACTGTACCGTGTTTATGTTTATGCATGAACTTTCTGGACTGTTGTCCAAAATTAACCCAGAAGTAGCAAGTACTACTTCTTAAAGACTATTAGTCTATCCCAGAACTTCCCATACTTCACCTTCTGCACCCCTCCTTGTCTAAAACCAATGTAAATTCTTTCAATACAACTTACATCTTTCTCCCCCAAACAGTGGACATGTTTGTCTTCTCCATCTAGCCCTGCTACAGGTGCCTCAGACTGCATGCACCAGGACTTGACCCTTTCTTTTGCTAGCATATGACTCAATAAACACCTTTCTACCAGGATAACTCTCAGTCTTGAAGGTTTTTGCTTAACAGCATTTAAATTTACATATAAATATATACCTAAACATCTTGGATATACAGAGGAGATACTTTACTTATGTTGGAAAACTAACATGAAACCCATAGTCTAATGCCTTTACCACCTTCAACCACCTTCAGCCACAATAAATTTATTAATTTATTGGATATCTCGTCTTCTACATAACAGTCTTAAACTGTGTAATTGGGTATTAAAGAGCAATACAATCAATGAGTTAATAAGATCAGTCCTTGTTCTCAAAGATGTTATAGTTTACATATACAATTAAACACAAAATAGGATGGCACACTCCACAGAAGCAACATTTATAATATTGAGAGCAATTGAATAAAGAAGTACTTAATCCTGTCTGAGATGAAACGTTAAAAAGTACTTCAGAGGCACATCTTGAGTAGAACTTCAAAGGTAATAAAAGTTCACCAGGGAAAGGGAAAGAGAAATTTTATTGTTTATACTTATTAAGTTTTACAGTAAAAAAGATAGTCATATATTTGATTATGTGGAATAATAAAATGGAATTTTGGTGGGATTCCAAGGTAAACTATTGGTGAATTGTTATTACAGAAAAGGAAAAATCTAATAAAGCTCATGCTTAGATTTAAAATATATAAATGTCTTATTAGTTAGAGTAACTATGCTAGGTATAACAACAAACTCAGAAATCTCAGTTGCCATCACAATAAAGAATTATTTTTCACCAACCCAGACATGTCAGAAGCCTTCCTCCATTATGAAGCTGACATAGAAGTCAGTTAGGCATAAGCAATGCAGGAATGATAGGTCAGGCACAGAAAGTCACCGAAGTTTAAAACTCTGGGTGCTTAGCGATGGATAATTGTAAAGTGGGACCTTGTTCTCATGGTGACGTTTCCTTCCCTAGAGTATTGCTGATCATGTGCTTAATTCCCCCCAACCTTTCATACCTCCGGTCATGAGGTTCAGACCCTGTTCTGACCTTTGGCATGTCACCGGACAGGCCACAGACCCCCTTAGAAGAGGAACAAGGGGGCCGAAAAACAGCCTCATGCAATTCCCATACAAGCCCTTGAACAATAACTCCCTTAACCATTAAGCATTTGGGACAAATAGGTTCTGGCCCACATCAAATACTCTTAAGAACAAAGCCTTGGGTATTTTCACCACAGAGACAGCATTCTGGTCAAACTAGAGAGAACATCAGGCCCTCAGCTGTGTTTCAGCTCCAAGCCCAGAAAAGAAGTGAGGCCAGGCAGGGTGACAGCATGGCTGACATCAGGACCAGCAGCCATGACTAATGACCCCTTGCCCTGATGCCAACCAATCAGTAGACACCGTAACCCTATAAGGGTACACTTGGAAAAGATAATGAATATTCTATTGTGATCCTCCCCTGATACCTCCCATAAAACCCCACCTTTAAAATCCTACAGAGGAAGAACCCAGCTCTTGCTCTCTCTCTCTCTCTCTCTCTCTCCATCTCTCTATCTCTACCTCAAGCACACCTGTGCCTTCCCCCATCCCCTCTCAGGTGTGCTGTCTCGGGAGCATACCTGAGCCTTCCCTCCTCCTTTTCCCAGGCACATGGACCCTCAACTTGTTTCCTGAGCTCACACAGCCAAGCTGGCTCACCTCTTTCACTTCCTCTACCTGTGTGACTTTCTAAATAAATTTTTGCTTGTATTTGAGTCTTGGCTCTGAATTCTTAGCCAAAACTCAAAGACCGAGGTCTAACATCTGGTGCCATCTGCCACTAACAAAGCTATGCTTATTGGACCATGTTGCCTCCAAGGTCTGCCCAGATGAGAAAGAAGGATGAAGGCAACACATGTTCAACCTGACTCTCTTAGACTATGAGACACATATGCCACTTCAAATGGTCCATTAACCATAATTAGGCAGGAAGTCTGAATTTCCCTGTAAGGAAGGCTAAGAATTCTGAGAACTACATAAAATAACTGTGAGAACCACAATGAAACTTTTTTGAAAATTATATTTCAAAAAATATATGTCACTTCTGCTTCTGGATTCAAGTTGTAAACACTGCTTCCTGTCATCATCATCAAGATGTGAAAAGTTTATTTATGCCTTTGGATAAAGGTAATTAACTGACACAGATGGTCACTCCAGTTTTCAGGTAAATGTATAAATTGCATGGCAAAGAATGATCGTACTTGAGTCTTCTTATTTGAGGAGTAGCTACAGTCAACCTCAAGAAAATATATGTAAAGGCCACATAAAAGGGTAAGATTTCTTCCTGCCTTTCAAAACATTTCAGTCAATTGCCTGTAATGCACATGCCAGTCTTATATGAAGCTTATTTGAAAATAAAACTGTACTTTGTGTAGAGAAATTTCTAGTTGGCAGAACTTTTAATTATTTTTCTCCAATAATAAACAGAACTATCCAATTTTAATTTAGACTTATAAGTAATGAGTGGTGGTTGTTTTAACTTACAAATTTGTATTTTTTTGCCCATACTAAAAGCTAACAGGTGTTAAAGAGCAAAGCACAGACCCAAAATGACCTCATTTGCGCTAAAGTCCATAATACCAAACTTAGGTTTTAACACCTGACTTAATTGCTGCTTCAATATTGCTCATAAACACAATCTTTATCAACCAGTCTGGAATTTTCTGGCCAACAACAACGAAGTAATCTGTCAGGTGGGCCCTCATCAGTCCCCTTAAAAAGAAGATGCAATTTGCATGATTAAAAACCCTTTCCCCCCAAAAAGAGTCCTGGTCTAAAAATAATCCTTTCTTTTGTTAATATCTCTCACTCCCCACCCTTCTTCCTATAAAAACCTTCCATTTTTGTACAACCTCTCCCAGCACCATTCTACTTGTTAGAAGGCATGCTGCCCAATTCATGAATCACTTAATAAAAATCAATTAAATCCTCAAATTTACTTTGAATTTTGACCCTTAGCACAGGTGAATTTTGTAGAACTTAAAAGTTTATTATGCAGAATTTCAACATACACAGATGTAGACAAAAATATATAATAAAATTTTATGTGCCCATCACTTAGCATCAAAATTAAAAACTCATGATGAACCTTGTTTCATCAATATCTCAAACCACTTCTCCCTCACATAGTTTCCAAAGAATCCAAGACATCGTATTTCATTCACTTTGGTACAATTTCCAAAACTGATACACCTATCATTAAAACATAGTCAACTATGCACTAAATTTTTAGTTATATTGATAGAAATATCCGAAGTAAACACCAATACCTGCACAATACCACCCTTGTTTTAAAATTTCAGAATTCTCTTCAACATTTTTGTATGCAGTGAAAAAACAAAAACAAAAATTACAAAGAATTCTGTCCCCTGGGTTTTTGGTTGTTGGTGTTCCAGCGGGGTTCTGTGTTTCTTGGGCTGTGTTGTATGTACAGGAACATGAACCAAAGCCTCTGATAAGGTTCAGAAAAGATAGTTGATAAAGTCTTGATGTTTGTGGGCTTATGTCAATAAAAGCTGAATGGAACTAGAGGGATGGAAAAGGAGGGGAGGGGAGGGAAAGGAAGGGAAAAGAAAGTAAAAGAAAAGCCAGCCATATCTACCACCCGCATTGATCCACAGATGACCTCCTGACAGTCGACAGGACCCACGACACTTCATCCACCATGAGAACACGAAGACAGCAAAGCGGAGGGCGCAGGCTGGTTCACCTGCAGGTGGTGGTTCCGGGACAGGAGCCTCAGTCTTGGTGTGGGAGCTGCCCAGGTACGACGAGAAGGAAAGTCAGCTACGTGAGAAAATGCACCCAAGCGAGCTGAAGACTTCTGACAACGCGGGTTCTCTAAGGACGACCTGAAGCTCCATTTCTTTGAAGATGCCCAGGGCTCCCATCTTCACCAGCAGCAGAGAGAACTGCCAGGCAGTGCTGAACAGCTCACTCCTGTCCACTGATCTCAGACCCTCCTCTGGTCACCAAGACAGAGTTGGGCAGCAGTTGCGGGTGGAGGCTTTTCGGAAGGTGGTGAAGAGCCTGCCGGTGCCGCGGGATTAGGCTGGGAAGCCCATGTCAGGCCCAGCCCCTAGAAGGGGGTTAGTCCTGGAGACCTGAGGGCTCTGGACCCACCAGTAGTGGTGGGCGAGGAGGCAGCAGCAGGAAGTAAGGGAGTGGGCACTGCTGTCCAAGGAAGCGGCTGCCGGGCATAACCTGTTATAAGGGGCAGCACTTAGTGTGGCCGGGTGGGGCCTGGGCTTTAGCCACTGGGACCTATTCATCTCAAATATCTTCACGAGCTGACCCAGGATGACCTCCGACCCCATCATGCTGCTACCTCCCTGCTGCCCCTCCTGAGTGCCCCGGCCCTGCCACCATCACTGCAAGCCACTTCCTTTTAGACCCCTGCGTGGCTTCCTGGGTCAAAATAGCCCAGCAGCCCCTCACTAACTTGCACTGCCATCCACACACTTGAGCAGTAACCGCCGTGGCTGGACCAAGGGGACATCAGGCAGGGTTGGCCAATGAGCCCTGGGGCCTGCCTGCATGTCCGCCCCTCCCTTCACCACAGCCCCTCCCTCTGTCCTCCACCCACTCTCTCTCTCTCTTCTCCCCCCATTCTCCCGCCCTCTCCTCTACCACCTTATCCTTTTTTCTTTTACTCCTCTTCCCACTCAGCGAGTTTTTGAAAAAGAAGAATCTTACTTTTTTCCTCCCTCCCTCTTTTTTTCTTCCTTTCTTTCTTCGTTCCTTTCCTTCCTTTATTCCTTTCTCTCTTTTTCTTTCTTTCACTTTTGACCATCAAAAATATATAAGCACTTGAATGGAATCCAAATTGAGTGTGAATTATCCTAAAAATTATACACACTCACACACACACACATACACATACACACACACACAAACATTGCCTTTACAGAATATATCATAGTGAGATCTTAATTTCATTATTACATATCCACTTCAATATTCTTTCTTCTTTAATTTCCCTTTCCTTAATTATTTTTAAAGTAAGTAAAATAATTGAAGATATTTAATGCAATATTAAGTTTATGATGTTAAAAGAGCTTTTGTCATTGGATTTATAAAATGCATTGTCTTCTTGATTTACCTGTCTTACTGTATAATAAGGTAATCATATACCTATTAGATTATTCTCTCATAGAGAGTTATGGAAGATTAAAAATTAAGCAATGTACATGAACTAACAGTATATTATAACATTTTAAATAATTTATTTCTTAAAAGTCTATATAGTTTTGTTATATGCAAAGTGATGATATTAATGTGTTTATTAATTAATAGGATATTTGTTAGTGAAATAAAAGCAAATGGTAAATATTTCTTGACTATGCAGTATACTACCAATTTATTTATATTTGTAAGATAGTAAACTGGAACATTTTGTTTGGACTGTACTTGAATGGTATTTTCAAAGTATAAGCACTCATCCCCACAGTTCCCATAAGGGAAAATGAAATTGGAAAAAAAACTTTATTAGGAAAAATTATCAGTTCTTTCATGTATGTATATATGAAACCCTAACCCTAAACCATATACATATGGATCTAAACAAGGATCTCAAAGGATAAATTAACTGGCTTCCAGAGTAAACCTTAGATTTGCTAGGTTCAATGAAATATTTTCACTCCAAGCTTTTCATATCTATTTAACCAAAAATAAGACAGAAAGAAATAGTCTTCTGCTTTCCCAAGTATGTGTGTGTGTGTGCATATCCCGTACACTGCTCTGTTGTTCACCTTTGTTCGCCTATAAAATGAAGGTAAAATATGAATTACTCTCTATTCCTTCCCCACTACTACCAAGGAAACAGAGAATTTGAACTTCATTCATGACAAAGGCAGGAAATTCTGCATGTAATGAACACAATAAATAGTAATGGCTTTAATAGTAGCTAAGAATAACATTGGCAGGTATAACATATTATTTCGTATTTGTAAGTATTATCCTATAGATTTTAAGGAATTTGAGAAAATTGGATGAGAAATATTTGCTATGCTACCTGTGATAGAGTAATACACGGGTTTACTCATTCCAGAAAGTGAGAGGTATTTAATTCCGTACTCATAAATGGGAGGGAGAAATGGGGTTTTACATAGAAGTATATTAGATGTATTATAAATATAGTGTGCTAAATTGTATTACTATATTATTACTTATTTCTTTCTCTGTAGCCTCTCAACCCCTTGCCTTGTGATCATCAGTTCTTCTGAGAGGAATCTTTTCCATCCCATTGCTGTTATACTTTGGCATATGACTTGATTTGGCCAGTAAAATGTGAATAAAATGGAATTATGCTTCAGAAGTCACCCATCTTTGCAAAATTCCATCATAAGATCATCTTATGCTAAATAAAGGTAGATTCTTCAGTCTGTGCTGTGCTATGAATAGAGAACAGGCAACCTATATCTGACAAGTTGTTGTAAGCCATTGAATTTTTCTTTCTAGCTGAAGGTAGGAGGATTAACCTGATTTTGAAAATAATCATAAAAATGTGAAAAAAATAGACCTTCCTATATGGTGAGGACAATCAATGCCCCATGACCATCTCTACTATATCGGTCCCCTGAGGTCATTGATAGCACCAGTATCTTACAAATGAAGACTTAGTTACTCTGAAGAAAAATAACTTCTTAATGATACTGAGCTCTAAAACAGGAAATAAAACTTGTAACAGAGATTTATGGTTACATATTTAAGCAACAGTGCAAGCAAGATTATAAACCATCTCAGCTTTCTATTGGGAAAAATTTACAGCAAATAAAAAGACTTTCCTGAAGAGCCAGAGGAATACATGAAGAAATAATACGTTCAAAGAGAACTAGAAAATAGGAACACTAGTCAAGAACTGAAATATGTGAAGTCAACAGCCAACATACTGAAGCTGGGTTTATATGCCAAAGAAGACAACAAAAGCTGTGAAACTCAGTTATCATGGTTCACTTATATGAAAAGGAGAATTGAAACACCAGTAGCAAAAATAATCGTGAGTAAACTTAGTCAATATAGCACTAAAAATACTAAACAGGGAATCATTGTTAGCTCCTAGTTTAGTGCCCCAAATCTTTGCTAAATAAGTTCCATTTAATAGTTGACAGATATTTGTCCCATAGTGTTCTGTAATATATTTGGAATAAACAACTAGAAAACCTATTACACCCTTAAAGAAACAAGTAAAATCAAATTTAAATTTAAAAAAACAAACAAACATCAGTTTGGAAATTTCACTCAAAAAAGAAAATGAACATACTTCAAGGAAAAGTAGATTTATTTGCCTCCTATGTTAGTTTCCTATGTTAGTTTCCTATAATTACCACAAGCTTGATGGCTTAAAGCAGCATAAACTTAGTGTCTTTCTGTTCTGTAGGTCCGTAGTTTTGATAAGGTTCTCACTAAACTGAAATCAGGGGGTTAGCAGGGCTCCATTTCTTTCAGGGGACATTTCTGTCCCCTACTCACTTGAGTTAAGAGAACTCAGTTCCTTGTGCTATGAGATTGAGCCCCATTTCCAGTTTCTATAGGGCACCCACATTCCTTGGCTCATGCCCTATTGCCTTCACCTGCAAAGTCAGCAATGAAAGGTTGATTTTCTATGAAGCTTCCTTGTTCTTCAGTCTCTTTACTGTAACTCAGTTGGGAATATTCTTTGTTTTTAAGGAATCGTGTGTTAGATTGATTCTTCTTGGATAATCTCTGATAATCTTACCACGTCAAAGTCTGTAACCTTAATTGTATCTGCAAACTCCTTCTACCAGGTAACAATCTATTCACAGTTTCAGGTGATCAGGAGGTGTACATCTTTGCAGGAATATTATTCTGCCTACCACATATATTAAATGCCAATCCAGCATTTGTAAACAAAAGAATAAGGAGGGAAACAGCTATAATTAAGACAACATTTAAGAATAGGAACTGACCCTAACCTACAACACAGAGAACAAGAAATACCAACAGGAAGTTGTCATGGCTTGGAGGTAAAAAATTCCCTGGGTTGCAAAGCTGAAGATTAACAGGCCCATCTCTACTAACATTATACTTCTCCCATAGCTGCCTATACTTTACAGGATCCAAAAACCACAAAGTCAAGTTTCAGATGATAGTGCTCAGGCTTCTGAATTTTCATCAGCCTCTATCCTAGTGTTTCTGTAAGTTTCATTTCTGGATCACCTACCATAGAAAGACATGGAATGATTGTTAGTAATATACATCCCTGGGACTGTCCCAACTTAACTAAGAATGCAGAGAGGATGCCCTGGCAAACTATTTTTTTCTTTTTCTTTAAGATTTTATATATTTATTTTTACAGAGAGAGGAAGGGAAGGAGAAAGAGAAGGAGGGAAACGTTGATGTGAGAGAGAAAAATCTGCGCCCCAACCGGGGCCCAAACCTGCAACCCAGGCATGTCTCAGGCATGTGCCCCTGCTGGGAATCAAACCAGCGACCCTTTGGTTCTCGGGCCACCACATAGCCAAGGTTAGTTAGTTCTATTTTTTACAAGCTACCAAAGTGATTCTTATTCATAAAATGTAAAAGTTTAAAAAATAATTTAAAAATTTTAAAAGAGGATTTTTTTTACAAACCATTAAAAGGCATTGAATAAAATAAATCAGGAGAGAACAGAATGCCAAAGGAGGTGAATATACAGTTAAATTTTCTAATTATCGTTTTTTTAAATATCACTATCTGAAAGACAAACAAAAAATATCCTAACAAAGGACTCCAACTATTTCTGTTTACTGTATAACTATCACTAAGTATTTTATTTTGAGAAATTAAGTAGACTGACCTAATATAAACTAAGATATAGTCAGTACTCTTAAAATTTTGTTACTGGGGAAAAGTCAAGTGACTACTAATAATTTTAACTTATTGTTTAGAATCAAAAGACTCTATTAATTTAATAATAACTTGGAGCAATTGTTTAATCTGTATTTTGACATGTAGCGGGAATATAATACTTTAATTTTTATATTATTCTCATATTGATACTTCTAATCCTAAATAAAGAATTTAAGGTTTTGTGGAGGGAACAAAAGTTTTCATTCACATGACTTTAAATTAGACCAAAATGTTTCTTTCATATTTCATATCTCTGTTTAATGATATATAAATCATGTGCATTGGTTTGTTTTTAAATAACTATTTGTTTTTACTGATTTCTTAAATAATTAATGATCATAATTAATATCCTGCTTTAAAACAGCAATAACATTTCACATCTATAAGATCAGAGGACTTTATTTTTTAATTGTAAGTAAACACCAAAATATAATGAATTATTTGGTTTGCAGAAGCAACATAAACTAAATTTAACTGCATGACAATTAGCTTACTCATCTTTCTTTCATATTACCATACAAGCAGAGAACAATTTTAAGGACATTAAAAAAGCAGTAGCAAATTTTCAATATCAGTTTTCTGTGCTGATAGTAAAAAAAACCTAATTAATTCAGTCTTGCTGCAGAATCATCACAGAAAAATTCTAAACAGGGTGTTAATAAACGAATGTCTAGCCGTGTAAAAGTTCCAGTGTGATCTATCTATCTGCATATTACAGGATCAGGAAAACTGTGAATAAGGCCACAAGCATGGGCCTTTAGTCACCCTATAAATCACTCTTGCTTCATTCTCTAGATGATAATGGAATCAAAATGAATGAGTGGTAGCAGAACTCATGAAGGTTTGTGAAAGAGAGATACAAATGAAACTGCATAGCCTAACTGTATCACAGACAGCATGAAACAATCAATTTAACATCATACCTGAAGCAAATAGCAAATATTAAAATTGTAAGTTTCTAGAGGCAGAGGTAAGGAAGAGACAATATAATAAGGAAACATTCTATGTCAAATGTCACTATTTTAAACTTTCCAAGGTTTTACATGACGTTTGTGAGGGGAGTATTCAAATATATTTGTACAATGCCAAATTTATTAAAGATCTTATGTTTAAGATAATGATTTTACTTCTTCAATAGATGAATAAAATATATATAAATCTTACCAAGTAACAAAATTATCTTACCTAAATTTCCAATTCACAAGACATTACAAACGTCATTTGCTTAGTATCATCTCTCTTGAAAATACCACCATATGTATGATCAGAAAGCATGAAACTACTGGAATTAGGACACTGTGTGAAACCAGGAATTTTGGAAAAGAACAGAGTTTGAGGCTAGATGCCCTTCACAGACCCAGGGAGATAATGAGTGGTTTCTGGAACCAAGTCCTCAGCCCAGACAATTCCAGACTATAGATGCACATCAGGTACCTAAGTTTTTAATGGCCCACACAGTGAACAATCTCTTTGAATCTGATGTACAGATATTTTGGTTTTAAGGGTAGACTTAATTAATGGGCATATCTCTTTGTTCTTACATATAGGTATAAGTCACCTGGTAAAATAACTAAAAAGTATACTTTTAAGGAGCATGAGAAAAATAGAGAACACAAAAGTCTCATGCTTTAATACCTGCCCCATTATTTATGAGGCTATATTCGCAATGATATCATTATTATCTCATGTCTAAGATTCTGCCTGTAAACTTGAATGGCACTGTTCTGTCAACCTCATTGTAATGGAAACTTTTGTTTTTCTACCCAGATACTTTCAGATTGATCGTAACATTTCCATATTCAATTCCTTTAGCTTTGGTGTTCTTTTGTTTTTGTCTCCAATAGTCTGCAGGTATAAACTCTTTAGAAAACTGATCTTGATCTGTTAGAGACCAAAGAGAACCAGAATTACCTAAAGGTAAAGTCCATCACCCCACATGTAATCCTAGTATCCCTGAGCCGAGAACTGATGGGTATAATAACATGAAACCCAGCTTACACATCCTTGGTTGAGACAGCTTCTGAGACATCATTTACTCTGAGGCTAAAATTTCCCAGATATTATCAGGCTGAAGGTACATTCCGTGAGATTTTTCCTGAAATTGTTCCCATGTCTTATTCCTTGACTTCTTCCATATCTCTGTCCTGTTTCCTCTGCTCCTTCACTGGATTTGTCTGGGAGCACTCCCTTAACAGATCATGTATATAGAGACATTTGCCTTAAGGTCTCATTTAGGGACCTCAAACTAAGACACTGAACATGCTGTTTTAAAATGGTTGCATTTAAACATGGAACATTTAGTATTAGTTATACCTCCCCTACTCTAGGACTCCATACGTTCTACTTGTTCCAAAAAGGAAATAAAATGTATAATTTCATACTATCTCTCTTAAAACTGGATAATATATTTTTACTTATATTTATTCATTTGTTTTAATGGCCTTTGATGAGTCCCCTACCACCTGTAACAGCAGTACCCAACCTATATGGCACCAGGAACCTGTTCAGTGGTAAAGGGGCTGGGGGAGATGGAGATATGCTGTGATGGGGGCAGGTGTCAGGAAGAGAAGCTCAGGAGAGTTTTACTCCTCTCTGCAGGTTCTTGGCAGGTCCCAGACTGGTCTTCAGACTGGGGGATGGGGATCCCTGACCTATAAGATACATGGAATTCTTAAAACTGTAAATCAAAATACAACTGTAAAATATACCTTTTACTTAGTAATATGTGTTTAAGTTTTTCCATGTCTTTGCTTGATAGCTCATTTCTTTTTTAGAGCTGAATAATAATCTGTTGTCTAGATAAATTACTATTTATAGATTCTCCTACTGAAGAACATCTTGGTTGCTTCCAAGTTTTAACTTTTATAACTAAAGCTGGAATGAACATCTGTGCACAGGTTTTGTTTGAGTGTGATTGCTCAGTCGTGTAGTAAGGGTATGTTTACTTTTGTAAGAAACCACCAAGCTATCTTCCAAAGTGGTTGTAGTATTTTTCATTGCCGCCAACAATAAATGAGAGTTCCTTATGTTTCACATCCTCACCAGCATTTGGTGTTGTCAGTGTTCCAGATTTTGGTCATTCAAATGGGTATATTGATATGTCTTTGTTTTAATTTGCATTTCTCTGATGACATATGACATGGCCCACCTTTCCATGTCCTCTTTTGCCATCTGTATATCTTCTATAGTGAGGTGTATATTAAGGTCTTTGGCACATTTTTTATTAGGTTGTTTGTTTTCTTATTGTTTAGTTTAAAGAGTTTTTTTTTTTAATAGCAGGACTTTATCAAATATCTTTCCCAAATATTTTCTCCCAATCTGTGGCTTGTCTTCTCATTCTCTTGAGATTGTATTTCACATAGCAGAAGTTTTAATTTTAATGAGGTCTAGTTTATTGATTATTTCTTTCATAGATCATGCTTTTGATGTATCTAAAATGTCATCCCCATGTCAAAGGTCATCTAGACTTCCTCTTATGTTGTCTTCCAGAAGATTTATAGTTTTGCTTCCGAGAAAACATATAAGCCATGGTTTCTGCAGCTAAATTGCTTACTCCAATAATTGTAGATATTTCCAAAACAAAATAGTATAAAAAGTGTGAGAATAGTCCTGAATGATGTGATACAAGTAATAATTTTCATAATTACTCAAAGAAAATTAACAATGAGAAAATGTTTGAGAAAATGTTGTCATACATCTATCCACAAGGAATTATACAGAGAACAAAGAACTGGTCTTCCCATATTTTATGCAACTCTATCACTGAATTATTATGAAGAAACTTTCCACTTCCTGTAGCTCTTGGATGTATGGTAATTCATTATGTCATATAAGAAGGACTAAACAACAACAACAAAAGAAAACATACTTGGGACAACATTCTGCTATTTCAGTCAGCAATTTTAAAAAGAGATTACTGAGACATGTTGAAATATTTTATAAAATAAATTGACAAGAAATGGGTAAAACATGCAGAGATTAAGAAAAACTTCTCCCAAAATATAAAAATGTGTTAATTTAATGATTACCAGGTATAAAGTTATTGGGTATATTTCTATTTGACTCCTAATGAATGTTAGGAGTCAAATACAGATCCAGTGATCTGTAGAAAAAGATCAATATTTTTACCTTTTTAAAAATAAAAATGTTTTCAATAATCCCTTCCATATATACTTAAAAGTTCTTGGAAATAGCATGCATCAATTCTATTTGGGCTTTTTAAATAATTGCAAGGAATTTTAGCAAAGTCTTATGAAGTGTTAATACTAACATTCATCATTGAGAAGGCAAGGGCAGAATCTCCTATCACAGAAAATAAATATTTATGTTATTAAATAAATACTTCTAAAATGGGAATTAATTGAAAATCAATTTACATCAAATATTGGTAAATTATTAAACTAACAAGACTCTAAATTGCCATCTGGTCCAATTCCCCAAATATAAGTATATACAACTTCAATAAGGAAATGGTTGGCTATGAGTAATGCTACATTAGTGAATTAAATGGTTTCCTTCTAAACTAGATGTCTTCCTGCTTAATTGTTTATCTCCTTATATTTCAGTGGAATAGCAAGATACTTATGCAACTAAATTCAGTTAGTACACAATTACTTAAATGGTCCTAATTAACACACTGGTGTGACTTGGAATATGATGACCACTATGGCTATGAATTTTCTAGCTATATGAGCTTAAATATGAACTTTCTTTAAATATTCTTATTATAAGTTATAAAGCAATCTAGTAAAATATAAAAATAGAGCCAGGATCATCTATGTGAAAATTATGAAAAACTTCCACATTTCAGCTAACCATCATCAAAAATATGTAATTTAAAAAGAAAAATAAAATTGGTACCATCTAATGATCATGCAGAATAATTATTATGCTTTAAGGAAAACACTAACAGTGCACCAGGGTTCCCTTTTCCCCAGATCCTCACTAGTACTTGTTTATTGATTTGTTAATGATGGCTGTTCTGGCTGGTGTGAAGTGGTATGTCCTTATGGTTTTAATTCACATCTCTCTGATGGCTAGTGATGCTGAGCATCCTTTCATATGTCCAGGAGGACATATGCTCTCTGTATGTCCTCCTGGAACTGGAGAGTATTATGCTGCGTGAAATAAGCCAGGCCACAAAAGAGAAATACTGTATGATCTCATCTATAAGTGGAACCTAATGAACAAAATAAGCAAGTAAAATAGAATAAGAGACATGGAAATAAAGAACAAACTGACAGTGACCAGTGGGGAGGGGGAAGGAAGATAACAGGGAAAGAAAGGGAAGGGCCTAGTCAAAGACCAAGTATAAAGGTGGCTGGGCAGGATTGACTAAGGGAGTGCAGAGGGGGCAGGACAAGGGGAACAATGGAAAAATTGGAACAACTGTAGTTGAACAACAATGAAAAAAAAGGAAACTACTAAGTCTGTTTAATTGACTAAAAGGACAATTCTGAGAAAACATGGAAAGCAAAATATTTTATACAGCTGCATACCCTCCAAAAATTACAATAAAGATGGATACATATAACATTCAGAAGTTCATACAATAATTAAAAGTAAGAGCCCAATAATGTCTAACTACAAAGGTTATGGTTGTTTGTAGGTACTAAATAATCTATTCTGCTTATAAAAGGGAAAATAAATATCAACTTCTAAAATAATTAAAATATTATTGCATTTACAGAAGATAGATTATTCTCAAAACATCTTTCTGGTACCATATTCACTCCTTTTCCATTGTCAATAATATCCTTTTAAAATATTTACTTAAGAGCACCATAAACAACCTAGAACCCTAAATATACTAGCTTTCATTTCTACAAGTCTCTTTTGTTTTACTTTGATTTTTGTTTCACCCCCTTCTAAAAACTTTGTACTGGTTACTTTGGATTTGATGGAAAAACAGATAAAGCATATGAAGATAGTGACCGTGGATATGTATCACCTACTATACATCACCTCTATCCAAGACAACAGTAAATATTACCTCAAGCCTGCCCCACTCCAGTACTGAATTTTTGAAACTAAAAAGACCTTACAGTTTTCTTAATCTTCTTCAGTCAAGCAAATAAGAAAGCAAATGATTGTGTGGAAATGGTTCAGGTAGATCACTCCGAACCATGCTTAAGGACAGCACATCATATCAAAATATATTTGTAAATGATAACTGAACTTACAAAGATGAGAGAAAGAGAGATAGAACCAAACCTTGAGAGGAAAGCATAATTATTACCATAAATTTTAAAGACCAATACCATATGACCTCACTTATAACTAGAACCTAATGAACAAAATAAACTAATGAGAAAAATAGAGCCAGAGACATGGAAACATGGAACAGATTGATAGCTCTAAGAGGGGAGGAGGGAAGAGGGAACGGTGGAAGGAAGGGGAAAGGACTAGTCAAAGGATATGTATGAATGAACCATGGACATGGACAATGGAGAGGGGATTGACTATGGACTAGAGGGATCAGCTGGGTGGAAGAAGGCAAAGGGAAAAAATAGGACAACTGTAATAAAATTTTAAAAAATAAATAAATTTTAAAATTATTTATTCTTAGGTACAGGCCTTCTCAAACTTAGCATATGACATGTCTTTAACTGTCCTCCTCAATCTGGCTGCCTTATAAAAAGAACAAATTTATACAGTTTCATTCGTGGCCTTAATAAATAACTCTTAGGAATAGAGTAGTGTAATAATTGCATAGGAAATGCCAGCTCCAAAGACAGTCTCCATGCCTGGGATGATGAAATAATAAAAGGCATAATGATCTAAATTTTGATATAACCTTAGTGCCACTACTCACTTTCATCTTTCACCCTTCACGTAATCTATTTTATATGTCAAATTATAGCTAATGAAATAATAATTATCTCAATAATCATTATTAATCCTGAACAAATCTATGTATCTCAAGTCACTTGCAACTACAATTATCCCATTCTTTAAGGTTGCTAAATCTATATCAAGTTTAACTACAAATAATTACAGCAATCTAATGCAAGACACCCTATTTTTCATTCTGAAATAAAGTGTCAATCTTCTAGAGTTAGTTTTTATGACTTACATAATTTAAGGAATTATTTTTGTATCTTCTGTGGTACCTACAACACTATTAAATACATGGTTCTCTTCACTCTACGATTGTCCCATTTTATCAAGTAATATCCTAACTTAAATCTGTCAATGGCTACACAGCAAAACAAAAATAGTGTGTGCTTAGATACAACATCTTCAGCTCATATAAAATATGTACATGAGACATCAGAGGACTGATGGCATTAGAGAACTCCCGGTCTCTCCCCTTGAAGTTTCAACAATTTGAACAGCTATGATTCAACAAAGGGTTCCCTGCTCAATGCACAAACACACCTAAGAGATCTACACATTGAAACATCTAAAGGTGGGCAAGAGGGAGCAAACTGGGAAGGCAAGAATGGAGAACACTGACGCAGTCAGTGTGAGATCCTATAACCAGGATCTCACAGCAGGGAAAAGGGAGGAATGAGGCTGTAGCTGACACTCACTTCAGCTAGGAAAAGCAAAGAGGTTCGGTGGGCATTCCTGTGGGAGTGGGTGGTATGAGCTGCAGCTGAGCCCAGTGAACTGGAATGGGAAATAACAAAAAGGTGCAGTTGTGCTTGTCTGGCAATTGACATTCCAGACAGAGAAACAAAGCCATGGAACCTGGCCCCCCTTAAACTCCCACAGCTTTCCTCTCATTGCCCTTGATGTTAGTTTCAGAGCATAGCATCTGCAAACCTGATAACTAGTACTACAGTGCCACTTTTTCCCTGAGCAAAGGGCACAGTCTTTGACTGGTAGTGGGATGAGGGGTGCAGTGGTGACTCTGGAGGTCTGACGTTGCCATTACTAGGAGGGTAAAGCAACTTATAAGGCAGCTAGGTTACCCCCACCCACACCAACCCCAGGCATCATGGCTACACTAATATCAGTGTCTAGCTGAGGGGGACAACACTGAGGGGGAAATTTTATGGATTTGGAGGTCCTTCATCCACTGTATTCCCCTGCAAGGTTGGTGCCCTGAGAGTAAGGTGACAAGATCACAGGGGAAGCACCCACTTTCCCATTTTATACCAACTGACAAAGATCTAAAAATCCAGAGCAGTGCGAGAGAGCTAACAAACTTGTTATTCAGTGCTACCTGCTAAAATTTAAGAGAGATATCTTCATATCAATCTACTAAGCAGTACCACTCATACACAGATGCCTAGACAGAGAAGGAATCCATCAAGGAACACAAATAACCAAGGTAGTGAGGCCACTCAAAAAGAAAATGAAAAATGGCCAGAAAAAAAACTAAAGACATGGAAACATGTCATTTAAATGACAGAGAATTCAAGATTGCACTTAGAAAAAAAAATCAACAAGATACAATTAAATGCAGATCGGCAGTTTAATGAGCTCAGAAAACATATCAATGAACAAAATGAGTACTTTACCAAAGAGATTGAAACTTTAAAAAAATAACCAAACAGAAATTCTGGAGATAAATAACTCAAAAAAATATATACAAAGAATAAACTAGTGACATAGGAAAGGACAAGATGGGGAAAAAGGTTAGTGATATCAAATATAGAAAGAAATCTAAGTCTTTCAACCACCTCAAGTTTATTTTTGTGTATGGTATAAGTTAGTGGTCAAGTTTCATTTTTTTGCATGTAGCTGTCCAGATCTCCCAACACCATTTGTTGAAGAAATTATTTTTACTCCATTTTACACTTTTGCCTGCTTTGTCAAATATTAATTGACCATAAAGACATAAGTTTATTTCTGGGTTCTCTATTCTGTTCATTGGTCTATATGTCTGTTTTTATGTTAGTACCAGATTGTTTTGGTTGCAGTAGCCTTGTAGTATAGCTTGATATCAGGTATTGTGATCCCTCTGACTTTGTTCTTCTTTCTTAAAATTGTGGTAGCTATTTTGGGTCACTTATGGCTCCATATAAATTATTGAAACATTTGTTCTATACCTGTGAAACATGTAATCGATATTTTAATAAGGATTGCATCACTAGCCATCAGAGCTAGTGATTAAAACCACAAAATGATACAGCTTTACACTGGTCAGGATGGCCATCATAAACAAGTGAGCTAACAACAAATGCTGGCGAGGTTATAGGGAAAGGGAACCCTAGTACACTGTTAGTGGGGATGCAGACTGGTTCAGCCACTGTGGGAAACAGTATAGAATTACCTCAAAAAACCAAAACTAGGAACTACCTTTTGACCCAGCAATTCCACTGCTGGGATTACATCCTAAAAATCCAGAAACACCAATTCAAAAGAACCTATGCACCCCAATGTTCATAGCAGCAGAATTTACAAATAACCAAGTGTTGGAAGCAATGTAAGTGCCCATCAGTAAACAAATTGATCAAAAACCTGTGGTACATTTACACAGTAGAATACTATGCAGAAGAAAAAAAGGAGCTCCTACCCTTCACGACAGCATGGATGGATCTGGAGAACACTGTGCTTAGTGAAATAAGCCAGGCAGTGAAAGATAAATACCATATGATTTCACATATAAGTATAAACTAATCAACAGAACAAACAAGCATGCAAAATATAACCAGAGATGTTGAAATAAAGAACAAACTGACAGTAACCAGAGGAGAAGGGAAGGGGATAACAGGGGGGAAGTAGGGGTAGGGTAATCAAGGAACATGTATAAAGGACTCATAGACAAAGCCAAAAGTGGTACGATCAAGGATGGGAGGTGGGGATGGGAGGGGTGGGGGGAATAGTGGGGATAAAATAGACCAAACAGTACTTGAACAATTAAATAAATAAATAGATAGGTAGATAGATAGATAGATAAATAAATAAATAAATAAATAAATAAATAAAATCTAGAAATGATACAGAGGGAAGAAGTGAGAGAACTGAGCATAAAAAAATATGAAATAACTGTGTGCTACTATCTGACTCCATCAGAAAGAACAATATAAGAATAATATTGCTCCAGAAGAAGGGGGGGAGAAGGGAACTATGAGGTTATTTGAACAAATAGTTTATGAAAACTTTCCAAACCTATGGAAGAAACTAGCTCATTGAGTCCAAGAAGCAAATTGACCACCTAATTACCTGAATCCAAAAAGGCTTTCTCCAATGTACATTGTGTTAAAGCTCTCAAAAAATAATAACAAAGAAAGAATTCTCAAGGCAGCCAGGGAAAAGAAAAGAGTAGCCTATAAAGAAAGCCCATTAGGTTATCATCAGATTTCTCAGCAGAAACTCAACAAGCCAGTAATTTAATCAAATATTCAAACTACTAAAAGAGAGAAATTGTCAACCAAGAAAAATATATCCAGCAAAATTACCTTTTAGGTATAAAGGAGAAATTAGGACTTTAACAGACATAAAGATCAAAGGGAATTTATCACCAGAAGACCTCCATTGCAGGAAATACTTAAGGGGTTCTTCTACTTGAAACAAAGAACAAACGATCACAAAACTATGAGTAAGGTCACCAACAAACTTACAACATAAAGAAGGATGGTTTCTGACAACAAAAAACATAAAAGGAGAGGGGATAAAGGTCAGAATTTGTAAAGCAGAATGGAGATCAGGTGCATTAAAAAGAAAAAAAGACTACTGTACATATATGAAACTTTGTTTTCCATAAACCACACACACAAAAACAAAACTGGGACACATAAATTAAAAAAGCAGAAGAAAAGAGGAAAGAGGTATGGAATGTCACTTAACAAAAACAAAATACAGAAACACAAAGGAAAAGAATCAGTGGAGCCACAGAGCTACCAGAAAACAGAAGTTAAAATGGCTATAGAAAACCCTAATACATCAATAATTACCCTAAATGTAACTGCACTGAACTCACCTACAAAAAGGCACATAGTAGTAGATTAGATAAAAATACAAAACCCAACCATATGCTGCCTTCAGGAGACACATCAAAGCTGCAAAAATAAAGGTACATTGAAAATTTAAAAATTTAAAAAGTAAATTTATTCTCTAAGCAACTAGTATCCACAGAAAAGCAGGTGTCCATATTTATATCTGACAAAATAGATCTGAAGCTAACAAAGGTAATTAGACAAAATGGACATTTTTTAATGATAAAGGGAAAACTATATTAAGAAGACACAATACTTCTTAATATTTATGCTCTCAATCAGGGTGCACTAAAATATATAAAGCAACTACTAATACTACCAAAGGGATAAACTGACAAAATCACAATGATAGTTAAGGATATAAATACTCCTTTGACAGCTCTAGGCAGATCTCCATACAGAAAATAAATAAAGAAATATTGACCTTAAATGACATGTTACATGCAATGGACATAATTGACATCTACAGAGCCTTTCATTTCAAAACACCAGATTATACATTCTTTTCCAGGGCATATGGGACATCCTAAAGCATAGACCATATGTTGGGTCATAAAACTAGCCCCAAGTAATTTAAAAAGATTGAAATCATGCCAAGCATATTCTCTGATCACAATGTTTTGAAATTAGAAAATATCTACAATAAGGAGGTAAACCCATAAGTATGTGGAGATTTAATACCATACTACTAGAAAATGACTAGATCAAAGAAGAAATTAAAGGTGAGATCACAAGATATATAGAGACAAATGAGAATGACAATATGACATATCAAAACTTCTGGATGCAGCAAAAGCAGTAATGAAAGAAGTTTATATCATTACAGGTCTATCTCAAGAAACAAGAGAAATCCCAAGTAAACAACCTGAAATTATATCTTAAGGAACCAGAAAAAGAAAGAAAAAAAAAAGCAAACAGAAGTCAGCAGAAGAAAGGAAATAAAAATTAGAGCAGAATGGAATGAAATAGAGAACAAAAAGGCTATAAAAAATTAATACAATGAAGAGATGGTTCTTTGAAAAGGTTAATAAAATTTGCAAACCCCTGGCTAGACTCACTAAGTACAAAAGAGATAAGATTTATGCAAACAAAATCAGAAATAAAAGTAGAGAAATTACCACAGGTATTACAGAAATACAAAGAAGCATAACAGAATAGTATGAAAGACTATATGCCACCAAGCAAAGATCTAGAAGAAATGGATAAGTTCCTAAAAATATGTAACATTTCTAGACTAAAACATGAGGAATTAGAAAATCTAAATAGACCAATCAACAGTGAAGAAATTGAAACAGCCTTAAAAAACCTTCCAAAAAATAAAAGTTCAGGACCAAATGGCTTCACTAGTGAATTCTACAAAACATTCAAGGAAGGTTTAATAGTTATCCTTCTTAAACTCTTCCAAAAAATTGAAGAAAAGATAATGTGTCCTTCTTAAAATTTTCCAAAATATTGAAGAAAAAGGTAACTTCCTAACACATTTTATGAGGCTAATCATAACCCTGATACCAAAACCTGGCAAGGATAACACAAAAATAGAAAACTACAGACCATCATATCTGATGAATTCAGATGCAGAAACAGCAAAGAACTAGCAAACTAAATATAACAATACATTAAAAAATAATACAGCACGATGAAGTGGAGTGTATTCCAGGAGCACAATGATGGTTTAACATCCACAAATTGATCGATGTAATATACCACATTAACAAACAAAGGATAAAGATCATATGATCTTACCAATAGATGCAGAAAAAGCATTTGCTAAGATATGACAACCATTTATGATGAAAACACTCAATAAAATGAGTATAGAAGAAAAGTACCTCAACAAATAAAGGTCATATATGACAAACTTCCAGCTAATATCAAACTCAGTGGTGAAAAATGAAAGCCTTTCCTCTAAAATCAAGAACAAGATAAGTATGTCCATTCTCACTACTCATACTCAACACAGCTCTGGAAATTCTAGCCAGAGCAATCAGGCAAAAGAAAGGGATAAAATACATCCAAATTGGGAATGAAGAAGTTAAAGTGTCACTTTTTTCAGGTTATATAATTCTTTATCTAGAAAACCTTTAAGACTCCACTAAAAAAATCTATTAGAAACAATAAGCAAATGCAATCAAGTTGCAGGATACATAATCTATTTAAAAATCCCACTGCATTTCTATAGTTCCTTTATACTAGAAATAAAATTTCAGAAAAATAAATGACAAAAAACAATTTATTTTGCAATTGCAACGAAAAAGAATCAAATACCTAGGAATAAATTTAACAAAGGATGTAAAAGACCCATATACTGAAAACTACAAAATGTTATAAAAAGAGATTGGAAGAAAAAAATAACAATGAAATGGAAAGACATTCCATGTTTATGGATTGGAAGACTCAACATAGTTAAAATGCCATATTACCCAAAGCAACATATAGATATATTGCAATCTTCATCAAAATCCCAATGTAATTTTTTAAAGAAATAGAACAAAAATGAAGCAATCCTGAGAAAAAGGAACAAAGTCAGAGGTATCACCCTATCTGACTTCGAGTTATGCTACAGAGATGTGATAATCAAAACGCTGTTATTGGCAGGAAAAAAGACAAATCAATAGAGCAGAACTGAGAGCCCAGAAGTAAAACCACATGTATATAGACCTATAGTTTTTGACAAAAGAGCAAAAATACACACAATGGAAAAGAGAAAGCCTCCTCAAAAAATAGCACAGGGAAAACTATAAAACCACATGCAAAAGAATAAAACTAGATTATAGTTTGTCCTCATATAAAAATTAATTCAAAATGAATCAAAGACCTAAATATAAGATCTTAAATAAGATCTTATTTACACAGAAGAAAGCATAAGTACTAAACTTACAGACCTTGGTCATACAGAACATTTTATGAATTTAATCCCT
Organism: Mormoops blainvillei; assembly: GCA_004026545.1. Taxonomy (NCBI): domain Eukaryota; kingdom Metazoa; phylum Chordata; class Mammalia; order Chiroptera; family Mormoopidae; genus Mormoops; species Mormoops blainvillei. Next base: position 33,540 of record PVJD01002480.1, on the reverse strand, counting down.
AAGACAACGGAAGTAAATGCAACAATAAATGAGTGTAACTACATCAAACTAAAAAGCTTCCACACAAGAAAAGAAACTGACAATAAAACAAAAAGGCACCCAACCAAACAGGAGAGGATAGTTGCAAACAACAACTTTTACAAGTGGTTAATAGACAAAATATATAAAGAACTCACACAACTCAAAACCAAACAAACAAACAAACAACCTAATTTAAAAATGGGCAGAGAACCTGAACAGACACTTCTCCCAAGAAGACATACAAATGGCCAAAAAAATATAGGAAAAGATGCTCAGTTTCACTAGTTATTAGGGAAATGGAAATCAAAACTACAATGAGATACCACAACACACCTGTTAGAATGGCTATTATCAACAAGACAGGTAATAATAAGTGTTGAAGAGGTTATAGAGAAAAAGGAACCCTCGTTTATTGCTGGCGGGAATATGCACTGGTACAGACACTATGGAAAACGATATGGCAGTTACTGAAAAAATTCAGAATAGAGTTATGACCCATATGATCCAGCAATCCCTCTTCTGGGTATCTATCTGAAAAACTCAAAAATATTTACTTGCAAAGATATATACACCCCCATGTTCACTGCAGCATTATTCACCATGGCCAAGACATGGAGCCAACCACAAAGTGTACTTCAACAGAGGGTTGGATAAAGAAGATGTGGTCCATGTATACAATGGAATACTGCTCAGCCATAAGATGAACTACTGCCATTTGCAACAATATAGATCTACCTTGAGAAAATTATGCTAAGTGATATACGCCATTCAGCAAAAACTAAGAACCATATGGTTCATTCATATGTGGAATATAAAACTGACACTCACAGACATAGGTAACAGGATGGTGGTTACCAGAGAAAAGAGAGTGGAGGGTAGTAAAGGGTGAACGGGGCCAAATATATGGTGATAGAAGATGATTTAACTTTGGGTGGTAGACACACAATCCATTATATAGACCATGTATCATAGCAACATATACTTGAAACCTATATAATTTTATTAACCAATGTTACCCCGATAAATTTAAGAAAAATTTAAAACTATAAAGTTATCCATATGCAACATTAAAATATGATAACCAATAAAATGGGCTAAAAACATAGAAACAGTTAAGAAAATAAAAGGATATACAACCATTTATACATGTGCGTTCACAGAGAGACACATATTGAGCATTAAAACATATGTAATATATAATTGCATTAAATATATTATTATTTTGTATAAAACACATATATTAATATAATATAGTATAACTTCATTAGAAACTAGCATATTGACTTTTAAAATTAGGGAAATAAAGCCCAGAAACATGAAATGACTGTTAAACCATAGTGCTAATTGTGGCCATGTTTGCTAGTCTCCAAACACTAACTTCTTTTTCCCAGACTCCATGTTTTTATAGTGACTTTCCTCTCTGTTCTCATGGTTTTACCTTTCTATTCTCCTGTAGCAATGAATAGTGATTAAGCTACATGTATGTTTTTGAAAACTTCTTCATACTATATAACTACAAAACTTTCTAAGATTCGAAACTACCAAAGTATTGATAGAATTTTAGAGCAAGGAGTATCAAGGGTGTCCAAACTTTTGGCATCCCTGCACGACACTGGAAGAAGAAGAACTGTCTTGGGCCACACATTAAATACCCAAACACTAACGAAAGCTGGTGAGCAAAAAAAAAGATTTTAAGTAAATTTATGATTTTGTGTTGAGCTGCATTCATAACCACTCTGCTCCGCATGCAGCCATGGGCAACAGGTTGGACGCCCCTGGTAGATCATCAGAAGCATAAATAACCTCTTTGATTTGTAATTGAAGAAAAAAGACAAGAAATATTTTTCACCCCAATCACACAGATAGTGACAAAGCACAAATTAGTGTTCTTGCTTCTCAACTTACTCTTTTGAGTTCTTTCACCTACATTGTATTGAGACATCTATCTTAAAATCAGTCTAACCCTTATTACTATAAAAGCATAAATTGGGCTGACTGAAACTTTGTGGAAGTTTGATAACTTTACAGCTGTTACATTAAATTATGTAAGCTCAGCCTGGTGTTGGTTACCACAAAAGCAATTTACTGCACTTTCCCTTGAGCATTCCTTACCTTCTTCATATGCATATAATATAGTTATTTTGTAGTAGCCTAAAGGATAAACAAGGAATCTGAGAATTATTCCAATATGGTGATAATATTATATTTTTGTCTTTACCTGAAATGTAAGCAACATATTATATAACTATGTTTTCTTTTAGCTAGCTATAGAACTACTAAGCTCGCACTAGTGAACCAAATATAATTATATGGATAGAATATGTAATTTAGAATATGGCTCATTAAAATTTGCTTAGTCGACTTGATTTGATATAGCTTTTGAGAATTTATCACAATAGCCTCTCAATATTCCTGACAGTATGAAACAGTAGACTGTATCCTTAAGCAGGTTTTATTACTTAAGTATAGTGAAAATACATCAAAATAACACTTTCTATATGCAATTTTCTCACATCAGCAACTGATTCAGTAATTTATTTTTAAATTATTTTGTATGACATGGATAATTTATCTAGCCTCTGAAAGAAAGAATTATCTTTTGTTTTTAACTTTGAAAATATAAAATAGTTAAAAATAAATATGTTAACATTTTTAATGAGTCTTAGAGTAACCAGTAAGATAGCAAAATAGTTGTTTGGAGTTATAAGAAATAAAATCAATTCTGTTCACAAAATTGTATAAAGATTCTGTAACCTTTGTAACACAAGAGGGATTTCATTTTCTCACATATAAGCTATTTCTATACATTTTCTTTAAAATATAGTATTGAGATAACAACTCCTTTAAAGTTACAGGCTTATTTTCTTAAACTTATTTTTTCTAACATATTTTTAAAGCCAATATTTGAGAGCATATAATTATCCTGTCATGTTTTGTTTTCTGTATACACTTTTTTTTTTAATTCTACCTACAGAAATTCAAAATTTGGAGACAAATACTATTAGTGTCTGCTATTTGTGTCTTCCATTCAGCAACAAGAAAAGATGACAGAAAATTCATAGGTGTTAGAAGGCCAATAACAACAAAAATATTTAAACTCAGGGGGCAGCTGGTTTCTGCAGCATGTAAAAAAAGTTGGATTATATTACTTTACATTGACATGGGACTTGACAGTTTATAAAGTATGTGAAAGTATTATCACATTTAATTCTTACAACTACCAAATGGCATATTATTATTACTGTTTTCTGTTTAATGCAGGAGAACACTGAGGTTACAGAAGTTCAACCAATTGGCAAAGGTCTTCTAGATAGGACGATGTTTTTTGACTGAGATGTTCACAACCAGCAGGAAAGAGATTAAACCCACAGCTGAAGTGTTGGTGAGGCTGATCATAAGGGTCATTAATGGACTGTTAAACGAGGAAAAACTGAAGAAATTGAAGATTAAAAGTTGATCAGTTTTTAAAAAGGCAGTGAAGAGGAAGAAGGATTGAGTAGGAGGATAAATTCAGAATTCAAGAATTCAAAGAATGAGAAATTTGGGGAGAAGAAAATAAGAAGTCTCTGGGTATAAATAATCATATGAAAGAGTTGCTTAAAAAGCAATATGGTCAATTTTAATGGAATATAAGTCAAAGTACCATGACGCTAATGTTTGAAGTGAGTTAACGGAGAGGGTGTTGAAATCACCAGGGTAAATAACCAATATGATTCAATAAAAATTATGAAATAACTGCTACATTCCAGTAGAAGGGACACAATATTTAAAAGAATTAGTGAATTAGATGTCTTTATTTACTTAATCATTCATTTAGTAAATATTAGTGGATTTACCACCATACTCCAAATACTGACTATAAACTAGATATATAGTGTAAACAAAGCAGAGAAGGTTCCTACCATGATTGAATTTAAAATCTAGTAGGGTCAAAACATAAGAATAAGAAGCATATAAAAAATTCTGTACCAGAATAACATGATTTATGTTACAATAACCAACATCTCTAACATTTTATTAGTTTAGCCCAGTAAAAACTACTTTCTTGTTTGTACGATGTGTCTAACAGAGTTGGGGAGTGGGACCCCACTCATTACAGTAGTTCGAGAACCTAGGCTAACAGAGTTTGCATTTTGTGCTTTGATTTCATGATCACTGGGGAAAGAGGAAAGTACCAAGATGAATCAAACACTAGCTTTTAAAGCTTTCATTCAGAAATGACACTATCTTCCACTCACATTTCATTTATCAGAAAAAATTACATGATCATGACTAACTTCAAACAGGGCCAGAAAGCACAAACCTACCATGTTCTGTGAAGCACGGGGGGAATACATGTGAATAATTCTAATGATCACTCTAAGTCATAAATCAGATCCATGCATAAAAGAGCAACACAAAGTAAATAAGAGTAGCAGTAGAGAGATTCTAATGTGGCCTCCACCATTCCCACCTCCTGTATTCATGCCTTTTGTAAACTCCCTCTTTGTGAATATGGGTAAGACCTGTGAATTGTTTCTAACCAAAAACAAGAAATTATTAAAACAATTAATCTGTGTGGGCTAATATAACAAAATATCACTGAGGAGATGGTGAGTAAATTTTGAAATTTTATGCAAAATTTTGCATATACACATTTTCTGGGTAGATGGTCCATAGCTCTCTTCTCAGTTTTGGCCCACAGAATATCTGAGGATTCCCCCAAATTTTACGTGTCTTATTATCTAGTGTCACAAGAGCTATATATAAGCCATGACTTTATCGATCTTAATCAAATGCCTTTTTAATCATACAGTAACACTATTTTACTTCAAAAACCATGCCGCAAATATCAGTTATCATTTGTGACATATTTATTAAAAAACTAGTTATTTTTAGAAGTCATAGTTTTTAAATTATGATTTTTTTCACATTGGATCTCAATAACAAAAAAACACTAATTACCACTTGTCACGTGCCTATATATCTCTTAAGTGCGTTAGAAGTATTATGTTATTTAGCCCACACAGCAACATTATGAAATAGGTTTTATTATCATTTCCACTTAAGTGGTAAGAAAACTCAAAGGATAAACATTTCACTTGTTGCTGCATAGTCATTCAATATGGTAGACTGCCTTATTGTTTCATAAATATTTAAGCCCTCTTCTTTTAGAAGAATTATGTATCTCCTTTTTGTTCAACTCAGGTATGTCAAGTAACTTGGCTAATCCAATATAATGTAAGTACAATAGAAGTACCTGTCGCTTTTGAGTATAAACTTTGAGAGCAAGTGCAAAATTGACCATGTTATTTTTTACCTGTTTCTGTGACCATGAAGGATGATGTATCAAGCAGAATTTTTGTAGCCCAGGTCAGGAATGCAGAAAATGTGGAAAAGATTGTATAATCCCATAAAGATTATATGAGATATGAACTAGAAATAAACTTAGGTATCTTAAATCAAGAAAACTTTGGCATGTGTTTATTACTACCGATCCTGATGTGTCTACATACCTGGTAAGGTAGGGCACTAAGTTCAGAGCCATGGCATTCTGGCTCCTAAGCCTGAAATTGGAACTCTGCCATAGTGCCTTCTTGATGACTTTTTTAATGGGCACATTCTTTCATTAACCCTTTAAGTTTTCTGAGGAAACATTTTCATTGTTCTCTTGAGGAGATAGTACCTGCACAGTGTTAGTTTTCAGAGAGAAATGATTGTCTGTATATCTGCAAAACTTCCCAGAAGGGCTATTTTGAAGTTTGGTACAACCTGCAGCACTGGAGTGGGAAATCTATTTGAGATGCTAAAAATATTTATGTAAAGCTAACTGAGGGAAATGAGAAAGCAATTTGGGCCATAAGCTATCCCATAGAATCTCTACTGTTAAACTGATGTTGCCCTATTAAAATCAGAAAAATAAAACTTGCAAAAACTTTAGTACATAAAATGCTGTAAAATTTTGTAAAAATATGTAATTCTTTCCTTTTACTTATACTTTGCCAAATTGCTGAAAGGAATGGAGATGGTCAACAAGACCCTTTTCCTGAACTAAAATGGCTAAAAATCTCTTTAATGAAGATCAGGAGGAGGAGGAGGAGGAGGATGACTATGATGGTGATAAAGATAGCAGTTGACATTTATCAAGGGCTAACTCTGTGTCAGGCAATCTGCTAAGTGAAGTTTTTCTAACAACCTTATAAAGTGGGTGAGATTACAGCCTCTCGATCATATAGAGAGAAAAACTAGTATAAGTAAAGAAAGTGTGCTAAAATTAGACACAGGCGAACTGACTTGAGTTCCCATTTTTAACCATGTTAGTTTAACTTGCTTTGTGCAAGAGATAAAATGTGTTTCTTTTCATGCAAAGATTTCCAAACAGACTGGATCATAGACTGAGATTCTTTATGAGAAACTCATTTATACTGCGATGAAAACAAACAAACTTAAAATTGAGAGGCAGAGTTGAATGATCCTACTGTTAAGAGAGGATGCAAAATCTAGGGTCAAAGATATTCACACAAAGAACTCAACATTTTTATACTTGGAGCGAACTTTGTAGTTTTTAATTTTTACATTGTTAATATATTTCAGTTCTAAGCTGAGAATACTACAATAGCAGTCTCCAAAATGTTCATATAACATAATGTAGAATATAATTCTTCCAAAAGTAAATTATTTTGGCTACTCTTGTACCTGAAATCAGCCTTATCTAAATAGGATTGAATGGATCAAGGCATTGCTTTGAGCTAGTGGATAGGAAGGAAAAAAGGACTGTAGAGAGAAAAGAAACATTTCTGTGATGTTCTACATTTGATTTACTTCCTTGGTTAGTTTTAATTTTACAAGTGTGAGTTTAAGGTTAATCAAGCCTTTATTAAGTATGCAGAGAAATAACTAGTACAATTCAAACTCTAGATAATAGTGATTTAAATGTTTATTTTATTATTATACATAAGGTTTTATGTGCAATATGCATTACCTTGGGAAAGTAATAATATCAACTGGAATTGTACTTGTTCGTAGCTTTTCTTTCATTTAGATGCTTTTAGTGAAAACGGAACATTATGTAAGACTAAGTTAATGTATGTCTCTTTTTTTCCCTCCCCCAGTCTTCTAGGGCATGTGATTATCTTTCAAAAAGAAATATTAATTTTTTAAAAAGTCAGACCTGGCTGATGTGGCTCAGTGGATTGAGTGCCATCATGCTAACTAAAGGGTCACTGGTTCGATTCCCAGTCAGGGTACATGCCTGGGTTGAGGGCCAGTCCCAGTGGCGGGCACATGAGAGGCAACCACACATTGATGTTTCTTTCCCTCTTTCTCCCTCCCTTCCCTTCTCTCTAAAAATAAATAAATAAAAATCTTTAAAAAAATAACTCCGTGGTTAAAAAAAGTCCACACAAATTGGTTTGAAAGCTTTAATTTAGGTAAATAAGGAAAACGAAGTTTTAGTATTTGACATAGCCACAGAGTGCCTTATCTTTGCTCTCTGATGCCTTTCATATATTTCAAGTTGCCACGGCTTCCTGCCTATCATGTTTGGGACAAGCATTCAAAGCAGAAATACTGTAGAAGGATTGCTTGTCTGAGAACACACATACTACGTAAGGCTTTTACTTCTGGCTTACTGGCACTATTAACTGGAACATAAAGAGTGAATGATCAAATAAGTAATTCTTATATTTACTCTTGTTTTTGTCAGTGTCAGGGCCCATGTTTATTTTTTACAGCTTGGTTTCTTTCTGTTCCTTATGTGTTATCGAATTAGTGCCTCCTAGTGGTCAGTACAGGTCATAACACCATTTCGGGCAATGTGTTACTAAAGTAGAGGTCGTCCAGACTTAGAATTACTCAGTTTTAAGATGGTGCAAAAGTAGTAAGCATTAAGTAAGAATTTACCTGAAGTTTTGAATTGTAACATTTTCCTGGTCTAGCGATATGCAATATGATACTCCCTCACGGTGCTGGGCAGTAGCAGTGAGGTGATTTTGCCCTGTAGGCTAATGTAATTGTTCTCAGCACATTTAAGGTAGGATGGGCTAATCTGTGATGTTCAGAAGGGTAGGTGCATTAAATGCTTATTTTACTCATGATATTTTCACCTTTCAATGGATTTATTGGAGTATAACCCCATCATAAATAGAGAAGCATCTGTACACTTCATGAACCTCCCAATGTAGTTTGGATCCACATAGCTAATCTAGGACCCACAATATTTGACTAACTATAGATTCTTGGGTGTATGAGTCGCTTTCCTGTTTCTATTGCGATTAAAATGTCTACATTTGTCTTAGTAAAAAAGTCCATAAATATGCTGTCCAATACAGTAGCCACAAGCCTCATGTGGACTTTTAAATTAAAATAAAAATTATGTTATAAAATAAAATAAAACAAATAAAATAAAATAAAATAAAATAAAATAAAATAAAATAAAATAAAATAAAATAAAATAAAATCTGGAATAACTAGAAAGTTCTATTGCACAGTTCTGGTTTCTCAGGCAAAAATAAAATATTTAGGATATAGTAGTAAAAGAACATTAATATTTTAAGTTAAACATTTTGTATTATCCACAACATGATCTCTAATTTATATTAATACAGTGCTCTATTTTAAAATGTTTTCTCTTTGCTTTAAAACATATTTTTAGTTTGCAAACTCTGTGTTCTACTTTGAAATCTGGTCACCTGACTATGAGCAGATTTTTTTCTCAACCTTTCTCCAGAAGGCATTCAGTAATTTGAACTGGAAAAAGCAAGAAAGCAGAGCCGTTTTTTATTATTGCAATATCTTATTATTACCCATTACAGCTAAAATAATATTTGTCCCCATTCTCTTACCTCAAGGACATTTCTAATATATACATTGCATCAGCAATTTTAACATTATATACATTGGTATTCTTTACCATCGTATATTTCTTTAAAATTGATAATATACAAACACACATATTTTGATACATTTACATATATCATATATATTATATACATTCTTTGGACCTGAATCATAGCTTGACTATCATAAAAAGTTTGTCTCTATATTTAAAAATACAAATTATATTTTCTAATATGCTGTATAATTCAAGTTATATTTAATTTTTTATCAATATTTTATATTATATGTAATGAAAGAATATATACATAGGTATTTTAATTGTTTTATGAATACGAAAGAAACAATGGCAAGAATATAGTGAATTTGTAGTTAGTGCAATTTACGTAATTTGGAGTTTTAAAGGTAGAATTCCACTAGGTCTTTGTTTATAGCAAGCTATTATTTTGTAAATATGTAAAAGACATTGTCCTTATTTTAAAGACTGGACTAAAAATAGTAGGCAATTTAGAAATTATGTTCCAATCATGACAATAGTATTGGTGCATTTTGATAAATTTACTTTCATGTTGTTACATATTTATTTCTAATATGAACCAGAACTTCACCAGTACAAGAGCTCTAAACAGATATTTCATATACACATATGTGCATAGTAGATGTTATGAGGTTCCAAAATCCTCCTTTATGCCCCCACTACTGGGAGTGCTGCCAGAATACTGACAGAGACCTCAGTATTCAGCCTTCTTTGGAATTACCTCTGCTGAAGATGCCTTCTTGCCCAAGGCCAGCCCCCTTTCCAGGAAGCCCAGAGTGAATAACTGAGTGAGTTCAGTATATAATGGATTGTCCTCTTCTCCCAAATTTAAGTTCTGAAAGACCAACTGGGTTTCAAAGCTCCATGTAGAGTGATACCTCTGTAACACTCATTGTAGCCCACCTTCTCTTTCTGGAAGTCATGATTTCTTCCATTTTTTTGCAAAGTTTTCTCACAAACAGTTTGTAGAAAATTTCTAGCCTACTTATCTCTGCCTCAGAGTCTACTTCCTGAGGTACCTAACCTAGGCCAATGAATACATCTATCCACATTTCCTTAAAGTTTGAATTTTATACAGGTACTATGTCTGCTGTATTATTTAACTTCCCTAGACCTTGGCTTGCTCATACTTAAGATAGGGCCCTGAACCCTACCTCTGAAGGTAATTGGGAGGATTAACTAAGACAATGCATGCAAAACAAGGAACCCAGTTTTGGATGACTAGAAAGCACTTTAATAAATACTAGTTGCTTAAAAAATCAGAAAAATTTTAACTCATCCTCCTGCATATATAAATATTTATGAGTGAATTGTGACATTTTTGCATAAATTAAATATATACCCAATTGGCAATTACTATGCCAATTCTGTGTTTTAGTAAGGCTACTCAAGTCTTATCATAGAAAAATTAGGACTTCCATATAGTCATTGCTGTGAATATACTTTAACAGCTAAGGTACTGCATCATGAAGTCTAAAACAGCTATTTCTAACAATTAATTGTCAATGAAAGAATCCTCAAGAAAAAAATGCTTAACATTCTCTAATTTACATTTCTCAGTGGAAAACAATATTATGTTTATATTATAGCACACATAACATTATTAGCAGAATAATCAAGCCAAATGAATCATGACTGAAAATCTGATTACCAGACGGCACCATGCTGATATCATAGACCTCACATACTTTCCTCTTTTATCTTGTTGCAATATCACATTTCTTTGGTTAGTGAGTAGGTATTCTTTGGTCTCTCTCCTTCTGCCTTTATATAACTATGTCTTTGATATTATAATACATTTGTTGTGAATGATGAGCCTTAAATTAATTTACTCTTTCAAAGGAGAATCTACAAACAAGGACAACTGTTTCTAATAAATTTATTTACAACTAGTTAATGTGTAATTTGTTTCTTGTCAAAACATTGGATATTGTGTTCTTGTTTCATGTAAAATATAATTAGCCAATACTTCCATTAGAATGTGTAAGCCAAGGTAACACTAGTTTGGGGCTCTGTAATCTATGTTTATTCTCTCTTTGATTTTAAAAGAATTAAAGAAGCCCTATCTTCTATTCAAATTAAATCAAATGAAATAATTTAGCACACTCTCTTCATTTATAGCTGTAACATTTATGATTTTATAAAAAGTAGTGCAAACAAAATCTGTAAAATAACCCTCTTGGAATCTACTAATGAACAATAATAAATATTCTATTCTGGCATGTATGTATATAGATATAGTTTGGCCCAAACTCTACTGTTTTTATTTCTAAAACAAAGTAGTCTAATATTTTGTAAAATGGAAAATAAAGGTAAACTTACTTTAAAATCTTAAAGTCAAGATATTTTCTTATATGTTGTACACTTAATTTCACCTATAACCTTTAGTATTTAGTTTCTTTTCCCTTTCATTCTTTCACTGCTCTTTTATTCACAGGCTCACTTTACTAAACAACCACAACATTAACTGTCACTATAAAAATAAAATTCCAATTTGTATGACAATTGCCAAAAGACAGTGAAAGGTTAAATTGCCATCATCAATTAGCAATTAATAAGCATCCACAGAAATCTTTGTACTGTCCTACCACCTGATATTCTATTTAGACATAAAATCTACCAAGACAGTATTCCTAGGTAATAAAGGAGATATTTTTTAAATAAATACATTGAAAAATTTTACAATCAAAAAATTATTTTAACATACAGTAGACAACATGTTTGGTTCTGTAAATCAGAGTGAAAAGGGAAACTCTGCAGTAATTTAAAATTAGTTCTATTCTGACTATATAGTTTCTAATCTTCATTGAGCTAAAATAAAACAATTTCTGTGTTTTCTAGTATATGGCAGTTTCCCTTACCTACCTTTCAGTTTATTCAATTTCCACATTTTTTTATAATTTTCTCCACACGCACCACACAGTTCTTTCTTCTTCTTTCTTTTTATCAATGTTCTTCCTCCCATCTGTTAAATAATAAGTGTTGTCTGCTAAGCACTTAGTTAGGCCCTGAACGTAGTAAGTTTTTTTGTTTTGTTTTGTTTTTATTTGTTTTTGTTTTTAATCTCATTTTCCCATATCATCTTATCTGGAAGAGGGCAAATTTACATTATCTTTTCAACCTCACACTCAAGTGTGATGAGCAGAGGTGCAATATGACATTGAGGGAATTCTTTTACCTGGATTGCATAGACCTTAGCTTCTTTTTGATGGGACACTGACCAACTTAGTGGCATGGTCTCAGTAGGAATAAAACAAATCAGAAACCAAACCCAACCACCAACTTGTTATGGAACTAAGCACATCACTAAACCTTTCAGACTTTCATTGCTTTATCTATAAAATAGTGCTAATATTACTTGCCATGCAGACTCCTAAAACTCAAATAGTACACTGTATGCAAACATGGGTGCCAGGGTAATATAATAGGAACCCAGGTCTTAAAATCAGTAATGTTGTATTTGAAACTTGCTAATTTCAAACTGCTTGATAGTATATGACCTTGAACAAGTCATTAAAAGTCTCGATTTATATCTCTGAAGATGAGAATAACACACCTAACACAAATAGTGATGATTAAACAAGATACTATTAGTAAATCTTTTAATGCCATACAACTCAATATTTATTTTTATTAATTGTAATAAAAGTATAGCACAAAAACAGTCATAAACAGTTTTATTTTGTAACTGGATATTTTTTAAATAGTACTAAGAAGTGGGAGCGAAAGGAGGGAGTAACAAGCATAGTTCTATCACTCACCTATTAGTACCTAGCATTGTTTTGGTCAGGGACATACATTAGTGAATCAAACAGGTAAGTTCCTATTCTCATGGAATTTTCATTCTGGTCATCGTTTTGGAGCTTACAATGTACAAGAATAGATGTTTTGGTAAGACGTGTGAGACAACTTTGCATGGGTATTTGTGTGAGCAGAATGTGATCCCATCAGAAAGTGTTCTGTAGGCAATAGCAAAGAAGGGGGCTCACGAAGAGGAGCCTCTGCACTGACACATGCAGAACTTCAAAATTTATACAAGTGCACCCTGTATTTCTTTCTATTTTTAATATATGAAATAATTTTTAGTTAGAATAATTTTGTAAGTTTGATTATTCCAGGAAATAATTAAATGGTCAAACTGGAGGCAGGATTCAAGTTGACATAATAATATGACTATCTCCACATGAGGCTCTGGAAAAGAGCATGACAGGTGATAGAAAAATCATTGAGACTGTGTCTGATGTAGTAATATGCTGGTCTTTTTGGACTGAGGGGAAAGTAAGGAACAGGGTCAGAGAAGGACAGAGATCAAAAGGGGCAGAGAGGAAGAATCTGGGATTACCTTTAAAGGGAGTTTATAGGATAGGAATTCTTGAGCAGCTACGATGACTAGGTGGATTTTGGACAGTTCTAAAAGCACTCTCCAAAAGATAGGACACTAAGTTGCTATCCTATCTTAACTAACTGACTCTGGCTTTGAGTAAAGTAGAAATTTCTGAGAGATGAAAACATTTTTATTATATGACCAAATGGAGAGAAGATAAAATTGTCCTCCTTTTTCTGAGGACCTATTTCCATAAAAGTAAGTTTTACATAGAATAAAGGAAATTCAATCAATGGTAATGATATAGATTGATTTGAATCATTCAATGAAGAAAGAATGCTGATGGAACTCATGTGGACTACCAGCTTCCAACTAACTACTCAAGAGCCAAAGAGTTTGCCACTTCCACCTGGGATTCTTTCTATTACTATAATTTTTCATAATGAAAGAAAAAAAATAAGAGTATTAACAAACAGAGAAGACTGTGCTCACCTCCTCTCTCTCTCCCTCTTTCACACACACACACACTACACGCAGTAATAACAAGGTAGAATGATTGAATGCTGTTTTGCATCTGAGGCAATGTCTTATATAAACATTAGTAAGAATTGGAATAGGAAATTTTCAATTTTTTTTTTTTTTTTGCAGTTTGCTAAAAGAATGGCTGTACTTGATAGCACATCATCCCAGTTTTGGAGAAAAGATAGTCCTTCTCTGTATCCTTTAAGATACATGACTGCAGACTTTGGCAAAAGTGAGCCAAACCCCAATAAGCAATTGGCTCAATTCTCACAATAAAACTAAGGTGTATCCAATAGAAGAAATGCCCATTTCATTTCCTATCTCTTCAAGGCCAAAGGGGTCACTGTTGTTGAATATATTCATAAAGAGAAAAAAAACCTATCCTTGACAGTGAACCTTAAGTTACAATTAATTTCAGTTCTTAATTTTATTAGCAAGAGATTTCCCAGGTTACCATACATTGCCCTTTTGGCCAGAGTACTAAGAGTTACATGTATCTTGATAGTCTGGTGATAAGTCCTGAGTCTCAGAAGGAAGTTGAGGGTCCAGAGTAAACCTCAAGTCTGAGCCTGTTTAAACCCAAAACAAGTAAGGGAACAGTTTTCCCTACTCTTCCATATACACAGTTTGCTCACTAAAGCGATCAGATAGTAATAAGGAATCTCTTGGAGAGGATTACTGAAGTCATAGGCAAAAGACTGGAGAGAGGTACCAGAGCTGTAAGTACAGAGAGTAAGTACATCTGATTTTGCAGATGTACTGATGCCAGAGGAATAAAAAGAAAGATGAAGAAAAAGCTATATATCAGGAACAGTGTTCTCTCTTCTGCAATGGGAAGTGAGATGAGTAGCATGAGATAATTCGGAAAACACTTTATTAAACAGTCCAGCAGACCTCCAGGCCTGTGATCAATGACTTAAGAAACAATATTAAGTAGCCATTAATTAATGGTCCTATACCCACTTCTCAGGGACTACATAAACATCTGTGATTGTGGCAGTGCAAAATGTTGGAATGTTAGAATTCATGTCAATTAAAAAATACTCAGCAAAGATAGAATAATGTATTGTTTCTCAAATTAAGAAAACTTTGAATTGTCTGGTAGGGAACCAGAGTTAGATTTATGAAATAGATGATAACAGGCACCCTATTATGGAGAAAGATGAAGGAAAATAAGCCTTCACTTGTAGAGTAGGGTTGTTAGGTTTTGAGAGAGTATTTTGGGATACCCGGTGGAGGGTGTCATCTTCTAACAGTTGAGAAATGAAGTATTTGGAAGCATTGGAAAAGTACAATACTGTATTTGAAAGTACTTTTGAGAAACATAATAAATGACTGCTTAAGGTAATTATGAATCTTAGGAAGGTAAGGTTGAACCTCTTATTAGAAAAGCAACTATTTTCTTAGTAAAGCATACAGAATGTATCTTCATCAAGGGAGAAGTGGCAGGTCCAAAAAGATGCTGATTTTTACCTATTGACCTTATCTTATCAGCCTTAGAATGTTAGGATTATATCTATGAAGAAAAATGAAGGGAATGGATGGTGACGGAGTATGCTATAGGAAATAGTGTACTTGGTGAAAGATTCGTTGAAGAGATGACATTTAAGCAGACGCTTGAATGTAGTGATGGATTGAGACATTCAGATTTTGAAAGGAAGAACAAACTTGATCCAGAGAACAGCAAATGCAATTTAAGAAGATGCTTATAGCAAAGTCAGGGTGGCTTTATAAAAGATTGTACCTATGTAGCCAACTTTATTAATGTAGTTAAAATATAACCATTTCATACTATATCAGCAGGGAACTAGCTAAGAGTTACAGTGAATGCAGCAAGCATGATGTCTCCGGCCTTTAGCAGTGATCAGTGATAAACAGGAAAGTTTGTACATGACCATTCAGAATTCAGAAAGATCATTTGAATAATGCTTCTGCATTAAATGTTATGAATGGAAGCAAGATTTTCATACTACACAAAGGTGCAAGTTTGGAAGGCTTGATTAGGTGCTTCAGCCAGAAATGAAAGAAAATAGTAAGTCCGTGAGTCACGCAGGAGAGCACGTACTGTTATTATTTAATAGTCAACTATGATAAGAAACAGTTATGATAAAAATAGATGGTTTTCTATGAGTACTGGTTTTAAGCAACTTAGGCAGTTACAGTTTCCCAGAAACAGTGGTATCTTAAGAATTACTTGAATCACAGGCATATTCTTACTCTACTTTTATCTTGGTTAACTAATACTAATCTTTCAATTCTAACTTTAACTGCCACTTTTTTGGAAGTTGTTTTTGTACTTTCTTCTAATATAAATGATTTATCCTTTGTCATTCTATTTTTTTGGATCTTATTTTTAATAAAATTGTTCAAAAAGTATAATTATATATCTACATACACATTTTTTTACTTTGTCTCCTCTACTAGGCTGTAAATTTCAAGGATTAAATACTAATTCATTTTAAACAAAATAGCCCTTAATAAATATTGGTTGAATGAATTGAGTAAGCACTAACTTGGATAAGAAGTCAAAATATGCATGAGAATGATAATTATCAAAAAGAAGTTATGAAGCCACAGAAGAGAGAAAGATTGTATTCATGAACTAAGAGACATTCCATTTGGTGAAAAGAAATGAAAGCAGGAAAATGCTGGGAAACAAAGTTATGAAGTTAAACATGTAATTACAAAAGCCAGGAGATGATGGTTGCTTATGCATTAGAAACCAGAAAAGACTTTAAGTATCAAAGTAAAATAAATAGGTCACTCAGTTTGAAACATAGAGAATCGATTGGAAGAAGTAAAATTGGAGTCTGAAGAATGACAGGGTAACTGATGCAATAATCTATGGAAGAGTCAAAATTAACTAAACTTCTATAATGGTGGGAAGTATGGAGAGGAGTAAATGCACCTTAAATATCCAAGAGCTATAAGCAGTAATACTTGGTAAGAATTTAGTTAAAAAAGAAAAAAACTAAATGTGAAATTAAATGTTTATAAATTATGAATAAAAAAAGAACTTAAATTTTTTGAACTGATAGAAAATATCAGAAAAAATACTGGCAGATTTTACTATTACCTAATTGAAAAAAAACAAGCAAACAAACTATAAAAAGGCAAGGAAAGTTCAGAAAGTTTTCACAGTAAAAACAGCAGGGAATTAAATTCATTATAATACAAAAAGTCTATGTTAAGTATATATAAATTAGTAAAATCCAATTGATAAATAGGCAAATGTGAGACAGGATTTCACCACAAAGAGACTACAAATATTTGAGAAACATGAACAAATACCCAACATGCATTATTATCAACATGTATTGTCTAAAATCACAACAAAATGTGTCTTTTTTGGGAATTATCAGGTATTAACATGATAAAAATTTCACCAAATCACAAAAATAGAAAGGATTTATTATGTGTAAGATACTGTAAGAAATACTGATGTAACACAAGCATCCTAAATTACTGTGTATTATAAATATGATTGATTTTTAGAAAGCACATGCTAACTTCTGGCGATTTTCTATTTTTATTCTATATCCCCATAAACATAAAATTATAATATTATCTCTAAGACTAAGTAAAATATTCATTTCAATTCTTCTATTTCTTTTTTCCTTTCATTTCTTTTTTATGATTATGATGAAATATTTTAGATACACAAAAAGTATACAGTTCTTCTTTTTCCAAGTACTTATTCTTTATAAAGAAATAATAACATCTGTTTGTATATCTATTATATCAGTCATGTTTCATCAGTTGTTTTTTTTTTAGAAAATAGTTTTTGTGAATTTATTGGCTGAAAAGACAAATAAAGCAGAATATAAGTTTCATTATAGTTTCTCATGTTTATAGTGAACATTTAAGAAAATATGAATTACTATTTTGTGTATTTAAAGAGCATTTTTTTCAGTGTAGAATAAAAAAATAAAAGTACTTTTGTAACCAAATGAAAATAGGAAGTTCAGCTGCCTGTCGTCACAAAAGCCAAACTTGTGAGGCAGATATCGGTGCAAAAGGAAAGAGGTTTTATTCAGGTACTGCACAACCTGAGAGAATAGTAAGCTCCAGTCTCGAAGACTATCGCCTCTTTCTGCCATGAGAAAAGTCCAACTATTCTCAGCAAGATCAAGACAAAACCCAGTGCCAAGACTCCCTCCTCCATTTTAAAGCACAGCCAGTCCTTTGGAGACCACAGGAGGCTGCTAAGTAATCTTAGCCCTCATCCAGGTAGCTTAGCTTATACCTGGCTGCTGCCCATTTCAGGTTCCCTCCTGAAGCTTGTGTATGGACCCGGCATGGTCACAAGCCATGCAGCTGCTGGAGCCACATGATCTTGTGCTACTAGGTGAGAGAGCACAGGAGAATGTACGGGCAAGTGTATTACCAGGTGGGCAAGAGAGAGCCTCTTTGCTCCTCTGGGATTACATTAACTTGGGTTTTGGACAGACCAGGTTCTTTCTCAAAATGATCAATCAACTTCCCAAACTTTTGTACTCTTTAGGTGAGTCCACCTCCCAGCCAAACACTTCTTTCCCCAGGCTAGACTAATAAACCTCTTTGCTCCAGCACCTGCCGCCGCACCACTTTGACTTCTATGGCACACATGCGTGCTTTCGCCTAGTCCCACCCCCGCAATCTGGTATGGGGGAGGGAGGAGTTTTATTTCTATCCAATTATCTTGCTTGCTTTTGTGTGTTCAGTGTAAGAACCTCCCCCTTCCGCCATCGTGACTGATGGGAGAGACTTCTCCAAGCTCCGTGCCTCTGTCAGACAATAGTGTTTTATGGTAACACTTCACTTATGTTATATTCCTTTCCATATGCTCCGTTTATTTTAGGTTCAAAGTTTAGCCTACCAAAGCCCAAATTTTAATTTAAATATAATTAGAATGTCAAATCAAGCACATTTATTTGTTTGGATTCTCTTTAAGGCCTTGAGATCAGCAGGTGATGAAAAACGCTTTGCAGATGTTTATCAAGAATAAATATTAAAACAATGGTCATCCATGTTTAATTAAAATTATTCTTGAGAGGATATTTTACTTGCTCTGAATTAAGATAAAATAGGACCAATATCCTTTTTAAAGGAAAAGAAAAAAAGTCATTTTATAAGTTTCCTAAAACCCTGTAATTTTTTATATTTTAGTAACAATAGAATCACCAGAATGAAGTTTCCCAATTACAAAATTGGGTGATTACTCATCCTGTTCCACCATCTTCTGCTCCTGTCATTCTATGAAGAGTCATACTGCATCACCTTCATCATCACAAACATATTCCGACTATCAAGGACTTGATTTTCTATGACACCATAAAAAATAAGATATAAAATCTCAAGCACCAACTCTTATGTATTGTCTTTTGTGCTTCTTTAGGCAGCCAAGCAAAAATAGTACACAGAACTTATGAATATAACTCTGTTCTAAAAATACTGTTGTAGTATACATATATATATGTATGTATACGCATACATATATATAAAAACTATGTATATATAAGAAAGATCTTTCTTTCAGAGTATAAGAAATTGTGTTGATGATGAAACATTATAAGAAATGTCCTAGCAGGGAGGAAAGCATTATAGTACTTCAAAATGATCACAACAGTGAGAAACTACAGGATGACAAACACATTGCTGCACTATAGAACAAGCTAAACCAGGCCAGGCATGCGTTGAGGTGTAGAAATCCTAAGAAAGCTAATACAAAGTTTCACTGCACCAGTGGATATCATTCAGTCCAACAAAAGTAATCTTCTGAATAAGGGGAATAACATTAAAGAAAAGTCATAATTACATGGGTGGATACCTCACACTATAAATCCTATAGAGCCATCTAGTTCTTCTGTGATGCATATTATTTGTACTTAGTAAGAACGTCTTTCTCACAAATAAATATACAACCAGAGCGCAGAAAAAGAAGACCCAATAAACAGTATTGAAATATTTAGTCCCTCACTGCTTCTATATGGCAAGTAACTAGGGTGTTTTAGGCTACATTCAACACTTAGATATAACAATAAATTGATGAGTCTTCATTGGACTCATTTAATATGGTAATGAGAAATATATTGCTGTAGATAACATCTGTAAGTAATATAAAAAACCACCGATTATCTAAAAACAATGACAAAAAATGGATTTGTTCTTATTCCAAATGATGAAGTTACTATTGAACAATCTCTTTTCCCCTTTACCTAGAATTCAAATTAATTCCTAGCATAAAAAGATATATGAGGACTAAGCAAGCCAACTATTCCTAGTTATTGATCAAGCAATGCCATCCCATCAGCGTAAACATTACATAATGACAATGTGATTTCTTAGGGAAGTAAGAAATGATTACAACAGCTTAATAATGTTTTATTTGACCCACAGAATGTATATTAACCTAGAGTTATATCTCATCCACTTACTATAGTTCCAAACAACAATAAGAAAGTAAAAGCAATTTGTAAGGCTTTAAAATAAGCACAAATTCATTCATGGTAATTTTATAATAAATACAGCAAAAGAAATATTAAACTGATGTTCATTTGTTGCTTCCTTAATATAAAAATATATTCAACTTTTACTTTCATTTGGAAGTATATTTTCAGATCAACTTGTATATCAAGCTATTGATGTCTTCTCTGTTTTCATAAATTCCAACTTCCTCAGGTGCGTGGTCTAAAATCAACTCTATCACTTCATTTTCCACTCTTTGACCTTTTGACATTTGATTTTTATTTTCAAAACTCTGATAAAGCTGACTTCTCAGAAACACAGAAGTGAATTTTTTGTAACTTGAACTGTTGGGTCTCCTCCAAGCATTTGTCATCAGCCGCCTTTTGTTTATCCTTGGTTTCTTTAGCACAGCTCTCTCCTAGTATTCTGAGCTCTGTAAGTCATGTGCTTGATTCCTTCGTTGAGTCTATCTCTCCACCACTATTTTAATTTTAACTATGTCCACTTTCACTCCTTACTCCACAATTCTTCCATGTGACTTTCATCTCCCACATGACTTCCATGTTCATGTTTTTGTGATTTCCAAATACATGTACTTGCCCTCTGAAGCTTCACACTCCTAGTAACAGAAAGAGTATGCAATTACCCTAATCTCAACATGTCCCAAAGAAAACAGCATTTTTCCCTGCAGACCTAAGTATCATTGCTCTGTTAATGGTTTTACAATATTCTCAACTGCTTAAATTTGAATATGTTGCATTATCAGTAAATCCTTTCCTTCTTATAACCCCAATTCCCAGTACGTTAAATTTTGTGCTTGTTATCTCTGCTCTGGATTATACAATAAACTCCTAACTGGATTCTGTAATTCCAAGCAATTCTTCGTGATTTTACCTTTTTTTCCCTAAAACCTAAATCAGAAAGTGTCGCACTTCTACTAAAAAACTAAATGTATTGCAGAGTAAAGGCAAAATGTCCTAGAGTTTCATCACCTGATTTCATTTAATATCATAGCTTTATCTCCTCAAGCCATTGACCTCAACGCTCATTGCACTTCAGCATAGTTATGCAAAATGTTGCCTTTTCTGGTGGTTTTTGCCTCCTGAAACACCTTTGACTTCATATATATGTATATATGTTCTTTTTCTTTGCAACTTCTGTGCTTATAAATGAACTCCCCAAGAATCTTTATACCTATATTCTGTGGCAACAGAGGTGTGTGTCAGTGAGCCCCCTTTTCTTTATACAGTATTATAAATGAAAAAGTAGAATATAGATAAACAGATAGATATTCTGTGTGTGTGTACACACACATACACATACATCCCCACTGAAGTTTTCCCAAAGCTCAGCTTTATAGCTCAGATCATTATTACTAAGGAAACCTCTGCAGACAGGGTTGATTAAATTAAACCCCTCCTTTTTTTTTCTATATGCCTTTAAACAATAACATAACAATAGTATTAAAACAATACTAGTAAATAGTAGTAAATAGTAGTAAAACAATAGTATTAGAATATACAAGTCTTATGGGTTTAAATTCTCACTAAATTCTGACCTCTTCAAATACCATAGTGATATCTGAATCCTTATCATTTATTGAATTGTGAGCAACAGACAATCCATCAATATTTTTGTGTATGTAAATGAATGAGTGAGTTCAAGTTTTAGTGGCAGTTAAGAAACTCGTAATTATTTCTTCAATGATTGTTCGGTGTCTGTGAGATATCTAACACTCACCTCCATCCCGTAACCCTGTTAACACGTGTGAGAAGGTAAAGGGCAATAGTGATACTAGAATTAATTAAATAAAATGTAAACTCCCTTAAACAACTAGCATTCACATTAGTGAACTTAAAATTATTACTCAGTGGAAATTTGGAGAAAATATAATTTTACTTCCAATATGTCAGGGATAATAAGATTTTTGAGTTAAAATCTTACATAACCAGTCTCTATGATTTAAAGGATATTTTATAATATTACCTAGAAGTATAAATTCCTTCCAACATGAATACGTGGCCTTTTTCACTAATTGGTATTTTAGGTTCCTACCTAGAAAGAATAGAACTGTCATTCCATTTTTTTTTTTTTTTGGTATACCATATGGCAACTCTACTTAATGTTACCTATTCTTATACTACTTTTTTCCATGATGTATTGCTTTTTCTTCTTTAATCATTCAGCATTTCAGCATGTAAGTCTGGGGCATGGGAAAATGTCAGAGTGTGGAGGTGTGGCTGTCTTGGTACATTAGACATCTGCATTTATTACATAATGTCAATCATGTTGTCATCCCACAGGTACATGCCAAGTGAAAAATTCCCTTTTAGCTTTTATTTAAGAAAAAATAATGTATTATGCAAAATGGAGAATTCGCAGCCAAGAGATAAATGCTGCTAAATATCAGTTGACAATATCATGAACCCTCGATCATGGGAAACTATATATTTTTTCTATATGACAGTATATTAACTGGAAGAATAGTTTTCCATACTCTGATTTCTTGGAAGCAAGATTATTTAGGAGAACAAAAGTTGATTGTGTGCAAATATTTCTAGCACCAGTTAGGGAAAATTGTCTAAGTTTTAATAGTACAAACAAAGATTGTTACTAAATAATTGCATTAATACCTTTTGGAAAAAACATTTGTATTTAGAAGAAAGTATGAAATTCTTAAATATTAAATGGTGGCAATCAGTATGAGAGATTAAAAAAGACAAATATATGATTCCTGCCCACAAAGAATTTGAAGCTTAGAAAGTTAAAATGCAAGTATAAATAAACTTTTTAAGTAATTATAAAAATCCCAAGCTAATACTCAGCTACATTTTATTCTAGTTCACTTGGTGTTTCAGTTTCAGCAAACTTAGAAATGCTTATCACATTCACAGTGCTATACAGGACACTTCATGAAAGAATTATTTACCAATGACAAATTTTTCATAAACTCAAT
The DNA here is from genome assembly GCA_004026545.1 of Mormoops blainvillei. Classification (NCBI taxonomy): domain Eukaryota; kingdom Metazoa; phylum Chordata; class Mammalia; order Chiroptera; family Mormoopidae; genus Mormoops; species Mormoops blainvillei. Next base: position 10,419 of record PVJD01002480.1, on the reverse strand, counting down.
TACATAAACTGAAATCTCTTTATTTTCTTGGTTTAATTTGACTGTTCTGGATGTTTTTTATAGCACCATTATCAAACTCCCCTAAATTATTTAAAGTTTATAATAGATCTTATATGTGGCTTTGCAGTTCTTCATTAATATTCCTTCACAATATCATTTTGTTTGAATTTCACATTTCTTCCATGTAAGATATTTCTATTAGTTACAAAAAACTTGGGATGTTATTGACATTCTATGAGAATGTGAATTCATTTGAAAAGAAATTTTTCTGGTTATCAATTCAGGTACAGCAACCTACCCCCAAAATTTAGTGACTTGAACTTTTTATCATATCTTATGATTTTGTGGGTCAAAAATGTGCACAGGGTTTGTTAGGTAATTCTGCTCCATGTAAGTTTTGCTAACGTCCCATGGTGATATTAGACTCTGATTGGGATGGTCTGGAGGTTCCAAGACTGTTCCATGTACATGCTCATAATTCATATGTGGATGGCTGGAAAACTCTCTTCATTTAGTGTCTGCGCCTCTCCATATCATTTCTTTGGTGGGGTTTTCAAACTTCATGTAGGTCATACCAGGATCCAAGAGGTTGAGGTGGAAGCTCCCAGCTTCTTAAAAGCCGTGATGGGGAAGAGTCACTTTTTCTGTACTCTGTTGGTCAAAGGAGTCACATGCCAGCCAAGATTCAAGGGAAAGAGAACAAGATGCCCTGCCTGAAAGAAAAGTGGCAAAGAATTTATAACTATCTTTAATCCACCATAGTTGGTTCTCTACCCATAAATTATTTGCATTCTTCCAACATATCAAATGTAATTAGCCCCTTCCAAGACTTCCAAACTCGGATTCCATTACAGCTTCAGATCAAATTAATGAAAAGGGAATTTTCTCACATAAAATGTGAAACACACTGTAATACTTAAGACAAGATGGAAATATAACCAACACACATTTATGATGCCACAATGTATGTTAAGTTTTTAAAGCCCTTCCAAGAACTGACTTAGTTGAACTGTCAATTTTTGGCTGGTAGGGCTATTCCCAAAGTGGAGGTATGCAGCCTTCGTTTCTACCGTGCACACGCCCAGCACTGCTTTCAGACCAGAGATCCTGTTAGATAGTGAAACGAGGTGTTCCCTAACTCAGTTTAGGCTGCTAACTAGAAATATGTAATGTGGAATTTTTTTTTTTCCTTCTGCTCTTTCCCACTGATATGTTCTTGTGCCATGCCTAGCCTTTTGGTTGAAGCTGACCTCCCTCTGCCCAGGTTTCAACCTGGGTTGTGACATGTACAAAACAGCTCCATGGTCCACCACGCTGTAAAAGAATGATAACTCAGAGGAAATGCGTGTTCTCTGCAACTTCTCTGCCTGTAAATTATCCCCTAAAATCTTTATATTTGTACTCTGGCAATAGTAAGCCCCTCCTTTGTATAAAACAATATCACTAATGAAAAAATAGATATTCCATCATTTTTGCATTTAAAAATAGGTTGATTTATATAAAAGCAGAAGAAATAACATGTTACATGAAAAACTAAAATGTATGGACTTAAGCAGAAATGATGCAGTTACTCTCCCTTTTCTACAAAGACTCAAACTTTGCAAAATTCACCAATTTTCATTAAAAATTTAAAAAATCAATAATAAAGCTTGTTTACCAGGAAACCCTACATTGAGTCTATTACAAAATAACCTTTCAAATAAACTTAATTTCACAGCATCTGCAAAAAAAATCACAGTGGGTAATAAACAGCACTTTTGAAAATATGCATTTATGATCTTATCAGCTTAACTACAACTTTGTTTGTAACATTTCCATTTTTGTCTGTATATCAGTCTACATAGCTGGAGTTTCTCAAGTCAAAAATTCAAAACCTATGTCCTAGGAGCTATATGCCATTTTTAGTAACATAAAGTAGCTTCTGACAGAGCCACTTACAATCCATTAAATCCAACCAACACCACCCATGTCGTCATCACGTAAGCTGAGCTGAAGCACCTTGACCACCTGCTCATCTGTGCAGAGCAGGTCACAGTCATGTCATTCACTGAACGTTGCATTATATTTTTCTCCGTTATTCCAAACATAGGGCATTTGAAATGAGCTATCTTCAGGAAAAAAATTAGGTACATCTCCAATGTTTGAATTATATTGGGATATAAATTTCCGGATTAACAATCTTTGTAAATTTATAATTTTGGCTAATTATGAAAGGGGATCCTGTTTTATTACTGTTTCTCTACCTAACACGTTAGTGTCTTATATGGTAAAAATGACTGATTATTTCATCTTATTTTAAAAATAACCTAAGTCGGGAGATGGTGGTGAAGTAGGTGGGAACTACATCCTGTTGCTCGAGCACCCAACTTGGACGACTAGCCGATCTTCTGAAGAACTGAGTGAACAGCCAATGAAATTCCAGCTTATTTGAAGTTTGGAAGCCAAAGATTGCAGAGGACAATAGAAAACGGACAGTAAGGAGGTTTTATAGGCCATCAGGAAGGTTCCCGGGTCCTGTACTGTGGATGTGGCTGCGGCAGTCCCCAGCCCTGTGCCAGAGACTGCGGCTACTGCAGGAGCTTTGGAGCAGAGCCAGCTCAGCAATTAACTTGTGAGCTCCCTCCTCTCCCACAGCAGGGAAGTCACAGACTTGTACCACTAGAGACTTGGTTGCTGGGTAGTGGGAGACACAGAGCAGGTGACGTACCACAGCTGATAACGGTGGTAGCAAGCTGGGGCAATACTACAGAAATTGGAGAGCTGGGCAACACCGGGAGATGGGAGAAGAGAAGGGTCATGACATACCGTGACCCAGATGGTCCCAGGAATGGTCAGAGCTGGGCTGAGTGAAAATCCTGGTAGTTGTTAGGAAAGGTTGTCCACAAACAAGGGGAATTCACTCAAAAAAGGTTCTCAGCCCCTATGCAAAGACCTCTGGTGCGCTACGGTGGTGGCTGGGACAGAGAAGACGGAGGAGGTGGAGGAGGGGTATGAATTGCTCCAAATAAGGGCACCCCAAAGACTGATCAAAGACTGATCAGGTGCCAAAGAGGCAGCTGTCCCCAGAGACACTTAATAAGTTGCTCCCACTTGGTGCACCTCACTGACTAAACAAAGGGCTGCACACTGAGGGGGACTGAAGGCGCAGGCCTGGGCCTGACGCGTGGGCCTTGCAGTGCTCTGAGGGCTCAGCTAGAGGCTGTGAACAGGGAAAACGATAGCACACAGCCTCCCAGGCCGGCAGGAGAGAAAAAAAAAAAAACATAGAACAAGAAATGGAGCCCCAACCCCTGTCTGAATGTGGCGTCGAGGAAGACAGCAGAACCCATTTGGTGGGTTTAAAGTCAGCAGGAAAATTTTTTCTTTCTTTTCTTTTTTCTTATTTTCTTGCAAGTATAAGACAGTAAGACCTGGAGCTGTGAAAGGACAAAAGACAGATCCACAGAGAGATCAGAAGGCTAACGCCAACAGCTGAGAAAAATTTCACTTCAATATCCTTCAGAACTTGCATTTTTCTTTTTTGCTATTTTTATTTTTTTATATATTTTAATTTTTTAATAATTCTTCCTTACATTTAGTCTTCTTTGCTTTGTTTGTTTGTTTTATTTCATTGTTTGACTAGTTTTCCTGTTCTCCCTTTCCTATTACATTTTAATTTTTCTACTGACACAGAATCCATATTCCAATAACATACTACTCTTGGTCCTTTAATTTTTATTCTTTTTATTCATATTAAATATTGCTGGTCTTATTATTGTTGTTCCAAATCCCACACAGCACCATACCAGGGTTTTGGCCCATTTTGCTATCTTCCTGAGCTTTATTACTGTCATGGTTAACTTTATTTTCTCCCACACTACCTCAAGCTTCTATCACTAACTCACTATATATCATCATCTAACCCCACATAGAGGTTCTGCTTTCTGGAGTCAGCTCATATTCTTTTCTCCACCAATAAGAGTCTTATCTCTTTTTCACCTTTTATAAACAGTGGTTACTTGGGTGAATTTTCACGCTTATTGTGGTACTTCTCCAAGAATCACTTATCTGTTCCCTACTTGTTAGTACTTTAATTCCCATAGACACTCCCCCACTGGTTTACTCCATTTTGCCATCGCCCTGCCCGTGGTCACATACAAGACAAGGTGGGAGTTGTGAATTCCAATAAACCCACAGGAGGAGAGGACCCACTAACAAAGGAGCCATCAACAGGAAAAGCCCAGTTGAGAGAAGAGACATGACACAAATGGAAGAAAGGAAAAACCTAGAGCATCCAGGCAAGGAGATCAAAAAGACCACACCACTGAGTCCCACAGAACTCCTGCCACAGAAGTCCACACTACAAAGATAGCTGGCAAAGCAGAGCATCAGGAATCACAGAACCAAACAAAAAGGGTCCCTAAAAATGGGGAGACAAAGAAAGAACCAGTAATTGAAAGGAATAGAAGACTCCCCACTAAAAGAGCTGAATGAAATGGAGGCAAGCAAACTATCAGATACAGAATTCAAAAGAATGGAGATAAGGATGCTGGGGGAACTCACAGAGAACTACAAGGAACTGAATGAGATCTACAACAGTATGAAAAGGAAATAGAAACCTTAAAAACCAGGAAGAAATGAAGAATACAAATTCTGAAATAAAAAATACACTAGAAAGCTTGACTGGTATGGCTCAATGGATTGAGCCCTGGACTGCAAAACAAATGATCACCAGTTTGATTCCCAGTCAAGTCAATGCCTGGGTTGTGGGTCAGGACCCTGGTAGGGGGTGCACGAGAGGCAACCACACGTTAATGTCTCCCTCTCTCTCTTTCTCTCTTCCCTCCCCTTTCTAAAAAATAAATAAAATCTTTAAAAAAAATACACTAGAAGGAATTACAGGCAGGCTGGATGAAGCAGAGGACCGAATTAGTGAGCTGGGAGATAAGGTAGAAAGAAATACCCAGGTAGAGCAGCTGCACAAAAAAAGACTAAAAAAATATCAAGATACCTTAAGGGAAATGCAAGACAACATGAAACGCAACATTAGAATCGTAAGAATACCAGAAGGAGAAGAAAAGGAGCAAGGGATATAAACCCTGTTTCAAAAAATAACGACAGAAAACTTCCCAAACCTGGAGAAGTAAAATACTATGGAAGTTCAGGAAGCACAGAGAGTCCCAATCAAGAGGAACCCAAAGAGACCTACTCCAAGATACATCATAATTAAAATGCCAAGTTTGAAAGACAAAGAGAGAATCTTAAAAGTAGCAAGGGAAAAACAAGAAGTAACATACAAGGGTGCAAATATAAGGGTAGCAGCTGATTTCTTCACAGAAACACTATAGGCCAGAAGGGAATGGCAAGAAATATCCCAAGTAAAGAAAAGCAAAGGCCTACAACCAACTACTCTACCCTACAAGGTTCTCAATTAAAATGGAAGGAGAAATAAGGAGTTTCCCAGACAAAAGAAGGCTGAAGGAATACATGTCTACCAAACCAGTGTTGCAAGAGATGCTAAAGGGACTGCTATAAGAAAAGAAAGAAAAAGAGAAAGTGGGAGAGGAATACAGGTACAAAAAGGGAAAAAGGAATAAATATCTATCAATAATAAGCTTAAATGTTAATGGATTAAATGCTCTAATCAAAAGACATAGGGTAGCTGAATGGATAGGAAAACATGACCCACACATGTACTGCCTACAGGAGACCCACCTCAGAACAAAAGACCTACACAGACTGAGAGTGAAGAGTTGGAAAAAAATATTTCAAGCAAATGGACAGGGAAAAAAAGCCAGGGTAGCAATACTTATATCAGACAAAATAGACTTCAAAACAAAAGCCACAGAAAGAGATACTGACGGACACTACATAATGCTCAAAGGAAGAATCTGTCAAGAAGACGTAAACATTGTAAAAATATATGCACCTAACATAGGAGCACCCAAGTATATAAGGAATATTTTAGAGGACTTCATGAACGATAAAGATAGCAACACACTTATAGTAGGGGATATTAACACCCCACTGTCAAAAATGGATAGATTTCCTAAACAAAATATCAACAAGGATATTGTGGCATTGAACAGTGTCCTAGATCAAATGGACTTAAATATATATATATATACACATATATGTATATGTATATGTATATATGGAAACTTTCATTTCAAAGAAGCAAAATATGAATTCTTTTCAAATGCACATGGAACATATTCAAAGATAGACCACATGAGAGGACACAAAACAAGCCTCAACAAATTCAAGAACATTGAAATTGTATCAAGCATTTTCTCAGACCCCAAGTGCCTGAAACTAGAAACCAACCTCAAGGAAAAAACTAAAAAAAAAAAAAACCAACACTCAAACTTGTGGGCACTAAATAGCATGTTATTAAACAATGAATGGGTTAATAATGAGATCAAACACGAATTCGAAAACTTTCTGGAAACAAACTGAAATGAACATACAACTGTCCAAACTTTATGGGAAGCAGCAAAGGCAGTTCTGAGAGGGAACTTCCAAGCAATACAGGCCTACCTGAAAAAGATATAAACATTTCAAATAAACAACCTAACACAACATCTACAAGAACTGGAGGAATAACAATAAAGCACAGAGTGATTAGAAGGAAGGAAATAACCAAGATCATGGCAGAGTTAAACAACAGAGACTAAGAGAACAATTCAAAGGAGCAATATATCCAGGAGCTGGTCCTTGAAAAGATAAACAAAATCAACAAGACATTAAACAGAATCATCAAGGAAAAAAGGGAGAGGAACCAAATAAATAAAATCAGAAATGAAAGAGGAAAACTCACAACTGATGCCACAGAAATACAAAGGACTGTAAGAAATTACAACAAAAACTATATGACAAGAAATTTGAAAACCTGGGTAAAATGGACAAGTTCCTAGAAAAATATAATTTTCCAAAACTGAATGAAGGAGCAGAAAGCCTGAACAGACTGATAACAGCTGGGGAAACTGGAGCAGTAATCAAAAAACTCCTGGCACACAGAAGCCCCAGGATGGATGGTTTCCCAAGAGAATTCTACAAAACTTTTAAGGAAGAGCTAACCCCTATCCTTCTCAGACTATTCCAAAACATTCAAGAAGAGGGAAGACTCCCAAACTCTTTTTATGAAGCCAGCATCATCCTAATCCCAAAACCAGATAAAGACACCACAAGGAAAGAAAACTACAGGTTAATATTGCTGATGAACATAGATGCTAAAATCCTCAACCAAATATTGGCAAACCACATCCAGTGACACATTAAAAGGATCATCCACCATGATCAAATGGGATTCATCCCAGGAATGCCGAATGGTATAATATTCACCAATCAATAAACATAATACATCACATAAACAAAAGGAAAGACAAAAATTATATGATCAAATCAATAGATACAGAAAAAGCATTTGACAAAGTACAGCACCCATTTATGATCAAAACACTGAACAAAGTGTGTGTAGAGGGAGCATACCTCAACATTATAAAGGCCACATATGAGAACCTGCAGCCAATATCATACTCAATGGGCAAAGACTAAAATCTTTCCCACTAAGATCAGGAATGAGACAAGGGTGTCTGCATTCACCACTTGGACTCAACATAGTACTGGAGGTTCTAGCCACAGCTATCAGAAAAGAAAAAGAAATAAAAGGGATCCAAATAGAAAGGAGGAAGTAAAACTGTAAAGCTGTTGTTGTTTGCAGATGATATGATTGTGTACACAGAAAATCCCATAGGCTGAACCATAAAACTATGCAACCTAATAAGTGAATTTGTCAAAACAGTGGGATACAAAGTCAATATTGAGAAACTGAAGCCATTTTTGTACACCAACAATGAAATATCAGAACCAGAAATCAGGAAAAAAATCCCATTTGCTATAGCAACAAAAAAATTGAGTACCTAGGAATAAACCTTACTAAGGAGGTAAAAGACCTGTACTCAGAAAACTACACAACACTGAAAAAAGAAATTAAGGAAGATACAAATAAATGGAAGCACACACTGTGTTCATGTATTGGAAGAATTAACATCACCAAAATGTCCGTTCTACCCAAAGCAATTTACAGATTCAACGCAACGCCTATGAAAATACCAATGAGATATTTCACAGATACAGAAAGAACAATTCAAAAATTTATATGGAAACATAAATGACCCCGAATAGCCACAGTAATTTTGAGAAAGAAGAAGAAAGTCAGAGGGATCACAATACCTGATATCAAACTATACTACAAGGCTACTGTAAACAAAACAGTCTGGTACTGGCGTAAGAACAGACACATAGATCAATGGAACAGAATAGAGAACCGAGAAATAAATCCATGTCAATTAATATTCAACAAAGGAAGCAAAAGCACAAAAAGGAGTAAAAATAGCCTCTTCAACAAATGGTGTTGGGGCACCTGAATAGCTAAATGCAAAAGAATGAAACTCAACCACAAACTTACACCATACACAAAAATAAACTCAAGGTGGATAAAAGATTTATATAAGTCGCAAAACTATAAAAGTCCTAAAGGAGAACATAGGCATGAAAATCTCAGATATTCCATGCAGCGATATTTTCACTGATATGCCCCTAGAGCAAGGGACATAAAGGAAAAAGTAAATAAATGGGACTTCATCAAATTAAAAAGCTCCTGCACGGCTAAAGAAAACATCAGCAAAATGAACAGGGAACCAACTGTATGGGAAAATATATTTGCCAATGATACATCAGACAAGGGCTTGATCCCCAAAATTTATAAAGAACTCACATGACTCCACTCCAGGAAGACAAACAACCCAATTAAGAAATGGGCAAAGGACCTGAATAGACACTTCTTTAAGGAGGACATACAGAGGGCCCAGAGACATATGAAAGGATGCTCAGCATCAGTAGCCAACAGAAAGATACAAATTAAAACCATAAGGAGATACCAGTTCACGCCAGAGAGAATGACCATCATAACCAAATCAACAAACAAGTGCTGGAGTGTCTGTGGAGAAAAGGGAACTCTAGTACACTGTTGGTGGGAATGCAGACTGGTGTAACCACTGTGGAAAACAGTATGGAATAACCTCAAAAAACTAAAAATGGAACCGCCTTTTGACCCAGCAATTCCACTCCTGGGATTATACACTGAAAATCCGGAAACACCAATTCAAAAAAACCTATGTACCCCAATGTTCATAACAGCACAATTTACAATAGCCAAATGTTGGAAGCAACCTAGGTGTCCATCTGTAAATGAGTGGATCAATAAACCATGGTACATTTACACAATGGAATACTACACAGTAGAAAGAAAGAAGAGGTTACTACTGCTCACAGCAACATGGATGGATCTGGAGAGCATTATGCTAAGTGAAATAAGCCAGGTTATAAAATATAAATACCACATGATTTCACCTGCAAGTGGAGACTAATCAACAGAACAAACAAGTAGGTTAAGTATAACTGGAGACATTGAAGTGAAGAACAAACCAACAGTGAACAGAGGAGAGGGAGGAGGGGATGATGGGGGACAACAGGGGAAGGGTGGCCAAGGAACATATATGGGGAACTCATGGAAAAAGTCAAGGGGGGGTGGGGTCGAGGGTGAGGGAAAAATGGCCAAAACTATACTTGAACAACAACAATTAAAAAATAAATAAATAAATAAATAAAACTAACCTATTCATTGTTCTGTCATAATTCCTGAATACATATAAATCAATGTTTATGCCCTCTCTAGACAGAACATCTTTTTTTTTAATATGGAACATTAGGCTTTAAATGCTTTTTTTCCAATAGTTGTATTATTATGTTACATGGGATGAAAATTCAAGATTAATGCACTAGCAGAAAAATTAGAATTAAATGGGATAGCCAATAATATACTTATGACATGCAAAAATTATACTTTATTAATGTTTTATTAACAAATTTTATGAATATATATACAATTTTATCAAATCTTTATTACCTTTTACATAATCATATATTTCTTTCCTTTTAATGTATAATGAATCAAATTATTTTAATACATTGAAACATTAATAAACTGATTACATTATTCTGAGAATTTCCAGAAAAAGAATTCTACTTTATTATGCATTCCTGTGTGTTTTGCTAGTATTATAGTATATATTTTTAAATGAAAATGTTTTCTTTCATGTTGGAACATGTGATTCATGTTTAGTACTTTTTGGATTACTTTTGTAGTTTTTGGTAATAGAGATTTCCTAGTTTCGGAAGATGATTTAAAAAGTTTTGTATACTAGTCTGTACACTGCAACAATATATTCTTTAAAAAAACATTTTTGGCAAATTTTAAATAATTTATGTTAAAAATATCTGACATTTTATTTGATATAACTATTAAATATAGTATTTTATTATGTCCAGTAAAGGTAGGTCTAGTTTTATTCTCCACTTCTTCTATAAGATTTACAA
>PVJD01002479.1:0-201010 GCA_004026545.1 Mormoops blainvillei | reverse complement strand
ACCACACAGCCATGCAACGAGTACTGATTGGTTACTTAGCCTATGCCAGGCATTCTTCTGAGGATACAGAGTGACTGCAAAAAAGCTCCCTCAGCTCTCTCGGGGGTCACCATCTACAGGCTGAGTCAACAGATAAAACTGATGAAAGAGGGAGGAACCTCACCGGCAAGGTCTTGTCAGTCTTAGTGAAGTATATGGATTTTATCTCAATCAGAAACCTTTGGATGGTCTTAAACAAGCAAGCATAAGCCTGACATAGAGTTTGGATGTACCTCTTGAGCAATTGGGAACCAATAATAGGTTTTAATCAGGAAAGTTTACAGCCATATTTAAGAGGATTCACTTTAATGGTTTGATGAACAGAGGAATCAATATCCGGGAGTAAAGATGTTGATTGGGGGAGAGTTGTACGATAAACAGATAATGGGGTTGATATTTGTATGGAGAAAAGAATAAAATTAAGAAATACTTATGAGTAAAATCACCAGAATTTTGGGATTAATTTCCTGAGGGATAGCGTACGAAAGAAGATGAAGCTGTCTAGCATAATAACAGGTTTTGTTATGACACAGTGAGTAGTACTACCATGAGCTGACATTAGAGAATGCATGTGAAAGAGCAGGTTTGGAGGGGAATATTATATTATTTTTTAGATTTTGGGATTTTGATACATTGTGGTACACCCAAGTAGGTATGTATAGACTGACACATTTGTTTGGTGGGGAATCTAAAACTCCGAGGAGACCAGCTGGAGAGACAGATTTCAAATATATATTTATCGGTTCAAACCATACGTGAATATGAAGTTACTGGTGAAGAGGGAATAGAATGAGAAGACATGTGAAACAAGGGCTGAATCCTGAAGACCATCAGCATTAAATGACAGGAAGAGGATATTATACTTCGGAACTGAGACTAGACGGTAAAAAAGGCAAGTGAACTCAAGTGACACCAAGGTAACGGAAAGTATGAAGAACATCTGTGACACTAACCAATGCAACCTGAGACCCCACTGAGAAAAGAATAGGAAAGTGTCCCCAAGAATCAGCAACAATGGGTTCAGGGTTGGTGTCCCTCTGCACAGGGAAGGCGTGATGCTTGAGCAGGATTTTAATTGCAATGGAATTAGGAGTGAGGAGAGGTGAAGAATACATGGGTCAATCTTCATGAGTGAAGGGTAGAAAAGAGAGAGTATTATGATTGGTGAGGAGCACCCAAATGTTTTAATATTTTCACTTTGCAAGATATGTGGCTGTTTAAACACTAAGGAGAAAACACAAGAAAAAAGATTGATGATAAAGGAGATAACTCATTAAGCATGATCCCAAAGAAGAAGCGAAGGGCTGGGAACAAGGTCCTTGGGGTGGATGGCAAAGAACATTGCTCAGGAAGTAGAAATAATCATAGATTTAGCGCTGTGGGGCTAGTAGTACCAGTGCCTCTACATGGTAGCCAAGAGCATGTACAGTCTGTTCCAATCCACTGTAAAGTCTCACTGTCCACCACTCTGTCCTCTGCAAAGGTTACATCCCTTTCCTTATCAGCACAATCTGCTTTAACCGCCAGAGAAAAAAGTTTCCAGAAAGCACCATACATTTTCATGCTTCCATTATGCTATGTTCTTTACCTTGATTTCCCTTGACTGCCCCTCACCTGTTTCTATACCTACCCAGCTTTGCATAATACCCATGCTCCTCCAAACCAAACGTCACATGGAGAACTATCCTGATCACCGTTTATAGCTTATAAAAATGTTTGCTCAAATTTCTGTGTGCATATGAGAAATCAGCACTTTTTCCCCCTAAATCCCATAGATTTGTAGACTGTTCTGTCTGATGTTTGCACACCTTGTAAAAATGGAATTCCCGTGAGGCAAGGGCATGCTTTCTCTCTCAACGTGTGATGTCTAGTAGCACACCCCAAACAAAGAATTTACATTTCGTCAAATGACTAAATGAATCTCTGCTGTCACCATGTTAAAGATGGAAGCCTTGCTGTCATCTCTTAAAATAATTCCTCTAATTATTTAGATATATTCTATAGTTTGGAAACCATTTAAAAAATCTTAATAATATTCAGATCCCTTTGGAATTCTGCTTGATGAATGCTATTCTTTTGTATCTTCTCATATTATTACTTCATAATATCGACTTCAAAAACAACCATATATGTGTAATTAATAAAATATGCAAATAGTTGTGTCATTATCTTTTAATTTGAAATCAGAATGAATAATTGTTATGTTTAATGTGTTTGGTTGTGTATCTTTCTTCAGATGACTCTTACCTCAAAAATTAATTGCAAACCTCACTACTCCATTCACTTGTCAAACATTTTTTACCAACCATACAAATATCACTAAGAATAGATTTTCTTTGTCATACATTAGATCCACAGAATTCATCTCTTTTATAGCTGATGTTTGTACCCTTTTCCCACTTCTCCCTCTTCCCATCCAGCTCCTGGAAATGAGCTTTCTACTCTCTGTTTCTGAGTTGGATTTTTCTTTTTTGATTCCACATATAAATGATACCATGCGATGTTTGTCTTTGTCTATCTGGCTTGTTTCACTTAGCATAATGACTTTAAGGTCCATCCTTGCTGTCACAAATGTCAGGATTTCATTCTTTCCCATGGCTGAGTAATACTCAATTACATGTATATGCCACATCTTTGTCAATTCATGTGTTGATGGACACATGATGACTGTAATTATGACACTGTATAATTAAAATTTGCTTAGGCAATGAAACTTAAACGTTCTCACCAAAAATAAAGATAGATACTGAGGTGATGGGTGAGATAACTAACTAGATGGCAGAAATTCTTTCAGAATGTTTATGTGTATCTAGTCATCATGGTATACACCTTACATATGTTACAATTGTATCTTTCAATTATACTTCAATAAAGGTAGGAAAAGACTGAAAAATATGGACACTTTTTTTTCCAAAGAAAATACACAGCAGTAGACGGCATAAGGATAATGGTGAAGTTGTTCTATTAAGGAAAATTCACACCTACAAAGGATTCCAGTTCTAGATGGCTGCCTTGGAGGTTCTTCGTTGGGGCATTTCCCCAGATGGGTGGGAGCCCTTGTCTGGAGTTTCCTGGTGTCCCCTTTAGCTGTTGCAGGGAAGGCACATGAAACTGGGGTTATGGCAGGACACCCCTGGGGGGGAGCTGGTGCCTCTGTCTGTCTTTGCAGGGTAGGAGAAGAGGCCTGAATTCTCCAATACCCTGTCATCCTACAAGAGAGGAGGTAAGGTTGCTGCCCTCTGTCCACCCCCTCCTTTGTTCAACAAGTGGATAAAATACTAACCTGATTGGTTCAGATTTGAGACACAACTTATTGGCCACATTTACCTATAAACGATTGTGTCTCATTAGCTTCCTACCATGTGGAGCTTGTGGGACAAGAAAGCTAGTAGATAACTATCCTTTTTTCTTTCTTCTTTACATAGCACCCCTGGTTGCTTTCATTTCTTGTGGCCATCTGCTGGGGGAAGAATAAATTCCCCTTGAACATAGTTTAAGCCACCTGCTCAGTTCACTTTACCAAGTTTTGGGGTTTTGTGGTTTAGCCTAGTTAATAATAACTTGACATTTAGACTTTCCTTTCATTTGTACCCCTTGAGTATCCTCTCAGAGAAATGATGGCTGGGCTGTGACAAGAGTCAGGTGTCCCTTGAAACTCTAGGCAAAATAGCGTCTTATTGCCCTGGAAAGCTTTAAATGCTTCCTTATTAATAGGGACTGAAAAAAAATTGGTTATAGTTCTGCAAACATTGGCATAATTACATAATCAAAACAACTAGGTTGACACACAGTCCATTTTTCTCTGTCAAATTGTCTCGTGTTACATATGTAACTGATTTGGTCATGATGAGCTATTCACTTGGGATTCTTCTCCCTTGTCCCCTGCAGTAAACTAATAAACATGGTCCATTTGACCTGCATGGAGACCGGACCATGGGCACAGGCTATCCTCTCACTTGCATGAGACAATTTATCTTTTAAGGCATTCAAAAAAATGGAAATCAATTATTTCTCTCTGGGAGAAACTGGTAAAAACTGGAGTAACTACTTTATTACATGTAACAAAAGCTCTTGAATTGAGCTACTGTTAGACTTCAGGGATAATTATCAAGGGAAATGTTAAAAAGTTGTAGAAATTATCTTGATTAGAGTTCTCTCTGAAAGAAACAGCATTAGTTTTATGAATTTCTGTGTTTCCTTCCAATGCCAAACTATTGTGTCACATTAATACTGTTATGCTTACATTTGATACTACGTTTTCCAAAAAAAATTATAACTTAAAAACCTGTTTTTCTCAAATATATACACGATCTAGATACTCTAATGGGAGCCTGTAATCTTTGTACTCCTTCCCCAGTACAGTTAATGATGGCTCCATTATCTGAAGTACTCGATAAACCAGCTGTTTCGTTATGCTGATGACTTGGTTAACAAAACTGCTAACTTCACAAAATGTAAAGGTTTACATATAAATGGAGAGAGACTATGGATTCTAGATGTTTTAGTTTTTTTTAGCACATCAATTAAGAAAAACCCTCACAGTTCCATGTGTTTCCTGAGGAAAAAATGTACATGTGTGTTGGGGGTGGGGGGAGTGGCAAGAGGATGATGGCCATTAACTTCCACAAGCCATTCACATTGTATTGAATGCAAGAGGTCAGTGTGATTCTACAACATGAATATATAAAGCAGCCAGACCAGTTTTATCATCCCTGTCTTGGAAAACAACATACCTGCCTCAGTTTTTCCTTTAATCTTTGAGGTTCTTGTTTTCAGATAGTCAATCACGTTTTACGGCTGTGTGCTGGCTTGGGGAATCTGCAGGTGGTGGCTACAGATTGTACATTTCGTTTCGATTCCAAACCTCAAGTAATACCTAATTTCTTGGGTTATTATTATTCTGAAAGTTAGCATTTTTCAAAAAGTTGCTACTTTACAACTGTGTGGGTACTTAATATCCTGACAAAAAGTTTTCAATGTTAGTTCAGAATATGAGAAGTATTAACATAACCTTTTGCCCGTTCAACCTCTGTTGATTTTATGAAGTCTTTTCGTGTTTGTTAATAAAACACTGCTGCACCTATCAAAGGTTGACTTGAATTTTTCTATATTCTTTAGTAAAAATTGAAATATTAGGGTATCTAACTGTATTTTTAGAGTGGGAGGAAGGAGGGAGAGAGAAAGAGCGGGAGAGAAGCATTGATGTGAGAGAGAAATATGGATGGGTTGCCTCTTACCCACTAACCCAACCAGGGACCGAACCTGCAAACCAGACGTGTGGCTGCTCGCTTTGTAGGATGGTGCTTCCAGCAAGTGGGCCGCATCGGCCAGGGCTAGGGTATCTTACTTTTACACTTAACGTGATGTTGTCCAAATATAAAGTTTTAAACTTCCAATATTATATATAATAATCAATATGATAAATAAATATAAATAATTCACGTGCATGCATATATAAGTATATATGTGATAAATTTACAAATAATATGAAAAATTTGGAGATTCCCTGTGCCAATCTGATGAGTAGACATATAGACAAAAAAATCATTTAAGATATTATCTTTCATAGCACAATAAAAATTCAAAAATTTCCCAAATCCAGATGAAATATTTAAAATGTCAAAAGGAACAAATGGCCATTCATTTTCTTACACTTGTACTCTATCCAGTTCCAGATTGGAAACAAAAATTATAAGCTACCAAGAAATTGCGATGTTGGGTCATGAAGTCTAACCCCAAATTATGGACTACCTTTTTCTTGATTATCATCCCCTATTTACTAACTAAATTACTTCCAGAAACCAAGTCATTCTTCAGTAGTAAAGTAAGCACTTAGTAAGATACACACATTGTTTAAAATCCTTAAAAGAATCCTATGCTCTATGTGTTTTGTGTGTGTGTGGTGGGGAGTGTTTTACATGGTGGACATTTGAAGCAAATGCTCAAAGATCCTTCTCCGCCATGCTCTGCTCTAGATCCTTTCCAGACTTCCTAGATCTAACAGCCCAAGTTAAGGAACTGTCATTATGCCATGCCTTGTGGATATGATACACCCAATAATATAGTCTCACCAGTTTTCAGTCTTGCAATGCCGAAGAATCTTATTCTTTGTAGGGTATACGACAAGGTCTGTCCAGAAAAAGTCCAGCCATTTTTAACATTACGAGAACAGTTTGCACAACATGGATGTGACCTGGTAGACAAGGAAAGTGGACTGAAATGATCATGTGTGAACAATGACAACTTCACTTGTGTTAGTCAATGGGGGAAGTAGATGCAGTTGAGTGAGCATGTGTACTGTGTGGTTGTCGCATTCAAAATGACTGAGCAAGTAGAACAATGAATCTGCATCAATTTTGCGTTAAGCTTGAATATTCCTCCATGGCAACTATTTGGATGATTCAGAAGGCCACAGCCATGGGCAACCAGTGATTGGCAGCTTCACTGCAACAACACGCCCACTCATGCATCACCTCTTGCGCAGTTTTTTGGCAAAATGTCAAATCACCCAGGTGACTCAGTCCTCCTACAGCCCAGATTTGGCATCCTGCAACTTCTGGCCTTTCCCAAAACTAAATTCACCTTTGAAAGGAAAGTTTTTCAGACCATCAATGAGATTCACGAAAATACAAGGGGGCAGCTGATGGAGACTGAGAGAAGTGTGTGAGGTCCCAAGGTGCCTACTTTGAAGGAGACCGAGGCCTCATTGTCCTAGGTACAACGTTTCTTGTATCTTGTATCTTCATCAATAAGTGTCTCCATTTTTCATAGTGCATGGCTGGATACCTTCTGGACAGGCCTTGTGGTCTCAACATTTGTGCTTTGTGCCAGACCTGGTTGTGGTAGGAAGACTCTGTCTCAATGGGCTTTTCTAGGTCATGATCATAAACCAGCTTTGCAGCCTGTGCCTCTAAAAATAAAGAAAAAGATAACAGTAAAAATAACTCTGTGCTGCAGAGTTTTTGTCAATATGCACTTGATTGACAACATGATGCCATGTATTTGGATTAAAATAAGAAATATTTATTTCATCACCAGATTCCAGATATCGGTATATTTGTTGTCATATAATGCTCTCTAAAATGAGGTTTCAAAAAGGAAGATAATTTTTAGGTAGCAACTTTATTTTTCTCCATTATTTTTCTGTCTACACTGAGGTTTCATGGCTCTTTGGATACAGGTATCTGGAGAGCCCTACAAAGCTTTTTGACTGTGGTGTCATATGATAACATATTTTAGCTTTCCAATATTATGTTTTACTGTGATTGAAAAATTATAGTCTAACATCTCTATGGTCTCTGCTTTTCCTCCTGTTTCCTTCAACATTTTGCCCTCCCCCAACCTGGGACCTCCCCAAAGTAGAGTAAATTTAAGGTTTTATTTGGCTCCCAGAAAGCCTTCTTCTCTTTCTCTCTCTTCATTTTAATGTTCACAGGAGTGGAAAACAAATTCTTTTTACTGTCTATGGAATTCACATTTTCAAATGAGCTTGGGAAATAAATTGAACTTCTAAGGGTTAAGCAAAGTTCAATTTGAGCATTTAGAATGTATGAAAATGAAGAGTACTAATTAATTCTGTTCAGATGTGTGCACACATGTGTGCGTAGTGTGTAAAATGTTATTTTTGGATCCAGTGTAAGACCATTTGCTGTTTGTGTGTGTGTGTGTGTGTGTGTGTGTTTCTTGCACATCAGGGTGGTGCTTTCAACAGGTCTTTTACATCAATCAGTAATAGGCCACGACAGAAAAATAAACCTTTTGTCCATCCGGTCTGATTCTGCCCTGTTTGTCCTCCCTCCAGTCCCATCAATGTGAACAAAACACAGACTGGGGCAAACTCACAGAATCCTTCCTGGGACAGAGAACCATTCCAGCACCCAGTCGGATCCTCTGACTCCTCGCTTCTCCGGACACTCTGACATTTTCTAGCGATATAAAGGCAGTTCTTACTGGCTTCTTATCATGGGTCCCTGCAGAGCCAAGAGGAGAGAAGGAGTACAGCATTGCGTCTGCTTCCTGAGCAGTGCACTCTTGGTTTGCAGGTAACCAGGAGCCTGAGTTCCACACCTTGTTTAACCTTCTCAAAAAATGCTCTCTTTACACAGCTGGACGGTTAGGTCCTCAGGGCGGCCAGCTGGGACCCACGGGTTCAGCAAAGGTCATGAAGGGGTGAGTGGAGCATAGGGAAACTGTTAAATACATATTTTATTAGACCTCAGATCAGTAATGGGAGCTACACAAACATATGAATTTGAATATTTACCCCTGGGGCTATATTTCTGTTATGAGTGTTCTGGTAAGAGCAGGGATCAAACGACGGAGACTGTGTTCATTTAAACACACCTGACTGACTGAAAAAAAAAATGCTTAAGTATTCTGCACTGACTTTGTTAGAAGAAAAGAAAAATTGACCTTGGTTCCTTGTACGTCATCAAAAGAGTAAAAACAAAATCTAAGCAACAGAAAAATATTATCTAAAAGGGAAAGAAATGCCATTTATAAAGACAATCTGCCATTAACTTTATTTTTGCAAAACAAGTCTTTACGGCATTATTTTGAAACTGTTCAGATGAGGTCAAAGTGACCATATTTATATAAAAAATTAAAAATTTCTCAATGTGGCCACTTAAAAAAAAACTTAATATTCTGATACTTCAACAAAATCCCAAAACTTTAGCCTGTCCCCAAATTTTACACGTGTTATTTTGTGTAATTATTATATTGTCACTCTCCCTTTTACATTTGCTTCTGGCCACAATATTAGTAAACAGTAGACCCAGGACTAAGGAGGTTCTGTTCTTATCACCGAAACTCTTTTGGATGTTTGGAATTTATTGATAAATCAAATCATTCCTTTTTCCTCTGTGATGTAACATTACCACATTGACCACAAAAGAAACAGACTGACTCGGAATGGTTTCTTCTAAGACTTTCTCCTTGGACTTGACTTCAGAAACACATGCATGTCTCTGAGTTCCCTTCACACCAAGACTGAAGGAGTCCTAGCAGCTCATAAAATTGAAAGGACTATAAAGTGCTGTATCAGAAAACGAACAAAACAGCCAAGAAGCATCTATTAGCTGCAACATGGTGGTGAAGAGGGGTCCAGCTCTTTCCTGGCTCCGCTAGCATCTGCAGCCTCTCACGCCCACAGAGGTTGGTTGGATGCTCCGAACTTGGCTCAGTCCAGCTTCTTAGTTGGAAGCAAATTGCAAGAGAGAAATGCAAACCCTGAGAAGTATATCCCTCCACAGCTAGAGGGTAAAGTTAAAAGGAGAGAACTCTAGGCAACTTGTGCTTTGCAAACAGGAAAGAAGATGTTTATATGTAGTAGCTTCTTAAAAAATAGGAGTGCACGGGTTTTCAATCACACGAGAAAACAACACAACACACAACAAAAATTAAGGATCTTTGATCCTTCTTCAATTCAAATTTACCCACTGACTCTTGTAAAAACCGATGGCCATATTGACTGGTAATGGAGTTGAAGTTAAAATAAAACCCATGACTTGTTTTGCACGTTTTGCTCAGTTTACCAAATGGCAGTGACTCTGGATCGCATCACTTTATCTCTTCTGCTACAAAGTCTTAAATTACAAAAATTCTTGCATTTCCTTTATTTCCCTTTGTGCCATATAGCCATACTAGAAACAGTAAGAGGCAACATGAAAGAAAATGAAAATAATTGCAAATCCAAATGAAATTCCAAAAAGTAAAAGCAAGAGAGACATTCCTCTCCATTGTCTTCATATTTGTGCATAACATTCAAATAAAACATGCTAAAACTGACATACACTATTTTTAAGAAGAATAATGCAGAAACACCATTGTGAATGGTTTAAAAAGTGGACTTGTCCCCTAGGAAAACCACACTTACTTGAGAGGTAAAGTGTTATAATACAAGCAGCAAGATTCTCACGGTCTAAGTCAGGGGGTCTCTTAGCTCTGCCTCTTTCTAAGTGATTTGCAGCAAATCGCTAGACCTCTTTGAGTCGAGTTTTCAATATACATTAAAAATGAGGAAATAATACATGTGAGAGTGTAGCTTGAGAGGCACAAACTTTTGTGTGGTTCTATTATTATTGTTTATCAATAGGTATCTGAACTCCCATATTGCAAAGACCCGCTATATCTAAAGAAAACGAATCTCTGGCACCATGGTTATTAGAGTTTTAAACCACTAGTGACAGCATTCTTGCCCAGTAACAATGCTACATCTTGCTCCATTCCTGTGGCTTCGTGATAGAAGTTGGGAGTTATTCTTGGCTCCTACTTGGAGGCGTTTCCCCAAAGTCACTGAGTCTGGAAAGGCTCTAAGGAAACTGCTCATCCTCGGTCCATAACCCTTGGCCAGGAAAGCAGCAAACGCCCACAGCCCCGTCAGGCTCTCTCTCTCGCCACCCACATCCATTTCGCTGTGGCCACCAGGAAAGGCTTTGCTTCCTGGGCCACCTGAGACTCCCTGCCACATTACTTACTGCACTATCTGGTGTAACATGACATTGTAGTGTAGCTCCTTTTCCTCAGTCCAGACTCTAGATAATAGAGATTCCCTAGGGACCACTCTGCCATGCGTGCTCCAATGGCAAAATCGTTTTGGCGTAAATATGAGACGTTCTTTCAGTGTGTGTGTGAGTGCAACGCATTTAAAATCCAACACATGAAGAGTCACATTTTTTAAAAAGGCAACTAAAATGAGAAACCAATTAACAATGAAAACATGGCGAGGATTACAAAATAGACCTATAGAGGAAGGTATAATAATTTAAAGGGCCACCAGCCCCATCTTTGAGCCCTGGAGATGATGCCTTCACATGGGCAGAGCTCTCCCCATCTGTGTGAGCTTGACTGACAGCTGCCGGCTCAGCCCTGCCCTGGTTACTCATGGTTAGAGCATGTTAATTATCGCCTGTAATCTGCACAGCATCCTGGGGAAAATAACCAGGGTAACCCCCCTCGTCTGAGAAAGATAGACATTTTGAGATCTTAAGTACCACACTCGAGGCGTAGGGGCGTTTCGCGGGCAGAAATGGAGCAGGAATGTAGACCCTCCCACCTTACCTGGTCAGGGAGGCACCTGGGACACGGGTTCACCCATCCAGAGAATGTCAGTGCTGAAGCTCTAATGCTTAAGGAATCTTAGCAGGCGTCTTCGACAGGGAGCCCAAGGCTTGGAGAGGCTGATGGCATTTGCCTCGTTTAACAGAGATAGTACAAGTAGACTGAAGGAGCAAAAGGAAAAAAAAAACATTCTGAATTTTTCCTTAAGGAGAATTCTGCCGTAAACATTTAATTAGTTTTCGGGCTTTGTTGACATTAAAATATATTTGTCCTTTTCTCCTGTTTCACTGGACTCTGCAACGCAGATACAATTCTCTTCCTTGTACGATGTCACAGACCCTGAAATACAGTTCTCTGTGTGCATCGTTCCCTTTCAGGGCATGGCTGTCGTTCTGTACTTTTTAAGCTTCCTTTAAGACATGATAAATGAGGACACAAGGGGAACTCCCTCTACATGACAGCAGCACTTTGGGGAGGCTGAATATGTACCTCTGACTCAAGGTTGTAATTATGAGAAAAACAGAACAGGAAGGAAGAAGGTTTTAACTTCCTCCTGTTGAAGACAGTTTGTCAGGACAAGAGACAGACACACGGGACGTGCACGGACCTGCGCTTCTATTCAGCGGCGAGCAGGGCAAGGGGTTCACCCGTGCTGCCTTCCAAGCCCTGCCTGGAATACAAAATGACATGGTGTTTCTGGAACACAGTTCTGTTGACAGGCCAAGAAAAAGCGATAGGTTTTTAATGCACTTTTGGGCATCTTCAAGCTCTCCCGTAATGAGAATGGAGGTGTTCCTGAAAAGCTGTCTATGGAGAAAAAAACAAGCAATGTGGTTCAAATTCCATTATGTTTTCCTTTGGCTTGCATTGCATAATCGATGATGTCTTCAAACAGAAACTGACCATTGCTTCCTGGTGGGGGGTGGGAGGAGCATCCGGTAGATGCTTGAAGGCAGAGAAACGGGGGAAAAGAGGGTGCTGTCACTCCCTAGTTAAGGAATACATCACTTTCACCCACGAAGTTCCTGCTGCTTGTGTCCCCTTCATAAAACCAGTCCTCCTCACTTTCTGTCACCAGAGACATCTTCCTAAATTGTTCTGAAATCGTTGCCATTCTCAATATCCTCTGCTTCTTCTTTTTAGTAGAAAATTCAAAATCAGTCCTACTCTTTCCCCTGCCTGACTGTCAAATCACTCTGCCTTTATAAGCCTGTCTCAGTTAAAAACAACTAACACAAAATCATGGGGGCTCGACACAAGTTTTCTTTCGTGCTCAAACTGTTCTAACCATTCTTTCAAAGTTCTTTGCCATCCTCCAAGGTCTAATTCAGTTCCTAGATCTTCCAACAGTAACACTGCCCAGTTGCCTTGCATGAAAGAAATATGCCCATCCAGTCAGGATCATGTGCATGGATGTGTGACTCTGGAGCCACGCCGGGTCCTATGCTCAAAAATGACCAGTGCTGGGTTTAATGCTTGGCTGTTGCCATCTTGCAATGTGAAAAGGGGGCTCATTTTGCACTGGCCTGGTAAATGATACAGCCCGGCCTTCCTTCAGTACTCCTGAAGTTAACAATTTCTTACCTGCTCCAACAATTATCGTGCACACTATTTATTTTAAAGTTATTGTTGTGCTTATCTGTGCCCACCGGAGAGGGAGCTCTAGGAATCATAGATTTCATTTATCGAGTCTCTGTAAATTCCTCGAAGAGCAGATTACAGAGTAAGGGTGTTGATGAGAAGGGAAAAACACCCGTCAGAGTTCTTCAGGAGAGAACCGAATAGCATCAACATCTACTGAGAATAAGAGTGAAAAGAGCTAAGGTGCTTTACACGCTGAATATGCACCAATCACTGTGCTGTGCACTGCACAAACAACCCTAATCCTTGCAACATGAGGAACAGCTACAGTTATAACCTTGTTTTCCAGATGAGGAAGTTGGGGCTTAAGGGGAACGAACCAGAGGTCACATAGGACGTGGCCGAACCGAGAGTCAGCGTCAGGCCTGGCTCATATAAAATCGATGAATCCATGTTCTTAACGCATAGAAAATTGTGGAATTTTCAAGCAATAAAAAACCAAAGTATATGCTTATTGGAACCCAGGCCAAGGCAACAAAATGGCCTCTCTTGAAATCCTAATCCCGACTCTATAAAACCTGCCTACATGTGCCTAGACTTTTAAGTTGTTAAACCAGTTTCCAAAATAAAACCTTTTTTTTTTTTTTTGGTTATATAAACATTATGCTAAGTCGGCCTGCTGCCTCCCAAAGCCATCCCTTCAGGAAATGTACTATCTTCGTACTTTAAAGTTATTTTTAGTCATAAGAGTTTCTACGTAGAGGGAAAAAGTGTTTCAGACCATAAAAGATGGAAAAATCTAAGGAAAAGGGAACAGTGTGGAATGAGCTGAGCAAGCGAATCTGGTGGAAAGTCCCGCCCGGGCCAGCTTTCCAGACCGGGGTCCTCAGACAGACCCCTGCGGATGGCCATGGCCCTCCAGCCTCTCCTGTTCACAAACACGCCAAGTTCTGGGAGACTGACTCCCAGGCGTTAATGTAAAAGGACGTGTTTCTGAGCGGAGTCCATTAGCAGTGTTTACTCATTTATTGTTACAATTGTTTCATATAATGAACAAAGCAGGCCTTCTGTTTTACTGCTTAATCCAAAAGCAAACCATGAATGAGATGCATACAATACTTTGCATATGTTTTACCTTAAGAGTCCGCATTAAACACCGGAAGATTATTTTAAACCCAACATATAGGAGGCCATAGCACTGACTATGCACTATTTTCTATAACACTAGAGAGATGTTTTAATAAAAAACATCCGTGGGCCTGTCTTTCATGTTTTTAAGCTAATTAAGTGTTGAGAAGCTCGAGTCTCTTTCTACAGCTATTATCCACCTTAATAGTTTTCAGTAAAATAGTCCACTTTTCCCCATTGTTCTGGAGGGAGCGTTATTACCACATCCCTGAGCTTTCTGGAGCTTTGAGTTTTTTTCAACATAGTTTTAAAAAAATTCTTACATAAATGTCTTCTCCTCCTCCCAACCCCAAAAGAGCAGAACATGAAGACATAGAGGCTTGGGTCTCTCCTCGGACGACATGCTGTGCGGACCCTGTACACGTCCGCCTTTGCGGCGTTGCTCTAAGCTAGATGCCTGCTTCGTCTCAAGCCCCAGAAATCAAAGCTCCCCTCTGACAGTGACTCCTAAGTAACCCTAAGTGTGCCTTTTCAATCCTAATTTTGGAACCTTAAAACCATGTATATAATGACTGATAATGGCTAACACCTTACAAGACATGATTCTCGTATTGCATAAATGTTGGTTTTGTTAAAAACAGGGAATTTCTAAGAAGCACCCAATCACGTTCTTACTTAAGTTTTGCATTAAGTGGTTTATAGTTTTTCTGGCTCACTGATCTTTTTGGAAACAGACTTTTTTCCTTACAAAATGAAACTTACCTGGACTCCCACTTGAGATAGTGAGCAGGTTGTAAGGCACCCAGAAAAGAACCTGCCACAAAAAAACAGCTATAACTGTTGTATATATTTTTATTAATGCCAATCAACTGTAATCCACTTTATACCCACATTTGAAGATCAAGATAAAAAATTCAGAGATATATTTCCCAGCCAGACCTTAGATAACTTATCTGTTACTTTGCCAATGTATCATTTGAAGGTGCTCTGTTGTAGAAAAGAACATTAAAAACCTGGGATTCTTTAGACACAGAAATGAAAAAAAAAAATTAAAACTCTAAGTTTGTTGTAAGAACCACTCAGAGAAAGAGAGAAGAGACCACGTATTTTATTCAACATCCACCTAATACTCTTCTTGGTGCTGTGGGTGTTAATTAATTTAACCTTCACAGAACTGAAGAGCAAGAATTCTTAGGGTTTTTTTTTCCAGAAAGAATAACTGAGGCTGAAATTAAGTTACTTGTTCAAGACAGAAGAGCAAATCTAGTTTATTTAATTCCACAACTTGAGTTCTTTTCACCACACAATGGCAAGAATAATTTGATCTTAAAATTGTTTCAGGTTTTTTAGCATGTGATTTAACCTTCATAAGTAAATGAGAAATATACTCTGTATGTGTTCATCCTTACATGGCAAATGATAAAAGGTTTTTGTTTATCTATGAACTTCTTAATCGCAAACTGTGTAATAGTAACCTGGACATAACAAAGGATAACCCCTTTTTTTCTTTCCCTGAAAACCTTCAGACAACAACTTCTCTTTCACATCTACATTCTTCATCTACAGGTGATATTTAAATTGAAGTCATCAGCAGTTCATACCGGGGATCAGTTTGTGCCACAAGGCAAGATAAATCGACCATATTAGAAGAAAGGTTAATAGTCACTTTCGCAACTCCAGTTTTCACTAGGTTTATTATCACTGTTGAAATAGAACCTGCATGATCAAGTCAAAATATCAGAGCATGACAGACACTCTACAGGGAACTCATTAAAAAAAGCAAGGGAGGTAATAGCTCTACAGTCAGGAAAACCGCCATTTTGATTGTGCGTGGAAACCATCAAATTAAACCTGGTGCTTGGTATTGACTCAGCTTCTCCCAACATACAGCTGAAGTGTAATCTTCTGCCAGCTCCCTGGAGTGAGGCCTTTCTTCACTGCTGTGGCACCTTCGCTGGTAACACAGGATTGAACAGGTGCTGGCTTCAGGGGAAGCTTATGATTAGTTTCCTCAGATGTACAAGATAATTCTTATAGGAAAGTGCATCATAAACAACTTATGACTTGAAAAAAAAATCCAGAGAAGTAGAGTTTACAATTTTTTTTTTATAAAGTAAACTCAGGTTTGATAAAATTTCACTTTAGAAGGATTTTTTTTTTCTATGTTTCCAGCTTGGTCTTTAGTCTTCTGTCAAAGTCCTGCTCTCGTCTGTTTCCTTCTCCCTTTTATTTCTACACAGCTCCGTGTCGGTCACACCCAGGGCGGCTTCACTGTGTGTCACCTGTGCGGTCTGATGCACACTGCTTCTGCAACACCCCAGCTAAAAGGAGTGATCAATTCTCTCTCTGTGTAGGAAGGTTGGAAGCACAGAAGGTAATGTCGAAAGGGTCGACCCAGTCAGAGTGGGTGGAGAAGGTGGCTAACTCACCACTGACAGGCCCAAGATATGCTCTGGAAATCCAGGAGATGATATCATTGCACGGGTGCCAAGAGATCGTGCATTCCACAGGGGTAGCCAGCACTGTGGGGTCATTATTTCACCAAGCGAACGGTGCCAAGAATTTCTATTTCAGGTGGATTAGGTTATCATAGCTCCACAGTATCTGAGGCAAACAGACTTGCCGAATGAAGGAATGAATGTGGAAGGGATATGAATCCCACAGGTAAACGCAGACTTCTACAGAGAGCACTGAGAAATAATCTAACACTCCAAAAAAAGCCCAACAAAGCCGGAGCAACCGACGGAGCTGACATTTCCTTACCGCCTGCTGTGTGCTTGGCATCGGGCCAGGTACTCTGCATATGATTTATTCAAATACTGACAACCATCTTAATAAGTATTTTCTTGGTAGCCAAACTGGAAGGTGATAATCCCCAGGGACCCTCACTCCTGGTATTTGAGCCTTTGTGTGGTCTCCCCTCTCCGTGACTAGGGATGGATGACCCGTGTAACCAGGAGATATTGCAGAAATGACGTGCGTGACTTCCTAGGTCATTCAAGTCACATGGCTTCTGCTTGCTTATCCTGGAATCACTCTCCAATGGGAGCTGGCTGCTGTGGTACCAGGACACTCAGGGAGCCTTGGGAAGGGGACCACTCCCTGGGGAAAGTGAGGGACTGGCCCCTGCTGTCAACAGCCTGCACCAACTTGCCGCCCATGTGAGTGAGCCACCTGGAAGCCATCCTTCAGCCCCAGGTAAGCCATCAGGTGACTGTAGCTCTAACCGATTTCCCGACTGGGACCTCATGAGACGCCTTGACTGGACGACCCATGTCCCAGTAACCCAGCTAAGACAATCCCAGCTTCCTGAGCCAGAGAAAATTGTGCAAAGCAATGCATTTTCATTATTATAAGGCACTAAATATTGGGATCATTTATTACATAGCAATAAATAACTAATACAACTTTTATTACCTTCATTTTGCAGATGAAGAAATCAAAGCTCTGAGAGCCACAGGTACAAAATACTAAAACTTCCATGTACCAAGCACCTGCCAGCGAAGACTTAGGCCGCAGAAGCTGTATGAAGCCCGGTACAGCAGCCGGGGTGGAGAGCGGTCGCTGCGGATGAAGAGGCAGGGGTCACTCATTCAACAAATAATTCGTGAGAATCTGCTGTGTGCCAGGCACTGTTCCAAGCCACCGACATGGATAAAATTCCCTGCTCTCTAGGAGCGTATATTCTAGCGATGGATGGTTGATGATTTAAAAAACAAAAAGACAAACACGAAAAGGGAAATTAAAAAATGTAATAGGTGTTGAAGTAGAAGCAGGGACAAGAGCGAGACCCCGAGAAAGGCGAAGTTTTCCAAATGCTCAGTTTTGCCCTGAAAAATGCTAGATGGGGGTCCTTTTTCCTTTTGCACCCTCATGTACCCTATGTATCTAGGTACATAATACAGGCTGCAGCACAAATAAGCCCCCCTTTAATTACAAAATAATAAGCATGTAATTCTGTAACATAATAATATCACACTCAAGCACACCGTGTGACACTTTAGGTGAAATGCTCAAATTAAAACTATAAATTATTATACCCAGAGTGTTACCCTACCAACCACACTCAAGCAGGCCTTCCTTCTGCCGGACTCTGTATGTGTTTTAGTAAATATTTATTGCAGTGGCTAAAATTCTTTTAAAAATAGAATTTTTAGTGATTTTAACTTCCTAAAACGTTCAACTTTCTTCCACTGTTTTAGGGTGAGCATGTGGAGAGAGAGTGAATTCTGCAGCATAACTCCTTTTCCAATACCGATAGAACAATACTCATTGTTCAATAATAAATATGATTCTATTCTCAATAGCCATGCTGGAGATTAAGAGTATTCCAGATCTTACTTTCTAAAGCCAAAGTGCTCAGCATGCAATAGGGATTCTATGATCCTCCTGGAATCAAAATATGAGGTTTGAGTACAAGATTCCAAAACAGAATTGTCAGAATTAGGCGCCATGGCCGTGAGAATGGCAAGCCCAGGAAACAACATGGGAGGGGGTTTAGCGAGAGCAACTAAAAGCTCCCCTCTTGGAAGCCAGGATGAGAAAGCTTTCCTCCCTCAGGTTAATTCAGAAACCTGACGAGACGGGTTGGTATATACGTCTGTAAGAGGATTTGTTTATCCACAAATGTGATCATATGATAATAGGCCTTTAATTGTTGGAGAAGTTGCTGGTCAGCCCCTCACTAGAAAAAGCAGGTTGGGGTGAGGCAGGAGCCAGGGCAGTGAAGCAGGAGGGGCATATATATGTGTATATAATGTGACTTGCTTTATTCAACCTCACTGTCCTTATCCATCTGTTATAAAAAGTGAGATGCATGTGTATACTATAGGTCATATTTGTGTTCAAATATGCACCATTAATACATCTTTAAGTGTCTACATTTATGAGAGAAAATGCTTGACTACTAAATGTTTACATCTCCACTTGTATTAGACTGGGGTATAGCTTTACATGTGTGGCTGACAGAACAATGGCCCATAAAAAATATCCCTGTCCTAATCCCTGCAGCCTTCGAATATGTTAAATCACATAGTAAATGGGACTTAATGTTGCAGATGAAATTAAATTTAAATCTATTGATTTTAAGGTACAGAGATTGTTTTGGATTATTTAGATGGACCCAATGCGGCCACCAAGGTCCTCAAGTGCAGAAGACGAAGGCAGAAGAGTCAGCGTCAGAGTGACAGGATGCGACCATGACCAGACTGGCCACTGCTGGCGCTGACGACGGAAGGGAGCTCTGAGCCAAGGCAAAGGGAATCTCCTTGCAGCTGGAAAAGGCAAAGAACAGATGCCCCTCTGGATCATCCAGAAAGGACTGAAGTCCTTCTGACACCTCGACTTTAGCCAGAGACCCATGTCAGATCCTGACCTCTAGAACCCTAAAGTATAGATTCATACTGTTTAAAACCCTAGGTTTGCGACAATTGGTTACAGCAGCAATAGAAAACCAACACAATATTATACACATTTTTACATTTTATGAACATACAAATGATTTCAAAAAGTGAAAAATTCAGCAGGCGCTGTTAGCCCATGGTCTGAGAAGTTTCATCTGGAAGTCAGCTCCCAGGAGCGGTCTTTCCCACTGCACCCAGCATCACAGTAAATAATACTTATGTCAGCTCGTGCACACTGTCTGACGCCTGGCAAGGCGGCACGTCATGCCATATATTTCCTAAACAGAACAGTTAGAGCAACCGTTTCCATTTAAATGCTACTTTCTACAACCATTTGTTTCTTTTTTTCTTTCTTTAATGCATTTTAATTAAAGGTAAGAAGAGAATAAAAAAGAGATAGGAGAACTAAGACAGCCGTAATGTGTGGGTGTAAAATATTGCAGTCTGAAGCCTTATGTTCAGTTTGAAGATAGAAAAACAGTGATTATGGATAGATTTCTAAGTGAAATTCTACATAAATCCTAGCTTTGAACATGAGACTTTATGGAAGTGAAAAATATACCGATTCTTTGAGGGTGCGCACTGGGGTTTTTTTGATGTTTAATTAATTCTAATGATGGAAAATTATATCATGAGTGCTCATGCAACAGAGAGACACCTTATTCAAAAAATATAAATAATTACGCAAACAATTGTTGGGTAAATGGTTGCAATTATTAAGAGCCGTGCCAATTTTAAACATAATATTTTAATGCACAGAATTAATTGCTCTTGCTGAGCAGTGAGAACAATTGCAAAATCAAACAATCAATGTGAGAATTTAAAACTGTGCAAAGGAGAGTCAGTTTAATACTGGCTCCCTTTAGGGACTCTCTCCTGTATTTAGACCAGCTGGAATGTGCTCAAAGAAAACAAACTCATCTGAACATTAGCATAAGCAAAAAAGTCTCCCTCAAAAACATTCTACTGTAAAACGTCTGAGTCACCCACTGCTTTAGGTAGATGTCGGTATCTTTCAGTTACCATGAGTGATCATAAACCCTGCTAGGCAACATTACCAGTAAATTGGAGAAGTCAATGGCAAAACCAGAATAAATAATATTTTGTTTCCTACATCATTAGGCTAACAGAAAAAGGTTATCTGTGGGACTCGCAGTAACTGCTGGCATATTATTGTCATTCATTATTAATAGTAATAATTTTCTTGCCATATAAGTGGTAGCTAGGCTTGTATTTTAAAGTACAGCAAGTCTCACTGCTCCATATCTGCCCCACGTAGCATTCTACTATTTCCTGCTGCTTCATTCCTTCCTGTTGTAAATTCTACTTAAGCCTTTCAATATCTTTATAGAAATTAATATCTTACTGAATAGAATTGAGGGAGTTATTTTTTAAATTTATACAATAAATGTGTATACCTATGAAAGTGAAGCAAACATATGTACTTCAGTGATTTTAACTGTCAAAGGGGAAATAATCCACGAGCTTGTTATGAAAAGTGAAACAATGTAGAGTGGTAGAATCCGGCTCCATTCTCACCTCTAGGGTCCAGCGGAAGTTACTTCTTATACTTGAACTTCAGGTTTTTTTTCCTTTGTCAAAAGGACCTCATAGGTTCAGTGT
Organism: Mormoops blainvillei; assembly: GCA_004026545.1. Taxonomy (NCBI): domain Eukaryota; kingdom Metazoa; phylum Chordata; class Mammalia; order Chiroptera; family Mormoopidae; genus Mormoops; species Mormoops blainvillei. The sequence goes on along the minus strand of PVJD01002479.1, from coordinate 180,176 downwards.
ATTACATATGCCGGTGCAGATTAGATGTGGTATGCCGCTTATCCACAGCCCTCTTCTTTCCCACAGACCTCTGACTTTCCAGATACTTCGATCTCAGGGTAAGCGTGAGGCAGGGAAGTTAGCACCGAGCAGAGGTTAGGGGCTCTACCTGCCCCTGCCCCAGCTCCTTTCTAAGATGGAACACAGAGGGTGTGACTAGTGGCTAGACACGTGCCCCATCTCTGCGCCCTCCCAATTTCCTGGGATAAGAAATAGTGCGGAAAAATACAAACCAGTCTCACGGCCAGAGCTGGCAATCTGTTTGACCTGCGTGGCAGTTTTGAAGGTGCTCCACTCTCCAGATCACCAGGCCACCATCCGGGGAGGAAAGTCTGAGATGAACTATGCCAGAGACCCGCCCCCTCCCAACCCCTCACCTACAGTGTCAGATGCCACAGGCCATTTGCATACCCTTCCCGTGCCCGTAGTCGATAAAAACCTCCACCCAGACAGAGCTCCTTTGCAAGACTCGCTCTCTGAGCTCACCTACACTGCCTCCCTTCTGGAGCGCGCAGTTTCACTTGAACAAATCTGTTGTGCTTTGCTGATTCTCTCTGTCTCACACTTGAATGCTTTCCTTGCGCCATGACCAGAACCTGGACCCTGTCACTGGGTTGAGGCTTCCCCTAGCCTCCCTGTGAGCCTTCCGGCGTCACGTGGACCCAGCACCTGTTTTAGAGGTATTTTTCTAGAGGTAGGCATGATCTCCAACGGGCAATGCGATATAAGGAGAAGACTTCTACGGCCTCTCTACAAAGAAGGAGGGAACAAGGAGACTGTCTTTCCATGCTGTTGCCTTTTCATGCTGTTGCACGAGGACACGGTGCTTTTTGGCCTGTTGGTAGAGTATCTGATATTTTCAGCGGAGCTCCCACCTACTAGGTATTCATGGATTGTTAATGCACCAAGCATAGTGAATAGTGTTTTCAAATAATACTAAGTATGTCACAAGTTGTATTTACAAGGCATACCGATAATATGTTTTGGTAAGTTCCCTTATGGGACAGAGAATTCCAATTAATTGAGAAAATCATCAAAGGCTTCGTGGAGGAGGAATGAATCCCATTGGACTTGGATGGGTTTTCGGTCTCTGAGCGCGGAGAGGTTAGAAAGCGCATGCCACAGAATTCTATTTGGAGAGAGCGAGTCCTTCCCTGCCTGTGCCAGTGGGCTTCAAATTTCACAGTAATTAGAAGGAAAGGGAGAAATGGGAAAAATTGGAGCTTCTCCCCCAAGACTGCTGGTTTGCCTTCACTCTCAAAGTCCTTCCAAATGTACTATCATTGGGTTATCTCGGGACTGTGATCCAATGAAGCATAGGTGTAGTTTGGTTCCATTTTGAACAGTTTTGATAATTGACTCCAATAGATTTAGAGCATTTGTTACTTTGCTTCTACTCGAATTATTCTCTGGTTTTGTTATTTTTTAAAGAAAAAATAACTAATTTAGTTGTAAATTGGTAACACATACATTGGCTAGAGACTATATTTTGTCCAGCAAAATGTTCAAACTGTTATGATTTGTGTCAATGTGCACAGACAGTTTAAAAAAAATTCTTAAAAAAAAAGATTTTATTTATTTATTTTTAGAGAGGGGAGGGGAGGGAGATAGAGAGGGAGAGAAATATCAATGTGTGGTTGCCTCTCGCACGCCCTCTGCTGGGCACCTGGTCTGCAACCCAGGCATGTACCCTAGACTGGGAATGGAACCATCGACCCTTTGGTTCGCAGGAAAGTCCTCAATCTACTGAGCCACACTAGCCAGGGCAAAATGAACAGTTCTTAGGGCTTACACAATCTGATTTCAACAGCGCCACTAAGCAATGTGCGGTGTGGAAGTAACACAGGGAAATGGGCAGAGAAGATTGGCGTATGTGCACCCCCATCTCTGATCACTCACAGCACAGGCCAGGCATGGCTGCTGTCGTGCCCGTGATCCCGGCTCCAGCACTGAGCGTCTTCCCTGGCTGACAGGCCGACTGAAGTTAGAAGCCAGGGCGCTCTGGTGCCAGGATGAGTCCCTCCCCGCACCGTCTTGCAGGCGATAGCCTAAAATTGACTTGCTCCCTGTCATGTAGTATCTCATTATTACATCATCTTTTTTGGAACATTTAAACTCTTCTTCAACTTTTAAAAAAACGTTTGTATTTTTAGGTTTTTCCAAGGAACATTTTTAGAATTTTTCTCAATTTTGTGGAAGTCTATTTTTGAAAATAATCTTTGATTATCTTGAATAATTAGAAATAAAAATAAATTACACAGTACCTAAGAATACAGAGGACTAAGACACTTATTAAATATTATTTTGTTAGGTAGTCTGATTTTGTTAGGGGGTGTTATGAGGTATTACTATTAGGTCCAATTATTTTTGCAAATGGGTAATTTGCTCAGAGTTACATGTTAGTAAGAAGTGAAGTTAGAAAATAACTTAGTCCTGCCCTGTTCTATACCTCATTCAGCTCTACCATAGTGCAGTGCTTAAGACTTTGGGTAGGGACAGAGAAACTAAAAACAAAGAAATGAAATAAAAGACTACAGTTTAGATTCAAGCAAATATCTCATTTTTAATCAAAGGAGTCAAACGAGGTCAAATATAGTGGAATCATTTGATTGTTGTCAGAATAGTTAACCTTTTTTTTTCTTAATGCTGTACATTTTCAACACCTAGTGAGAGAAATTTAGTCATACTCAAGCATGAAAACAAAAATAAAAAATTTCCCAATATATTTATGTTTAAATAGAAAATATACACAACAACTATCAGTCGTGTGTCTACTACAAACCTGAAACACTGTTACACATGAAGATAAAGAAATGCTTGCCTTTACTTGAATATATTCTGCCTCTATATTATAAAGTATAGTTTTTCACAGTATTTTGAAATAGGTAAAATAGGTATTAATTTAACACCAGAAAATATATATTTGGGATCAATTTTCACTTTGTAACACTGACAATTAAGGCATGAGATAATTAATGACTTTGGAGAGTAATCAATGTTTAGTTTAGAAGGATTTTCATATAAAGACTACTTTAGGCTTTAAAAATTACTGTTTAATTTTTTAAAAATTAAATAAATATGAAACTTAACAACAGTGTGATTTTCCTTTTAGTTTTGAATTGTATTATTTTTGAATGGCACCATTAGCTAAAAATCCGTTTTAACTGATCTCAAATATTTGCCATAATTTTAAGAGAAGTCGTGAAACAGAAACTGCCCGTTTTGGATGACATTGCTGGGGAGAGGCGGTACACGCCTAAACTGTGGCCACCCGTGATTTACCACACAAGTCTGGTGAACTTAAATGCATATCAGGCACTTTCTTGTTAATATGAAGGGAATAAATTAGTGTTCTAAAATGAAGGGAAAATAGAATTAGAGGAAGCAACACCAATATCTTTATCTGGGCAGTTTTTAAATGCTTTGTTTCTTCTCTATAATTGAATAAAAATGGTTATACTTGAATGATTTTATTCCCCCCAATATATATGTTTTGTTGGACTATATAAACATTCAGTATAACATATACTGTATAAAAGTCTTTCAGAATAAGTTGAATTTTATGCTTTTAATTCCCTCCCTGACCCCATCAGATTTATCACAATATGAAAGTAGAATTTCAAATTACTCTCATTTATTTCCACTGTGACCTTTCTACTTCCAGAGGATGAGATTATGTAACTTGCTTTTTCTGGTTTTTTTTTGTACTCCCTGAACTTTTAAAACATCAAAATATACACATTGTTTATAATCAGAATAAATAAAGCACTTTAATTTTGAAAGCCATCATTTTATTATTAAAACCTTATCAGACTGAGGGAGAATGCTTATCAGTCTTAATGAGTAAACACATTATTCATTGAGGATGACTTTTTAGGAAAAATTAAGTCCATTGTCCTCTACAGTTAACCACATATTGTGCTGAGTGGGTTCTGAATAAACTCATAGGCTCTGCCAGGGGAACTCTGGAGTTTAGATGGATCTCTGCTGCTTGTTAGCCACTGTACCTTGAGGGAAACAGGCACTCCATATCTGTTCTCCTCACCCTACCCCCCTTCCGTACACGGTTATAAAAAGAGGAGACCTCCGAGGGTTGGTGTGAGGTGTCAATGCGTTAATCTGTACAAAACCCTTAGAACAATGCCTGACACGCCATAAACACTCGGAGCACTCAATGATGCTATCGTAGGCATTACTATGAGTCACCTAGTATGAAACACTCCAGAAAAATTAAGTTCAAATAAAGGGAATTATAGAAATCTTAAAAATAACCCCATCACTGCATGGCACCTTCCGCGGGCCCTTCTCTCTGGGGGATTACAGTGCTGCAGGCAGGAGGGCAGTGAGCGTTTTGCTAGGGACAGAGGAGGACAAGGCCAGCAGGTCCGTGAGCACCGCCACACACAGGTAACTTAGCAAGACGAAAACCTGAATAGTCAGTTAACAATGAAAATCTTTCAACCTTATTCAGAATCCAGCAACTGCAAATCAAAGTAAAGATGTGATTCACTTAACAAATTAGCCAAGACTGTCAGATAAAGACTAACATCCCAGACTTCGAGGGTCAGAAGCACATTTCTGTATGTCACTAATGGGGGCGGAGGTTAGTCAAACCTTTTGAAAAACAGTTTGGCAAATATACAGAGAAAACATTTAAATGCTCATGTTCAGAGCTGTCAAGTCAAAGTTGGTAAATCTCTTTGGGGGGAGTTATGCTAAGGGAATAAAGAGAAAGACATGCATGGCAGCAATATTTATAACACTAAACATTTGAAATAATCTACATTTCTAATAAGTAGTGATTAGTTTAATAAATTACAGTACCGCCCCATGATGGGTATGGTGCACCCCTGACAGTGATAATCGTAAGTGGTTTGTAATGACTCAGATTAGACAGGAAATATCACTTAATCCATTCACTTGAGATGCAGGGACCTACTGTCATGTGTGTGGCCTCCTGGCACTCGTGCTGTTCCTGGCATGCCTGGTAAATCTGGGGTGAAAACTTGACTTGAATATTCTGGGAATCTTAGTTCCTTGAAGGGAGCTCGGCTCTCTGCTTCCCCCCAGAGACAGCATCTTTCTCCCAGAAGCATGTTCTTTCCAGCCTCATGAGAAAGCCCATCCCATAAAGTGCTGCCCAAGATAGGGTCTAAGTCTGCCCACCTCTCAGAGTCGGTTAGAAAGATTACTTAACGAAGTAAGATACTGATTTTTCATCTCCCAGTTCTGTTTTATATCTTTTTCAAAAACTTGTGGGAAAGAAAAGTGTTAAATTCATGAAGACACTCCAGATACTCCAACATGCAAAACTGCCCCTTAAAAAAAGTTACATTAGTAATGTACTCCAAAATGAAGACGTTATTTTAATCAACAAACATTTATTTTCTCCCAGTTGCTGCGGGGTCAGGAATCCAGGAGTGGCTTTGCTGAGTGCGGCTGCCTTAAGGTCTCTCACAAGGTTGGAATCCATTTTGGGCCAAGGGTGTGGTCTCATCTGATGGCTTCATGGGGAGAATTCGTTGGTCTCTTCTTAGGACAGCTCACCGCAAGGCAGCTGGCCTCCCTCAGAGTCGGCAAGAGAGTAAGGCTGGGTATGGAAGACAGAAGCCCCAGTGTCCATGTAACCAATTCCCAGGAGGACACTCCTGTTACTTTTGCCATGTTTTGTTCTCTTAGCGGTGAGCCACTGGATGCAATCCCTACTCTAAGGGAGGCTGAGCTGCAGGCTTCACTGAGGGAAGCAGCTAGAGAGGGAGGAAGAAAGCCCACATCGTGTCCGAAGAAAGAGATTTCCAGGTGAAAAGAGCAGGCAACAGTGTGGAATGAAGGTGAGAGATCAGGAGAGTTGAGTGACAATTTCCCTCAGTATTTAGTGACACTGGTAAACTTAGGGACAGCCTTTACAGCTTGGAGTGGATTGACAAATAAATGGAAGAAGTCTGAGACACCATGTGTGTAAGTAAATTTTAAAAGGTATTTGGCTGAAAAGGAGAAAGAAAAAAAATAGGTTGGTAGCTGAAGAGAAAAGGAAGCCAAAGAAGGGATTTGGATGCTTAAAAAAAAAAAGTGGAAGAAACTACAGTCGTTGATGTAATGATTTTGATCTTGTAGAGAGAAAGGCAGTTGGCTGAAAGTGGAGAGCATTTGGCAAACAGTGGCGTAGTGCCTCTTGAAAAGCAGGCGGAGGAAAGAGTCCACTGAGGTTTACAAGGGACCCAGCTCCCTTTAAGATCCCGTTGAAAGGCCTGTTCCTGTCATCCTTCCTTCTCTTTCAAGGAGGCAAAGGGAACCTTTAAAATATTTTAAAATGTAGATGCTTAGAATTTGGGATCTGTGAAATGCAAACATCACGCCTAAAGATATTTTCATTACTCATCTCACTTTTTAAAGCACTTTTATATGAATTGATAATTTTTATCCTCACGACAGACTGGTGAGGTTGCCAGGACATATGCTAATCATTCATATGACTTGTCTATGACAACACATTGTCAATCCAGCTATTTATAAACTATCAAGAGACCCAGATCTCTGGACCGTCATGCCAGTGCATTTTTTTGAACCACGCTACAGCTCCTAGTCTCCTAAATCCATTAAGCATAATCACTAAGTTCAAAGCTGGACAATACAAGCTGAAGACAGTTAAGGAAACACCAGAGGGAAGGTTTGGCTCGTTGACATCTTGAGGTCCAGTTAAATGTTTTCTTTGTTCTCATCTGAAGGAAATTACTTTAAATATAATATACAGAGCATGCTCATGAAACACACATACAGCGTCTTCCGCATGGATTAAAGCTCACGGTAAATAACTGTCTACTCCTGTACTTTTTCAAAGGTTTGTCTTCTCACTGTTCACCTAACCCAATCCTGGGAGATTAGTTCCTGGAGAAGCGATTCCCTTAGGCTCTGAATAAACCTCTAAACCCCCTTGTGCCTCTAGTTTAGTAATAGAAGCTACACAAAGTTTAGGCAGCCTTTGTGGTTTGATGAACCTGTGTATTTTTTCACCAGATTTGTGTGTCTGTGTGTGTGTGCATGTGAGAATATTCTGAACCAAAGCTGAGCTTTATGGAAGTAAGTACTAACATGAATAAAATTAACGAGTGATATCAACGCTTACTGAACACCTACCATTTTCTCTTTTCAAAAGGTTGAGGAAATCAAACCCGAGTGTTTTTTAAATTATTATTTTATTTTCAATGCTTAACCAAGAACACAGAATTAAGCTACCATTACACAAATACCAAGACTGGTCCACATATGTACGCCAGGATTTTCTTGGAAGCACAGGTAATGTTGAGCATGTAGCCGAATTTTCAGAGACAAGCTGTAGCTTTTCCCGACATATGATGAGGGTCCTGGAAATAACGTCTTATTTCCAGCTCATCATTTTGCTCTGAGACATTCAAATGTGCAGTCAGTTCTTCCCCATCCTCTTTTCTAGAGATGCTGAACTGAGCCATGTTCTCTTTTAACTCCCGGTGTTTGTAAATCCTGTTTCTACCCCTTGGAACGCCCTTCATCTCTGCTCTTCCCTCCAAACCCCACCTGGACCTTCATGAGTCTTGCCAATTCCAGTTCACCCCTCAGGGCTTTTTCTGGAAAGTGTCCTCTGAACCGCTATCCTCCTAACTCCAAGGCTGCATGAAGAGTAGCTGACGCCTTCCTAAGGCACTCTCTGTCTTCTTACCATCCCCTCAGCCAGATGCCAAAGCACCAGAAGCTTCTTGAAGACAAATATTATGTCTTGGCCACCGTTGACTGTCCAGAACCTAGCGCAGTATTGGTGCATCTAGCATCGGAATCCTGCCATTGGGCCTTGGGTCATTGTTTGCTCCTCCTCGCACTAATTTTTTATCCCTTTAAGGTGAACTAATAGTATCTACCTTGCAAGGCACTGTAAAAAATTAATGTTCACTGAGCAGCAATTTACCATCCTTTCATGTGAAAATTATTCTACTTTAGACCAATGGTTCTCAACCAGTACAAGGGTTATTTGGCAATGCCTAGAGACCTTTCTGATTGTCCCAACTGGGGACTACTGGCATCCAGTGATTGAAGGTCAGAGATGCTGTTAAGCATCCCACACTGCACAGGACTGCTGTCCAGAGCGAAAACTATCTGACCCAAGATGTTAATATTGTTGAGATTGAGAAACTCTGCTTTAAGACTCTTCTGGTTTCTTAATGTGAGCCCATTGTTTCTTTTCTGCTGTACCTCGCCAGCTCCTCATGGCACACACCGTCCTTATTTCATGCTGCGCCTGCGCCACTCGCTAGGGTAACAGGCCTAGTGTGGTTGGCGGCGGGGTTTAGTGCATAAAAATAACCCTTTTGCAACTTCGAACTGAGGCTCTTGATTCAGGCATTTATTATGGATGCAGTAATTGCAAAACTGTAATATTTTAAAACAATCACAAATGCCCTGATCGGTGTGGCTTAGTTGGTTGGGTGTCGTCCGCAAAGCAAAAGGTTGCGGGATCTGTCCCCAGTCGGGGTGCATACGAGAGGCAACCCATCGATATTTCTCTCTCCCATGGATGTTTCTCTCCCTCTCTTTCCTCCTTCCTTCCCCTCTCTCTAAAAATAAATAAATAAAACCTTTAAAAATTAAATAAAATAATCATGTACAAAATGTTCTAGAAATTTATTGAAATTATTAGGGTTAAATGAATTTAATTTTTTTAGTTACTGTAGTAGTATAGGAAACAGAGAAACAGCAGAGGTCATGATACACAGTTTAATCCTTCCTTCCATGCAAGTTTGGGGCTGGGATTTGCTTCTGATTGTTGCTGCTGTGCTGAATTTTCCAAACAAGCACAAGGATATGTATTCAGGCCTCTCTAAGACCTTGAAAGTATATTTTGTTTGATCTCAGGTCATGTAAGGAGTTCAGCTAAACGGCAGGCACTTGAGGAAAACTACTCTGTAGTAGATATATTTGAATCCTGTCTTAAAGTGACTTGGCTCTTGATCACCTCGCAGTGATTCTACAGTCATTCTTAAGTTTTTTGTGCTCCAAGGCAACATGCTGCCTATAAGGGTTGGTAATGCCATTACAATCTCTTTCTCGAGATTCATATGGTATCATTTTCCTTTCCCCATTGATTCCTTCTTCTACAATCAAATATCTTAGAAGGAATGCCCAGGTAGTTCAAACCAGGTTGAATGTTTACTGTGGTTTGGTTAATTCTACCAAACAGCTCTAGCATCTGTGTGCACTTTTTTCAATCTATCTAACTTAACTGACTGGTGTATTGGTCAAAACAGCAGCTTTATTAGCCAGGGCATACAGAAGAATAAATGAAATACAAGTCTGGTAGTCTAGATTCCATGTCCTATTTTTGTACTTTCAATTAATCGCTTTCAGATATAAATCATGGAAAAGAGAAAACGGAGGTAAAAGACAGTTGGATTAGAATGGAAAGTAAGGCACATCCGCGGGACTGGTTTGATTCAGCAGCTCACCCTTGTGCATGAAGGAGCAGGTTCTCTCTCTCTCTCTTGTTGCTTTCCACGGCGTGAGATTTGTCCGAAGACTGGCTGCATCCATGATGGCAAAATGCTGCAGTTCCAGGCTCTGGTCTGTACCTCACACAGACCAGAAGAGACAACATGTCTCTTGGTAGCTCTAAACGAGGGAGAAAGTTTCTGTTCCAGAAATCCCAAAACTTCCCATGTGTCTCATTGGTCCTTCAACATGTCACGTGCCCATTTCTAAAATCAGTGTCTGAGCAGGATAAGGTCAAAACTGGTTGACTTAGGCTTGGGTAAGAGGACCAGTTGTAAGAACGAGAGGGTGGTGTTACCCTGATGAATCTGACCCATCAGTGTTTACTCCTGGATAGTAGGCGTGTGTTCTATTTAATCCATGTTCCATCGCAAGCGCTTATATTGTGCATTTATGTAACTAAGTAGAATGTGAATTCCTAAGATCAGGTCCTTGGACTGACTCCTCTTCACATTTCCAGATCATAGCACATTTCTGTCACATCGCACACAGGCACTCACACTGTCTGTTCGACGGGAGTTGAATAGCAGCTTCCCGATGTAAGTTGCTATTAGGCTTGTTCCCTTTCATCAACATCCAGATCACTCATTTGGCACCTACTTTGTACCAGGTGCACTGCAGTCCCTGGGAATAATAACATGGACAATGACCCAGTCCCTGCTCTTAAGGAACTTACAATCTTGTAAGAGAGCTAAAGATAAGAATATAAAGAATTTTAAGAAAATGCAGCAACACTATGGCAGAACACTCCCAGAGCTCACGGTCCAGGTACTTACTAGACTTTCTTGGAGATGACAAGGTATCCCAGATGGAGGATCCCTGATGGCCAGGGTAGTGGAAGGCAGTGACATAAACAGAAATAATAGTTCACAGCGTGTACCTCATAATTGCTGTTTGCACTGTGTCTGGCACTTATCTAAGGGCTTTAGCTGCATCAGCTCCTTTTAAAGATTATGTTTCTCAGTTGTCTGATGAGCAAACAGAGGCATAGAGGGCTTGAGTCATTTGTCTGAGGCCGCAGAACTGGATGCTGGGTCTCAAGCCCAGCTGTCTGGCTCCAGAGCTACCACAAGAGAGTGGGTGAAAAGGTGTCTTTCTGAAAGCCTGGCTTGGTCCTAAGGAAAAGAAACAGAGTATGATAGCTGGAGGGATACAGGGTGGCCAAGGGACTTGTTTTTTCCTAATTAGAGAAATTTGGGGATGTTTACAAATGAATGAGAAGTAACTAGAATACATACAGGAAAGAAAAGAGTTGAGCAGAAGCTTCTTGGGAGGCAGAAGAGGCTAAAGTCCAGGTGAGAGGAGAAAGCTTTGTAACCAGAGGGAAGGAGTGAGGGACTAGAATGGAGGAATGTGAGCAAACCGCGGGGTAGGAGGGGTGGCAGGATGCTGAGGGGGGTTTTACTGATATATATATGTATTTTCTTTACAAAATATGAGGAGAGTGAAAAAAGGACTGGAATAAGAGGTTTGAGGAGGAATCTGTTTTTGAAAAGTAAGTCCCCTATAGAATAAAGTAAAAAAAAGGGTAATGAAACTAAGAAGGATTTTTCTGATAGAAACAAGGACCCAAGCAGACTGGAGAACAACATAGTGTCAGGCGTATGCTGGTAAATTGGCTCTTTGGGAGAAAAATCAAATGCCTTGCATTGTTGCATTGGCCAGTTTTGTTGATATAAGTACTCCCAACATGGTGAATGTCAGTGGTTTAAGAACTGGCTCACAAAGTCCCTGAATATGTAACCATTAGCTCTCAGGAACAGAATTATGTGTTCCGGTGCAACACCGTGCAGCATCTGATTGATGGCGTGAATTCCTCCCAGCACGGTGTAGGAGCAGAGTAAAGTTCTTGGGTTGGCTCAAGACTGTAATTTGGCCAGCTGAATGGTAAAGGAAAAAGGATCAGGAAAAATTAGAATACCACTAACAGCGTTTGATGAGATGTGATCACATGGGATCTAAACAGGTTAGAGACAACAGAGGCTCTAAGAGATGAAATTGATGAAATGGAAGAACAAATGTATGGGAAATAATATAAGGATATTAAACAGCATCCTTATGGGGGTAGAGAAGATTACTTCCTGAATAAAAGATTTTTTAAGTGACAGATCAAGTGGGGAAAAAAACAAAACACTACAAGTCTTCTAGTGGTATTGCCACCTAGTAAAAGCAACATTACTAGCCAGTTTATGAACTAGAGAAATGGACACCTGGGGATAAGAGTGAGGCATGTGACTATAATGCCCAAATGACAGCTCTGTGTACTCTACCCAAGACGCTGACAGGTGGTCATCTCCCTGGTTGCTAAGGTAGCCAATGCCCAGAATTAAGACTCTGAAGGAATGCATGATCTCAAAATTTCCTATCCCTGTCTGAGAAAGACTAAAGCTCTCTAGCAGAAAATAGACCTTCTGCAGTCTGAGACAATCTGTTTTTTTCTGGCTTATTTCTCATTCTTCCCTTATCTATCCAACCTACGCCTTCCACCCACCCTCACAACTGCCAGACAAAAACATTCTGTATTCTTTAGCATCTCTAGACTTTTCTACATGCATCTCCTTCTAGTTTATATGTGAAATGCCTTCTTTCACCATTTATAATTTTTGGCCACCTGGAAAATATTGACTTACTCTTTAAATGTCATTTCTAAAGTTTTTTTTTTTTTAAATAATTTCCCCCTCTTCTTCTACCAGGATCTGTTGTCCTTCATTGTGATGATATAAATTCTGTGCAACATAAATGGAAATACTTCTCACATCGCATTCTTACTTTTTATTTATTTATTTTCTCTAGCATTAGGCTGCCACCTTTTTGAGAACAAGAGTTGAGCTTTATTTATCCTGATACCCCATTACTTAGAAGAGTGCCAGATACATAGGTTCAATACTTTTGTTTTCTTTTGTTTAATGGATGAGGTCCAGGTTACCTACAAACTACTTTCAGAACACTTAAAACATTATGAAAAAATGACATATAGACAATATACATATGTTTCCAATGTTACCCTCTAATTATGTTAGCAACAAGCTTAACATGAGAGTATGGAGGGAATTTTACGGACGGAGTATATCAAGATGGCCAAAGCCAAGGTAGGTGATATGTGCAGTTCTTTCCCATTCTATAATACAAGGGAGAAATTGCTAACTGAGAGTGACACTTTCTCACTGAGCCAAGACTAAACTTTAAAATCTTTTTCAGCAAAGCTTTCTAAACTGTCACAGCTAATAGTCTGGAGTTGGCATGTTGGATGAAATGGATATGCTATTCTCAACTGAATGTACCACTTCCTAATGTATGGGCCCTCGTGGGGAAGAACACCTATTTCCTTTGCTTTTGGTTAACTAACATTGTTCTAAAGAATATACTCCATTTCACTAACAAGGAGGACAGATGGAATTTGTTTCCAAGCCTCAATTGTAAATAATTTTATCTTTCATTAGGAGTATGTTTTGATTTTTTGAAGGAATTGAAACTGTTCTGTGTCTTAATGAAAATTATAGAAAAGAATTCTAAATCTTGTGTAAGTTGATTTTGCTTAAAATTACTGCAGTTCATCGTATACTACAGTTTATCCCTGGATTTTAAACAGGCTATCTATTATAAAATAAATCATGAAACACCATGTTTTATGTCCTGTTATCATGTCATAGTTCTTCATGTCTAGCTGTTCAATAACTGGGTGAAGATAAAAGTTCTTAAATCAATCAAGTGTTCATTTTAGTTCTTTCCTTCTAAATCAGCTGATCAAGATGAAATAGAAAAGCTGAACAGACCTATTACTAGTAAGGAGATTGAATCAGTAATCGAAACCTCCCCAAAACAGTAGCCTAGGACCGGGCTGCTTCACTGGTAAATTCCAACAAACACTGAAAGAAAAGATAATACCAATCTTTCTCAAACTTTTCCAAAAAATAGAAGAGGAAGAAACCTTTCCAAATGCATTTTATGACACCAGTATTACCTTGATACCAAAACCAGGCAAAGACACCAGATGAAAAGAAAATTACAGGTGAGTATCTCTGATAAACATACATGTGAAAATCCTCAAAGAAATATTAACAAACCGAATTCAACAATATATTGAAAGTATCAAACACCATGACATCAAGTGGGATTCATCCAAGATGCAAAGATTGTTCAACAACTGCATCTGTCAGTGCAATGCACCAAGTTAGCAAAACAGAGAACAAAGTCATATGATCATCTCAGTAGAGGAAGAAAAAGCATTTGACAAAATTTACATCCTTTATAATAAACACTCTCAACAAACTGGGCATAGAGGGAACTTACCTCAACAAAATAAAGACCATAAATGACAAACCCGTAGCTGAGATCACACTTAATGGTACAAAACAGAAAGCTTTTACTCTAAGATCAGAAACAAACAAAGACATCCATTATCACCACTTTTATTCAGCATAATACTGAAAGCCCTATCCAGGGCAATTAGAATAATAATAATAACAACAACAGTAGACGTCCAAATGGGAAAAAAGACATAAAATTGTCACCGTTTGCAGATTAAATGATATTATACATATAGAAAACCCTAAAGACTCCATCAAAAGAATGTTAGAACAAACAAACAAACTAGGTAAAGTTGTAGGATTAAAAAATTCATTCAAAAAAATCTCTCATATTTTTATACACTAGTAACAAACTATCAGAAAGAAAAATAAAAAACAATTTCACTTATACTTATATCAAAAAAAGTAAAATATCTACAAATAAATTTAATCAAGGGAGGGAAAGGCCTATATATTGAAAAATACAAGATATTAATAAAAATAATTAGATATTTTGTGCTTATGAGTTGGAAGAACCAATAATGTTAAAATGTTCATACTATCCAAAACAATCCATAGATTCAAAGTAATCCCTATCAAAAGTCCAACCACATTTTTCAAATAAATAGAGCAAATAATCCCAAAATTTGCATGGAACCACAAAAAAGGACCTGAACAGCCAAAGTGATCTTGAGAAAGAAAAACGAAGCTGGAGTTCTCACGATCCCTGATTTTAAACTATACTATAAAGCTCTAATTAAAACAGCATGGCATTGGTATAAAACCGGTCACATGAATCAATGGATCAAGTACAGAGCCCAAAAATAAACTCAAGCAATAGTCAGTTACTTTACCACAAAGGAGCCAGGAATATACAATGGGTAAAGGACAAGTCTCTTCACTAAATAGTGTTAATAAAACTGGACAGCCACTTTCAAAAGAATAAAACTGAGCCACTATCTTACATCATACACAAAAATTAACTCAAATGGATTAAAGATTTAAATGTAAAATTTGAAATTGTAAAACTCCTAGAAGAAAACAGACAGTAAGATCTTGGCAATGATTTTTTGAATTGACGCCACAAGCAAAACCAACAAAGCAACCATAAATAAGTGGGACTACACTGTACTAAAAAAGCTTCTCTACAACAAAGAAAACCATCAACAAAATGAAAAGGCAGCCAGCTGAATGGAGAAAATACTTGAAAATCTTATACCTAATTAGGGCTTAATATCCAAAATATATAAAGAACTCATACAACTCAATGGCAAGAAGAATCGCAAACAATCTGATTTAAAAATCAGCAGAAGATGTGAATAGGCATTTATTTTTTAAAAAAAGATATACTGATGACCAACATGTACATGAAAAGATGCTCAGCATCACTAATCATGAGGAAAATGCTAGTCAAAAACCACAATGAGATATCACCTCACACCTGTTAGAACGGCCATTATCCAAAATAAGTGTTGGAGAGGATGTGGAAAAACGGAACCGCTGTGTATTGTTGGTGAGAATATAAATTAGTGCAGTCATTATGAAAAACAGTATGGGGGTTCCTCAAAATATTAAAAATGGGGCTACCATATGATTCAGCAATTCCACTTCTGGGTATTTATCTGAAGAAAACATAGACACTAACTTGAGAAGACATGTTCACCCCCATGTTCAATGCAATATTATTTCCATTAGCCTAGATATGGAAACAACCTCAGTGTCTTTAATGGATGAAGAAAATGTTATGTGTATGCAATGGAATATTATTCGGCCATAAAAAAGAATTAAATCTTGCCACTGTGATGATATGAATGGATCTAAAGACCATAACGGTGTACGAAATAAGTCAGAGTGAGAAAGAAAAATACTATATTATCTCTCTTACACATGGATCTGAGCGACAACAACAGCAACAGAGAAAAAATTGGTGGCTACCAGAGGCAGGGGAGTGGCGGATAGGAGAAATGGGGGAAGGGGATCAAAAGGTTAGAAAAAAATTAAGTTGCCTTTTTGAATTAAAAAAAATTCAAGTGGTAGTTTTTTGCCTTTGTTTATTGTGTTAGGAAATGAGTTTTCTCTTCCAATGTAAATTCTTGTATACTTTTTTAGTGTCTAAGAACTTTTTTAGTTCTTAGACATTCTTTGATCATTTCTATGATAATTTTATTTCTTTATTTTTCTGCTTTCTTTTATATCTTCCAATCTTACTACTTTAAATTTTTGTTTTAGATTTCACATTTATTTTTTGAACACTTCAATAAAGTCATTTACTTTGATATTAAATTTAAATGCTCTTTATTCATTTATTTTCTATAACATTTTGTTTTATGGGTGCCCTATATTTTAAAATTTGTCTATGAATACTCATCCAAGTTTTTAGCCATTTTTTAAATCTTCTTTTCTTCTTTAAATTAGTTCTCTTTGCTCCAGTGTCAGCTAATGTTTTATGTTGATTTTAAAAATTTGTTTTACCTTTACTTGTTGAGTCTCTTCATATATCTCTGAATAGATCAATTTTCATTCCGGGGGAGGAGGGGGAAACAGAATTCTGGATATTTCTTTATAGAAAGTAATTGAACAGAGGAATCAGAAGTTTACAAAACCATCGGAAGCACTGGGGCTGTGTTTTCCGTCCAGGAAGTTGTCCCTGGTCTTCAGGAACTCAGCCGGGGCGGGGACTGAAGCAGTAAGTGACTCCCAAGAGGACACGTGCACGGTGCTAGCAAAATTCACCTCCGTTGTCTGCTGGAGCTCCTGCCTCCCGGTAATGCAAGAGTGAGAATGGCTTCTTGTTCTCTGCCTTCTAGATCTTGTTCAGCTGCCTCCCACTGAGTTAGCCTAGGAAATGGAGTTTCCAGGTTTCCGGTCAATGCCTAAAAGGCAGCAGAAATGTTGCTGAGACCCAGAGACAATCCTGCTGATTAATTCACATTCAGGCGGGCAGGAGTCGGGTGTGAATTTCATCATTTGTTGCTCTGTGAGTCTGGCTTTTTTTTTTTTTTCCTGGCTTGGTCTCCAAAAGTGCTAAAAAATATGAGGTGGCAGTATATGAAGGGAGGCAGGTCCCTCCATGCCGACTAGCAGGTCCTCTGTCCGGGAAATGGACAAGGAGCGAGCTGTTCGACTGCAAATCCCCCAGATTGAGCAAAGAAAGGTTTATTCTGGAATGTCAGCATCCAGGTTGGGAGCACGGGCTTTCCCCAAACATTAGAGAAGAACTTCAGGGGTTTGGCACCGGAGCAACATCAGTTTTTATTTGCTTTTCTTTTGGATAAGGATCGAAGGCTATCAGCGTTGATTCAGTTAACCTCTTTCTCTGTTCAGGAGCACGTCACAACCTGAGCCGCCACAGTGGCTCCTGACGGGAGTCCCGCGCCCCTTCGGAGCCTTGTTGGTGGACAGGCCCTCGCCTGCCCCCAGCCTCTCAGCCGCAGACCCGGCTTTGCACGCACCGACCCCCCACCCCAGGACTCCAGAAAGCTCTTGAGGCCATGCGGCATTTTTGCCCCTCCTCTGCCATCGCTTTTCATAGTTGAGGTTTATTCCTCTTTGTAAACCTGGACCCTTGTTTCATTGAGGCCCTAGTGCAACAGAGGACAAATGGCAAATGTCTAATTTGACATTTAATTTAGAAAGTTTTACCAGTTTTCGATGGCACATTTAGGTCCTTGAGATGGGTCTCTGTCTCATGTTGGTCACCTGGTTTTCCACAACTGTCCAGTGCACGTGCAAAGTCTTGTTTCTCCAAATGAGCGTGAACTGACTTATTAGCTCAGATGCTCCGTTGTAACTCGGTTTCTTTGTAGCCTGGGAGGATGTTTCTCCCCTTTTCTTCATATGTATGTGAATAATTCAAGGCCAAATAAATTCCCATTTCCGTCAAGGTGAACTCAGCTAATTGTGACTTTCTTCCTTCTGTGCTCTGTAATTGAATTATTATTACATGTTAAAGGCATGTGTCTATACCAGAAAATATTATTAGGTATGCTCTTTATACTTAGTTATGTGGTCTAATTAATTAGCTAATGCCCTACTTGATTCCAGACATTTTTTAAGACATAGCATATATATCCTCACTATTTTAGATTTAATATGCTAAAATCAGTGTCTTTTTTAAGACACAACATGGTGCTCGAGGTATGGTACAATATCAATATACATGCATAAAATTTATTGATTATGTAAAATTTACACTGCAACTGATTCTTCTCTCTCTCTGTCTCTTTCTTTCTCCCCTACACATACTTTCTTTTTCATTATATTGCTTGTGTTTTCTTTTTCTTTTCTGACTCTTCCAGGAGAAATAGCTGAAGAAATAAAAACAAAACAAAACAACAACAACAAATCAGAAGAGATTAAAAAGAAAGTAGAAACAGAATTTAAAAAGATATTGATAATTGATACCTAGCTAGTTGCTCTCCTCTTCTTTATTATTTTCATGGACTGTGTTTAGTTTTACTTGTGTAACAGTGAGCAGTAGCATTTTTTGATGGTAGGTTGGTGAGAGATAGTTGAATAAGCATTATTATAATATTTAGGCAGTTTCATAGCATGCCTCTGTTAAGTCAACATAACTTTAATGAACTTTTTAGTTTGGACTTGTTCTATGTACTATTATTTATTTTTTATATATATGTGAAAAGTTTCATTATATATACATATATAATGTATATATGTGCCTGTGTGTGTATAATTTTATATATATATATAAAAATGATAAAACAGGAAATGATAAAAAAGTCAAACCACTATAAAAGAAATGAAGAAAGCTTTCTTTGGGCTCATTAGTGGACTGAAAAAGTAGAGCAAAGAATCACCAAGATTGAAGATATGTTAACTAATTCCCAAAATTAAAAAGTAAGAAAAAACTATGAAAAAGGCAAAAAAATTCAAGAACCATGGAAAAATTACCCAAAAGTAACATATGGGTAATGGTAATACCAAACAGGGAAGAAAGAAGGAAACAAAAAAAAGGTTTATTTGAAGTAATTTGAAGTAAACTTTTCATTGTGAGGGCAAAGAGATGAGACCAGTATCTCCACTATTACAGTGTATCTCTCTGGCCAGAGGCCGTAGGACATTGCTGTGGGTTTTTAGCAGACTTGTTGAATTACTAAAGTCAAACTCTTTCCTAAGAGCATACAGCACTACAGCAATTAACTCTGTAGGAAGCCCTTCTTCCTGTTTTTGGCTGCAGGCACCCTTGCAACTTTGAAACTATTATTTTGTTTGTTGGTCGGAAGCTCCCTGGACAGCCGGCAGCTTTCCCTCTGGTGCTTGGGTACTGACCCTGAGCAATTTCGCGACATGTTACTTAAGGATCGGTAAAGCATGCTTTGATCATTTTTCTTAGCTAACATTCATACTGCAACTTGAAGCTGGAAATTGTAAATGACAAGAAAAGGAAGTTTTAATAGGACCAATATTTATGTTTTTTCAGTTTGTTCCATAATTTTCTCTTCTTTAGAAGAGGTGTTATAGTGCATGAATTTTCATAGTCTTCCCTTCGTGTCTCCAGAGTGTAGGTTCAAACTTTATATAAAAATTAATGTATACCATGAATTAACATACCATAATCACAAAGCATTATTTATACATTTATATATATAATTTTTTAAAACATGTGATTCTACCATATTAATTATGTATATTTAATCTGTATATCCACCTAGAATTTACTCATAACATAATGAAAGTAGAGTGCATATAATGTTCACATGTTACTATTTTATGTACCATGCAACTTAGAATGAGGTCTGGATGTTTGCAGGAAGCTGGATAAACCCCTAATGAAGTGAACACTCAGCAATGTAACTACAGATTATCACACTATGGCTGGGGATATGACAGAAATCATGCGAATTATTGAAATAAGTGGAAAAGCCCATGGAAAATAGAGCTACTCGTTGTACATGAGCTTGAATGGAAATTTTCTAACCTAGAACTGAGGAAACAAAGAATTTGGTATAAGACATCTGGATTTTTAGTATTGTACGCAAAATTTTAGATTCTTTATTTCCCTTTTCTTTTGGCCTTTGTTGTAGTGACTCCTGAAATATGTTCTTTGGAATACATCAGTGGGACACATTCCTATTCTTCTTAAAAAATCTATTTTTTAACTTTGAATTCTAACATTTAATGCTATAGACCAGCGCTGTCCTCTAGAACTGTCTGCGACGAGAGCCATCCTCTCTGTACTGTCTAATCAGTTAACCACTAACCACAGGTAGTTCTTCATCACCAGGCATATGGCTAGTAGGACTGAGGAACTGAATTTTCCTTTTTATTTAGCTTTAATTCATTTAAGTTTAATAACCCCCTGTGGTTAATGGGGGCCGCATTCGTGGAGCTTTAGAGTAGTCAGTATCAGTTTGGCAGTTTTAAAGACTAACTGAGGATAAGATGTTTCTTAATTATACAAGGAGAGTTTTTTGAAAAACATATTCAGTGCTTTTTATCTACATGCATTGAAATAATTTTAAAGTAAGTTTGAAGGAAAGTAGCAAATATAAATGTATTTCTCCTAACGCTGTGGTTAGTAGACCCTGATTCAGTGTTCACGGTAACCGTATAAACATAATTACCATCAATGACAGTCAATAGGATATATATCTACATGCAAAAGAGTGAAGTTGAATCCTTTGCTTACACCATATACAAAAATTAATCAAAATGGATCAAAAACCTAACATAAGGTCTAAAACTGTAAAACTGTAAAAACACTTTGAAGAAAACTCAGGGGAAAGCATAACATTGGATTTAGCAATGATTTCTGGGATATAACCTCAAAGGCACGGGCAACACAAAAGTAGGTAATTGGACTACATCAAGAGGACCCGATAAACATAGTTTAAAGGCAACCCCGTCAATGGGAGAATGTATTTGCAAATCACATATTGATTAAGGGATTAAAATCCAGACTATAAATAAATGAGTGCTAAAACTCAATGACTAAAAATAAACTAAAACATGGGCAAAAACTTGAATATAAAATTTTCCAAGAAAAATATGCAAATGGCCATTAGGCATGTGAAAAGATGCTTAACATCATTAGCCCAGAGAGAAGTAGAAATAAAAACTGCGATAATGTTCCACCTTATGCTCATTAGGATGGCCACTATCAAAAAATAAAAAAAGAGAGAGAAAAAGAAAAGAAAAAATAACAAGTGTGAGTGAAGATACAGAGAAATTTGAACCCTGTGCACTGTTGGCATGAATGCAAAACGGGTCAGCTGCTGTTAAAAAACGATATGGCAATTCCTCCAAAAAAAATTTAAACATAGAATTACCATATGACCTAGAACTTCTACATCTGCACGTCTGGGAATAGACCAAAAGAACTGAAAGTAGGATTTTAAAAAGATATTTGTATACCCTTGTTTATAGTAGCACTATACATAATAGTCAAAATGTGGAAGCAATCCAACAGTTCTCCGAAGGCTGAGTGGATAGAATGTGATATATACATACAATGGAATATTATTCAGACTTAAACAGAAAGGAAATTCTGACACATGCTACATCTTGAAAACAGTATGCCAAGTGAAATAAGACAGTCACAAAAAAAAGACAAATATTGTGTGATTCCACTTATATGAAGTACCTAGAGAAGTAAAAATCATAGAGACTGAAAATAGAATGGTGGTTTCCAGAGACTGGGGGAGGGAGAAATGGGGAGTTACTGTTTAATGGATAAAGAAGTTTCAGTTTTGCAAGACGGAAAGAGTTCTGGAAATGGATAATGGTAATTAAGTACAATGTGCCTATACTTTATACTATTTAACTGTACACTTAAGAGTGGTTAAGATGGAAAATGTATGTTATGTATATTTTGCCACAATTAAAAAAATACCTGGCTTAATATAGTGGATTTAACATTATAATACATTCTTCTCCTGTCATTTTAACCAATAAAATCACCTGTCAGTTTCAATACCATGTAACTGATAAGAGTATAGGAAAAAAAACCAGGAAAATCTATAAAGTCTAATGTTTCATATAAATGTTTTCTAAACCCAATAAAATTATTTTGAAGAAAACAAAACCCCTTAAGAAGTGACACTGGGTGATCTCATTCCTAACACACTGTGTTCTGAGAATAAGGTTCAATATTTCAGGAAAGTTTATGTGTTTGAGGAAAAAATCCTCCTGTCGTCTACCATTCATAGAGAATTTGAAGAAAGCTAACACACTACCTGCTTCAAAGTGCACACATTAAGAGCAGCTGTAAAATTTCTGGAACTGAAAAGATGAAACATGAGTATGTCCTAACAGTTCATTTGCACAGTTCATGCCTCTATGGCCTCAATTTGCATTTGAATTTGCAAATGACTAAAAAACACTTTGTATGCTCAGCTCTTTGTTTTGCATTCTTCAATTCATATTGAGCATGCGTAGCTGCCATAGGTTCACAGTGCGTGACTGTTACTCATGCCGATACTTGCAAGTCTCATTGGTTAGCATCGATGTCCCTTTGGTCCGCTGGTTACCTTTCTGCTCAGCCAGGAAGCCCTGGAGAGGTGAAGGGGCAGGGGCTGGGGTGGGGGGGGGAGTCTGAGGTCCCAGTTAAGAGTGACTGTCGGGGTTGATTGCAGGTGAAGTGCCTCTGGGACCTTTTCTTAGGTTACAGAGTAAGCTTTAGTATTTCGGGGAATGACCTGCGGTGTGGAAGAAGGGAGTGGGCTAGAGCCTGTCTCTCTGTGTTTATCCTAACGTACTACATCACAGCCTCAATAGGAAGCCCTGGAGGCACGTTTTCAGGCTAGCAGCCTCACGGGGTGGTGGGGGTGGTGGGGGTGGTGGGGAGGAAGACGGGCTTTGAGGGCAGACAGCTTGGGGGCTTGATTTTGGCTACTTTGTTTAAGAACTTTGTGACCTTAGAGTTCAGTTAATTAGCCTTGCTGATCTCCGGGCTCTTTAAATAGGAAATAACAAGTCTTCTGCTGATGAGACGATAGTGTGAATTAAAGGAGCTGATGTTTGAAAGCTGCTGAAGTGCTTGACGCGTAGTATGTGCTCAATAAATGAGAGCTGATCCCGCTGTTGAGTTTGAGAAGGACCTCTAAGGAAGGGAAAAAATTCTTTCAGGGTTCGAAACAGTCCCCTCACCCTCGTGACACCATTGTGGGACAATCACAATGGAAACTTGGGTCTTGCCTCCCTGTAGCAGTGAGGAGCCAAAGAGATATCTGATTGATTTGGAGTTTTCCATTACAATCTGACTGTTGCAAAGCATGCTGAAAACAACACGGAAAAATTCAGAGACCACTCCTTGAAAAGAGGTTTATCTCAGGGATTAAACACCAATTCTGGGAGGGCAGACCCAAAGCTGTTGGAATCATCTCATTCTTCTCTGCATCTTTCTTATGCCGAGTCAAAGTGCACCCTATTAATTGAGTGGAATTGAGTTCTTGGGAAACGTAAGATTGAATTACTCGTGTTTTTGCTACTAGTACTGCATGGAGATAAAAAACTTACTGCTTTATATGAAATCTGCTAGAGAGATTTAAATTTATCAATCCTGTTAGCTTTGCTGCTTTTAAGAGCACAAAAAATGGCCCGTCTCGGAGAAATCTTGCATATTACAATTCAGTTTTTAGACAAGGCAGGAGCTCATTCATGGTGGAATTTATTTCACATTACATTTGAGGCACGCATGAGATTTAAAAGCAATGCTTTTCCTCTAAAGTACTCACTACAAAAGATATATCACACATACTCAGGCTGTTTAAAACTCGGCGAGGGGAATATCAACAGACTTTTCTCCAAGTGTGCTCTCTGATCAACTGGGGAAATAAAATCTTTCTTATGAAAAGCAACGAATTGAAACAATTCTCGTGTATTAAAGCCTTGAGGGTACCTGTTATATTTGGTTGGATTTTTTGGCAGCTTCAAATACAGAAGCAGTGTTTATATAGGTGTCTATGTATATGAATGTTATTTTTGCCCTTGTGAGTGGTTTTCTGACTTAGACACCTTCCACGCTTTCCAGAGTATTTATGAAAGAACAAAAATACCTTCAGTGACTTTGTTTTTTGGCTTGGGTTATTATGTATTAATCAAGAACCTCTCCGTTGTAACAGAAATCCAACTAATGTTATTTTTCTTAGGAAGAACGTTTATAGCTTCTCCAGTTGGGATAGGCAATGGATATTTAGGCTTCAGGATGGTGTGATTTGATTCAAAATTATCATCAAGAATGACTTTTTCCAGGGAAGCCTGGAGCACTTTGGTGGGAGTGTGAATTGGTGCAGCCACTGTGGAAAAAAGTACGACGTTTCCTCAAAAAATAAAAAATAGAACTACCCCATGGTACAGCAATCCCATTTTTGGGTGTTTATCTAAAGGAAATGAAATGGAACCTCAAAGAGATATCGTCACACCCATATTCCCTGTAGCATTCCTCAAAATGGGCAAGATACGGGAACAACCTAAGTGTCCACCCACTGGTGAATGGGCGCAGATGATGTGTGATATTTACATGGAATATCACTCAGCCATGAGGAAAAGGGAGACCCTGCCATTTGCAACATGGATGAACCTTGAGGGCATTATGCTAAGTGAGATAAATCAGACGGAGAAAGACAAACACCGAATCTAAAAATGAAGTCAAACTCCTAGGAACTGGTAGTAGAACTGTGGGTGCCAGAGGCTGGGGAG
The DNA here is from genome assembly GCA_004026545.1 of Mormoops blainvillei. Lineage (NCBI taxonomy): Eukaryota > Metazoa > Chordata > Mammalia > Chiroptera > Mormoopidae > Mormoops > Mormoops blainvillei. The sequence continues at coordinate 155,679 of PVJD01002479.1, read as the reverse complement.
TAGGGAAAAATAGGGAGAGGTTATTAAAAGGGTGTTCACTTGCACCTCTTAGGCGAATAAGGTCTTAGGATCTAATGTATAACATGGTGACTATAGTTATAAAACTATATTGTGTGATTGAAATTTGTTAACAAAATTGAACTTAAATATACTGACCAAAAAAAGGTGAAGTAATGGATGTGTTAATTAATGCCCTGAGGGGATCTTTTCACAACGTATACATATATCAAGCCATCACCATGTACACTTGAAATATCTTACAATTTTATTTTATCAGTTATACCTCAATAAAATGGGGGAAAAAAGCATGCTTTTCTCCCCTTTATTCTTTTTTTCTTTTTTTACAGTGTAAAATTGTTATATTTAGGATTAGCCAGCTGGATGCAGTTTAGATGATCCCAGTTTTGTTGGCAACATCCACAGCACCCTAGTTGGGAGGCAGTCCAACATGTGCCTTCTCTACGTCAGGCCTGACCAGGGTGTTGACCTTGGCCATGTCAATGTCATGGAGCTTTTTCACAGCGTGTTTTATCTGTTGCTATTGGCCTTGACATCCACAATGAATACAAGTCTTCTATCTTCACGGCTGCCTCGGCAGTCCGGGGGAACTGGATGATGGCAGGGTGGTCAAGCTTGTTTCTCCTGGGGTGTTCCTCTGAGGATATTTAGGGCACCTCTGAGCCACAGTGTCTTGGGTGGGGGGCAAGTGGGTGACATGCAGATCTTCTCTCTCTCTCTGTCTCTCTCTCTCTCTCTTTTTTATGGTTGTGGGCATCTTTCAGCAACACTTTCTTTGTTTTCAAAGCCTTTGCTTTGGCTTCTGCTTCGGGAAGGGCAGTGTCTTCCCTCTTCACTTTGGGTGCTGTTTTCATGTAAAGCTCTCCCCTCTATTCTTGACTATACTCTGAGAAAAAGAACCAATAGGAGAGAGAGAGAGAGAGATGGATAGATGTTAGATAGATAGATGATTGACAGATGATAGATAGATGTACTAAGAATTCCACAGGGCAGGTTTGCAGGCTGGAGACCCAGGGAGGAGCTGATGTTGCAGTTTGAGTCTGAAGACTGCGTGGAGGTGGAATTTCTTTTTCCTGGGTGGGGGTGGGGGTGGGGGTGGATCTCAATCCTTTTACTTTAAAACCTTTAACTGACCAGTGAGAGCCACCCACATTGTGGAGCATAATCTGCTTAAAGCCTAGTGAGTACATTGTTATTAATCACATATTTAAGATATCTTCACAGCGACATCTAGACTGGTGTTTGACCAAAAACTGGGTACCCTGGCCTGACCAAGCGAACATATAAAATTGTAAAATTTACCAGCAGGTTACCCTTCTCAAGAAGGTCGTCCTTTTATAATCGGATGGGTGGCGACCAGGAGCCCTAGGCCTACATTGTTTTTACGGTTTAGCAATCCCAGAGAAAGGACATGCCAGTCTTCAGATCATTTGCCACTGATTCTGGGGTGACTTGGCTCACGTTTGGGAATTCAGAGAGGAGTGGTCGGTCATGATGCGGGAAATGTCTTCCTCCCTGGAAGGGGCCTCATCCCACAAGGAGGGACGTCGGGAGTCAGGCAGGGCAGACGAGAAATCCCTTCCCACTGTCTTTTGGAGCAAACTGTGGCGTGCAACTCAATCCAGCCCGCGGTCTGCTTTTATGTGGCCCGGGAGCTAAGGTTGGGATTCACATTGTAAAGAGATGAAAAAAGACTTTAAAAAAGACTGTTTATTGGTGTGAGAAAATTACATAAAGTTTAAATTTTGGTGTCCTTTGTAAGATTTTATTACATCATAGCTGGGCCTCTTGAGATGTGTTCCCTCTGCTGCTTTCATGCTATAGGGCCAGAGTTGAGTGGTTGTGACAAAGTGTGACCTAAAAAGTCTAAACTGTTTGCTATAGTACATATTTATTTACCAAAAAAAAAGTTGCTGACCCCTGTGTTATAACATTGTAATAGTACTGAATTTGGAACACTATTTTTTTTCAATTAATCTTGCAAGTGTTTGTTTATACATATGTTTATTTATTCTTAATTTAGTACCACAGAGGGTATCAAAAAGCTCAATAATGGGTAACATTATAAATTGAAGTGTTAAATTGTCTATCCATTCTTATCCTGAAAGTACTTCTTTCTAGACATAATCATTTTAACCATATTAAAATAAAATTTTTTTTCAGTGGCTATGGCCCTAATTCAATATTATGCATTCTTCTGTTTCCTGGTTTATCAGTATTAAACATCAACTGTATGCTATAAAGATGGGGGATTTAGTTCATTTAAACCATATCATCTTTACTCCTTACAATTTTTACAGAATATTTGACAAATTTAAGCATACTTATTGGTTGTATTTATAGTGCTGTATAATGTATTCTTAACTCTTTATCTTTTGATCTATGAAGTTTAGGAATATATCTTGTCATCTTGCTCTGTACAGAGAATTTGTTCTCCGGTGTCTCCCTGCACCTGGGCTTCTGCTCTTTGAATTCCAGCTTCTGCTCATATTACTTTAACATTTTGAAGATTAACAACATTTACACAGTGTTTTGTAAAATTAGTCACACATTCTTTATCTTTAGTTTGAATTAATTTCTATCTTATTCAGTGGTTGGGGAGCCCATTTCATCTGAAGATGTGTCTCTTTTTCAATTATTACCTTGATTATTTTCCCTCTATTTTTGTCTTTTTTTTCCCTCTATTACTCCTATTAAATGAATCTTGAACTGATACTCTAAATTTGAAATTTTCCCCATTTTTTTTCTTTTTTTCTGGGGTATTCCCTTTACTCTGATTTTACAAACATTTTTGACATTTTTTTTTAACTTTTACTATTAGAGTTTTGATATTCATAAACTTTTTCTTATTTTATTTGCTCCTTTCCCACAGAAGCCTATTATACACTTCTTACTACTTTGCAAGAATCTACCTCCTCTTTTTCTTCTTGAATCTCTTTGTGGTTGTCAATTACATTACTTGAACCTCCCCGTCTTTCCCATCAGCTTCATTTCCTGCAGCGTGAGTTGTTTTCTCCACTTCTCCCGGTTCTTTTGTTATGTGTAACTGCTGTCTCCTAAATGTCTGCTGACCTTTGGTTGCCCCTTCAGATCCATAAGGCCAAGTTCAAGGCCTTCAAATATTCTGAGAGTCATTCTCATCTGGCTGGTGAGCACTAATGGATGTTTAAACGGAGAGGTGTCCAGGTGAGCGTAGATTGTTTTCCTCCGCTCGCTCTCCCCAGAATGACCGGCTGGCCAGTGCACCTGTGCGTGCTTCTGGACCTGCGTGCTGCCAAGTTTGCCTGGAAGACGCAGACAGGCTCTACCTCTCAAGATCAAGAATGTGGCCTTACCTCATTCAGTGTGCTCATTTCCACTCTGGAAGTGCCAAACTCGCAGACGAGCTTGGTTTAGCTGGCAGACCGACACCAGCACGTGAATGGTGGGCAGGCACGCTACTTTGTCTAACCAACCGCTGATCTCTTCTGCAGATTTTCTTCACTCCACCCCGTCTCCACATTCCGGTTCAGTGTACCTACTCACAAATGGGGGCTCTTTAGTGAAAATAGCGCCTTTCTACACTGCAGCTTTCTCCGGCATTTTCTGAGCTATCGCCCTCTCTAGTCTGATTTATCCACTGGAGTAACATTAATAGAAATTATTAATTGGGTGCTGACAATGTTGCAGGCGTTATTGAAAGAGTTTTGCTGGGCCTTTTTTTCTTCCTCATAATAACCCTAGGAAATCAGCCTTATTTTTATTCCCATTGTTACAGGTTCAGAAACTATGGTATGAAAAGGTTGTGGAAAGGCACACAGCTTGTGATGGCCGACCCAGTTTTCAGTTTTTGGAAATCTAAGCATAATTTTCCAAAGATAGGCCATTTTTCTACTTCTCAAAAATATGAAACCTTAAACAAGGTCTACATCTATTGGTGTGAGGTTTTTTAAATACAGCAAGTCATTTAAATATCCATTACTCTTCACTGGACAGGTGAGAATGATTCTCAGAACATTCAAAGCCCCTCCCCGCAGTCTCAGAACCAGCCAACTGGGATTGAAACTCAGGCCTTTCTAGCCTAAATGCACCTGCTCTGTTAGATATGCCAGTCCTGTATTCTAACTTCACAAATGGAAAAGACTCTTCATTTGCTTTCAGAATTAATACTTTGAATATTTACATTAAGAACTCGGATATAATAAAGTACAAAAACTTACAGAGCATTTGGAACATGGAGTTCTTGAGCTCTGGGCAAGTCATTTGGCCTTTCTGAGTTTCAATTTATTGTAAAAAATAAAAGCAAACTTACTTCACAATTTTGTGAGGATTAAATGAGATAAAACAGTATGTTTATTTTATTATGTTTAATTTCCAGCAAGAGTTGGACAAATGGGAAAGCCTGGTGCCATAAAACCCACTGCTCAGAAGTACTACCTTCTCACATATTACAAATGAGATTTCCTCTCGAGTTGAACACCAGATGTCCTTTAGGATACAAACATCTATCGTCTGGAGGGTTAGAGATAGTTTTTCATAATCTCATGGGCAAGTGATCATTGTGCCATGAACATGTAGCTGACATAGGACCTCTAGATGGAATTTTTATAGAGAAAAAGGAGAAGAGGTTAGTTGGGAGCCTGGGATTCCTGGTGAGGGGAAGCTGATTTTCTTGGAACTGGCATCTGAGTGTTTTGTGATGAGAGAAAGACTTTGTGGGGGAAGTTGGGCAGGGCCAGGAAAGAGCTCCACCCACATTGCATTTGGCTAGGACTCTGCGGCGACCCGCCGCGCTCAGCCCTGTGGCCCATTGCCCTTGGTTCCCCTCTGCAGCTGGTACCCAACTGGCATGGCAGGGCTTCATGGGCTGCTCTCTTGCAACCAAGTCCTGGCTGTGACCGAGTCAGAGGTCTGCTATCCACATTCTCCGCTTTAGTCAGTGTTTGCGTGTCTCCTCTCCTTTCCTGTGTTACGCTGAAAGAAGGAGAAGGGAGGAAGCATGAGGGACAGGGAGGAGAGGTTCGCACCAGCACCAGTTCCTGGTGAAAAAGAAGCAATCTCCCACCGCTCCGGGCGAGCTTCCCGCCCTGGCTTCGTCCAGGCCTTTCCTCCAGGGGAGCGACCTTCCGCTCCCAGTCTCTGTCCCCAGGTACATGCCAAACCACATGCATTTCTCTTCTACAAAGAATGTATAAATAATGCACATCCACTTTGTAGTTCAAGGTTGTAAAGAATAGCAGATAATTCACTAAACATTTCCTGACGAGTTCTTCTTGGCTCAGTAATCTTTGCATGTGGGCAGTGTTCATCTTATAGTTAGGACTGTCTTCTAGGAATTCCAGTCTAGGTTGCTTTTTCTGAAAGTGACAATAGTCTCGGCTTCCTTGGAGCTTATTTGCAGAATGTTGAGGGTCCCCCCTCCCACCGTGCACATAGGTTAGGACGAACAGGATAACCTGATTCTTTTCCCTGATAAGCAAACTATAAACATGCATCTGAAGCTTTGGAATTTCAATTGCCAATAGCATTGCTACTGCTATGGGAAAAGGTTGTTTTTTCTATGAAAATAAGCACAAGAACATCGAGAAAATCTGACATCAAGTTCTTGTGACCATTTGATCTTTGCTGTCCAAGAAACTCCTTCCCCCATCTCCTGTTTCCAAGAGTTAACTTGGGTGTAAGCAGAAGGTAGCTGCTGTTTGTCTCTGTCCACATGTGTTCCTCTCTCACAGGCCTGGGTGACATCACCAAGTCATGTGAATAGCAAGACCTAGGGACCTGTTGGTAGTGGGAAGGGCAGGGATACCTGATGAGAGGCGGCAACCCAACCCCCATTTCTCATGCGCTACTTTTGTTGTGGCTGTTTGGCTGAAGTGTTCTTAGAAAAGAAGCCAGATTCGATGTGATTAGAGCATTTGCTTTGTCCTGTTCCTAGAGCCATAGTGGCTTCAGTTGGATGAAGAGAAGGAAATGCTCTTCATCATGGAAAGAAGTGCATGGTCCTGGACAGATCACAGCCATAGCCCAAACCCAATGACCTTTCCCAAATGCCACACTGCCATCACCGTTCCACATATGACTCTTATGTTGGTAGAGATTCAGGTCCAATAGCCTGTCCATCATAAAAATGGCCAGGCTGGAAATGCTGAAACCCCATTTCAAGTTCAATTTGGCAAATCTTGGAGACCTAAACTGAAGCAGTACTATTAAACAAAGCTCAAACTCTCCATCCATCACGTTTGAAGCTCTTTCATTAGGGCTACTACTGAACTTTCTGTATGCAGGAAACCTAATCAGCAATAAAGAACTTGACTGATCAGTAGAATATGAATTTTACTGCTGTGTGGAGACATGGTTTTATTGTGCTGTCAGGGAAAATGAGACCTAATTGGGGAATGAGTGACTTATAATTCTCACGGCATCATTCCCTCTGCCCATTAAGGCGCCAAGCCAAAGACCGCTTCCTCTTAGACGCAATCTGATTTTTAAATTATTGCCGTGTTTCTTGTTTCCCTTAGATCCTGTATCCCGCATAAAGCTAATGCGTCTAGCACACAGTTTGGCTCCCTAACAGTACCTGAGGACTTCTCTCTCTCTCTCTCTCTCATTTTTTTCCTTTTTTTCTTTTTGGCTGAAGGTTGTGAAAAGACAAAAAAGATGGGATAGAGGAAGACATTTAGAAAGTGTGTTTTAGACTGCCAATTCCAATACATTCAAATAGTTAGGCTGGGTCCACCCATGTAGAAGAAACAGAGACATGAATCAATAATTCAACATTCAAAATGTAATCCAGCTTCCATGATGTGACTACTACATGCACAGTCAGTGTGGCGTGGTGATAATAACTCAACTGTCCTTGTCCTACGCGCCTGGAAGGTGCTGATTCAGGCTCCACTCAGGCACCTGGGCATCTGCCGGAGCTGTGAGCGGAGTGCAAGGAAAGTAACAGGAAAGCAGGTTCCTTCCCAGCTTTCATTCCACTGTCCTCTTCGTTCAGTGGGCCCCCTGTCCAAGTGGATGTGCCCCTGCGAAGGGCAGGATCAGTACAGTGTCCCTTTCCTCTGGCAGGCTAGCTTCCTTTGTCATTCGTCCAAGCCCAGTCACTCTCACACCAGTGAAGCTGTTGTTTCCCGCTGTGTTGACATATGCTTATGTTGTGTTGCATGTTACAGTTTATTTTCCATCAAGATATTTCTAAACAGTTACATTCTGTTCTGTTGGAAAGGTATAATGGCGGCATCGTATTGATGAAAATCATTGCTGAGAGAGAGAAAACCTTGTTTCCGATTCTGAAAGATAAATTTGACCATCTAATTAGTCTTGGTGAATGCGAACATCCTTGGCTGGGAAAATAATGTTTTCTCGTGATCTGCAGCAGTCGAGCAGGTTTTTAAATCAAGGGGGAACAAAAGGGCGAGGTGCACAGGAGAAGAAGCAGATTGGCTTTTGACGATCCAACTGTAAGGAGAACCTCGGAGAACAGAGTCATCCCCAGAGATTTTGCAGTTACTCGAGGCCAAGTTGAAAACAACAGCTTCTCAGTGGGAAATGCACTTAAGCATCTTCTAATGTAATAAACAGGCAGGGACGTTTTAGCTTTTTACCAAAGAACAGTAAATAAACATAACTGTACTCAACTCTGTAACCTGAGCTGATTCCCCCAAACCGACTAGTCCCATTAGAAGTGGCAAAGGAACCCGTCCCTGCAAAACGTGGGTCATGAGAGTCCAGTACGAATGACATAGCAAGTCAGGGAAAACACACCCGCCACTGAAACGGTTAGTGAGTAGGAAGCCCCACTTAACTCCGTCACAAAGTTCCAACTGCCTACAGAAATTAGAGCTGGGTGGGGGCAAGGCAAATGCTTTGTAAGACTTTTTATACCCTGTGATTTTTCTCCTTGTGGTATACAAGTAGCGATAGAAACAATAAAATGCATTTTCCCTCCCGTAGAATCTCATAGGATCAAAATAAATAAATAAATAAATAAATAAATAAATAAATAAATAAATACCGTGCTATCCGATTAAACTGCAAAACAAAGTGACTAGGATTGAGAAATACTATTTTAGGAGGTAGAATTTTTAAACTAGTCATCAGTAGTATAAAAGTAAAATGAAAAATAAGGCAATTAGTGTTATAAAGTCTTTTCAGAGGTTAAAGGAACTCACTCCAGTTCCATTTCTACTAAACAAGATTGTATGTGATCTTTGTACTGTCACTTAATCTTTTCAAGTCCAAATTTCCTTGTCTACAAAGTGAGGTTGTTGGAGAGGCTTCCACCTCTACTATTTCTCTGATTTTTAAAATGTTAAATCAAACAAGTATTGTCTCAAGTTAGGGAGTCTTGTATAAAAGCTTTTTAGGGGATTGGTTTAAGCTAATTCAGAAATCTGCCTTAATGTTACACATCATTTCTAGAGTGTCAACTAAATATTCATAAAGAGTAAGAAATTGTTAGATATTAGTCAACAAATTAAATTCTATTTGAAATAATCTTAAATGACAAAATTCTTTCTTCAAACATATGAAAGAAAATAAAAAAAAAATCTAGCCCTGGCTGGTGTGGCTCAGTAGATTGAGTGCCAGCCTGTGAACCAAAGGGTTGCTGGTTCAATTCCCAGTCAGGGCACATGCTGGGGTTGTGGGCCAGGTCCCCAGTAGGGACCGCATAAGAGGCAACCACACACTGATGTTTCTCTCCCGTTCATTCTCCCTCCCTTCCCCACTCTCTAAAAATAAATATAAAATCTTTTTTAAAAAAAATATAAAACCAAGCAGACAATGCTGTCGTTTTTGCAGTGTCTCCGTCCTACTGCAGAGCTGAGGATTTGCGATGAAAAGGAATTTTGGTTTATGTTGTGAGAAGTGTTTCTTTAAAGATAACTTAATTTGAAGCAAATGTTACAAAAAGAGATGGAGGCGATAAAAAGCAATCATGGGATTTTTAAAAGTACAGCAGAAATGTCCCAATTAACTTCTTTGACACCAAATGACAGTATTTCATGTCACCTCTAACCCTTACCTTTAATATTTGTTTTATTAATGCATACTAGAAACACTGCTGTTAAACAATTTTCCACATGAGGCTTTTTATTTTCCCCCTTATAAACTGCATTGGAAATATATGAATCTGTTTTGCTAGCCTTCTGTTTCTTTCTTAAACTTAGTGGACAAAATTTAAATTTACCAAATTTTGCCATGTATAATGTTCACTTTTCTGCCCAAATTTTTGAGAGAAACATAAGGATGCACGTTATACATGGGCATAATGATTGCATACCATGGGTGTAATAATGTGTATAATAATCCCGTGTATGATGTGCACAAAAACGTGGGTGCGAGCTATACACAGCAAAATACATAGATGACTCCTTACACATTTTTATTAAACATATGAAAACCTCCTGGTGCAGTTTTACCCACTTCTGATTTCTGCTTCTCCCTACCCCCACCTGGAGAAGGAGACGTGTAGCTCTGGCCATGCAGGACTTTCTCAACTCTCGGTGGAGTAATTTATCCAATCATTGAGTTTGGAGCCATCTAGACTTTTCTTCTTCATTTTCTCTTGAAAGGGAGCTTGGATACAGAAGACATACATTTATCCCTTTCTTCAAGCTTCAGATGTTAAGGTGGTGCCTGTGTCTGGATGCATAAGTCTGTTTAAAACTGGACTCTGGTTTTTTTTTGTTTTTTAAAATTTATTTATTTTTAGAGAGAGGGGAAGGGAGGGATAAAGAGAGAGAAACATCAGTGTGTAGTTGCCTCCCCTGCACCCCCTACTGAGGACCTGGCCCGCAGCCCAGGCATGTGCCCTGACTGGGAATCGAACCAGAGACCCTTTGGTTCTCCGGTCGGCATTTAATCCACTGAGCCACACCAGCTAGGGCTAAAACTGGGACTCAGTTTTAAAAGGCCCACTTTCCTCTTGATTTATCCCTGAGCCTACACTTTGTCTATAAAAAAGACAATTAAATTCCCCCCCCTATAACTTACTCCTTTGTCTTATTTTTTAGTTGGTTAAGAAGATAGTATGTTTTTGAAGAAATTGGACTTTCTTATAAATTCCTTACAGTGTATAATCCTTCATGAAAAGTAGGAAAATAAGAGAGATGAAAAGGTCTTATTACAAATTCAATTTTTATGGCCATGCTGTGAACACAGAATAACCCTCTAGGATATAAATTATTAAAGTATATGGTTTTAATGATTAAGGAAGGGCATTTGCTTCTCTCCTGATTGGTCTAGTATAATGCAATTTAAAACATATGAGCTATGGAATCAACTAGACCCAAGTTTAAATCCTGACTCTATTACCTACCATTTGTATGGTGGTGTTGATTTCTCTTAATCTGAACTTCAGTTTCTTTCAACAGCAAAATGGGAAGAATAATAACCAACGCTTATTAAAATAATGCCTATGAAGGGGTCAAAAACACTAGCCCAACCAAAACTTCTCCTCTAACATACATTCCTTTTTATCTAATAAAATGTACAAAATTTATTTATGAATGTATGATTATAATTTGGCCAATAATTTCTAATATAGACATTCTTGGAATTTGTTTGTAATAGGAAAAATATAAAAACAGGAAGATATTTATACGTAAGGTATATTTACAGAAAATTGAAGTTTTCTTAAAGCTAATTGTAATTACATTTTTTTTGTAAAAACTGCAAACAATAAAAACAAATTCATTTTCCAACTTAATTCTTGTAAAAAGGGTTGGTTGGAATCATGCTTTCAAGTGCACAGATCTTTAATGTTCAGAAACCCCTTACAATTATAGTGTCCTTTTTCTAATCAGTCTTGTTCATTTGAATATGTTGAATGATTTGGGATTTCTGAGATGATCTCGGCCTATTTGAAAAAAACTCTCTACATTCCCAGCCCTTAGAAAATCTAGTTATTGTGGGAAAATTGATCTCTTCTATTTGCCTAAACTCAGAGCTGCTCAACTTTGCTACGCATCAGGAACACATATGGATGTTTCATTAAAACACACATGACCAGAAATACTGATTCAGATATTCTGGGATGAGCCCTTAAAAAAAAAAAAATCCTTACAGACAATTCTGGGAAGTAAAAAAGTCGATAACCGCTGGTGGAAGGTTTTTTTTATTCCTATTGCAAGGTTCTAGTGAGTTCTGGGGAATCCAGCAATGATCAAGAAGAGACACCCTGAATTCTGGTAGGAACCCAGAACTAATCTTATTTGTCTAATTTCTGTAAGGCACCCTCCAAAATTCACTACCATCTTTGCAAATGAGGGGGTTTAGCAGGCTACATTTTCTCCATCTAGTGTTCAAGAGGCTAGTCCAGAACTCTCTGTTTTTATTGGTATGTAAAGAGTAATAAAATCGTAGTTTGACCTGACTCATTTATTTGATTTTATCAACCACTGTCACTATTAAAGTTTCTTTTCTGAACCCTTTAAGCAGAATGTTAAAAGAGATCTCAAAAATGTCATTAATATTGCTTGCTATTCATCAGTGACACTCTGTCCTTTCAAATACAGACATCATTTAGTTTCTCTATTCCCACCTGGTCTACTTTTCATCTGGATAAAATTTGGTTGGGGTGGTGGGCTAATTCCACATCTTTCCCCAGGTTCAATTCATATCCCATAGGATATAGATGGTCAAAGAATTCACCAAAGTGAGAAAACATGTCATGAAACAGCACATTTGGTGAGCTTAGGAGAGGGGATTAATGCCGACTGGCAGTTTGGTTTGAGGGGAAAGGACGAGGATTCACTTTCCAGGGTAGGATGTGGCTGCCCCATAATGCCGTGGGATGTGTTCTGAAAGACACCCTCCTCGGGGGTGGTTTCTTCAGGGAGGTATGGTTAACTGAGCAAGATTGTTCTCTGTTGTGGTTTTGGAAGAACAACTGGGTAAGGTCACTGTGTTTAAAGAGCACATTTGTTTGGCCTAAATACCAGTGTCTGCCCATAACTACACCCACCGTTTAGATCAGTAATTTATCTAATTTCTGACTTAAACTCATGTTTTGACTCTTAAAGAAAACTATGCCCAAGGAAAAGAAAGTTGCCAGAACATCCACCATTTCCAAAAATGTTTGTGCAACAGAGGACTTCTTACTTAGCACATGACTTTAGAGAAGCCACAAAGCTTGAAAACACTAATTTTTTCATCAAAGTGCCAGAAAATTCAAACCAAGAGTTTTAAACAGTGGTTTTTATATATACTATTAAAAGCTCTATAATAAGCAACTTTTGGAATCAGGATGAAAACTAATTATAGAACTTCTTTGCCATAGCTGTTTCTATTTACATCTTCAAAACCACAGAAGCAAATAATGTAGACTTTCCTAACACATCAGCATCTTCTTGTCCTTCTCTTAAATTTCTGACTTCTTTGAAGCTACTCTTAAATCTTTCCCTTAAAAACACATTGTGGTTGAATATTCCTAGTTCAAGGACAATTTCGGTCTTTAGTCCAAGTGAAGTAGTCTTTCCTTAAAATCTCAAGACACTTATGCTCAAACTAGACAAAAGATCAAAGTCGCTGTATGCAGGGCACATGTTATCCAATCTGTTATGTATGTGTTTACTCTTTTTGTGATTGTTTGCTTCCTCAATAGCAGCACAACGCAAAGAAAGAAAATCAAGCACATGAAATGTCTGCTATGTTGTGATCTTCTCTACTACCGAAATGTGAGTGTAACATGCAGGTTGATTTTTAAGAAAAAGACAATTTTGAAAGTGAAAGTAATTGTCCACAGCAAAACTTTCGAGGTAGTGCAAAGTGTAGATGAATTGGATGTTTGGGTTTCAGTCTTAGTCAGAGGCTTTGTAGCCAATTTACACTGTAGCAATTAACTCAGTTGGCCTGGAGAGTCGACTGATTATGAAAGTCATTCTGTCTAGCCTGGCCTCCCAGACACGCCCAACTGACCCCACATTAATCAGTACCCACCTACACCACAGTTCCCAGTCTTGGCTGCACATTAGAATCACCTAGGGAGTTTTCAACAATCCCGGTGTTAGGTAATTAAATCAGGCCGATTAAATTTCCATCTCTAGGGGTGTGGCCCAGACATCACTGGCTTTTAAAATTCCCCAGGTGATTACAATGGGCAAAGTCGTGAAACCACAATTTCCCATCTGAAGCACATCCGTGAGATTCCTGTTACTTCGGCCTTTCTCCCTTTCCTTTTACCCTCGATGGGGTAAATGCGCTGCCTAGCACTCCCAGAAAAGGTTTCATTTTAAATAATACTCCTGAATAAGCTGAATCAGACAAAAGACTAATAGAAAATGAGCAAAAGAAAAAAAAAGTATGTCTAGCAAAGATTTGTGGTCTCATAAATTCAAAAAACTGAAGTGCAGTTTTCTGAAAGGAAAATCTTTATGTACCTATTTATGTAGCAAAAATTATAAAGAAGTTAATTCCCAATGCCTTTGGGATCATGGGGAGAAAAGATATTTCTATATATATATATATGGAGTGGAAATTGGCATACTTTAGAATAACAAAAACTACCACTACTAAGGAAAATAGCCAATGTTTAATGAATGGTAACAGTGGGCCAGGAATTGTTCCAAGTGCTCTATTTGATCCTCATGACAGTCAAGTGAGATGAATATTATGCTTATCCCCATTTTCAGCGAGGCTTGGAAGCTTCGAGTTACGGCTCGAGACTCATATCTAATAAGGTGGTGGAACAGAGGTGCACACTCCAGTGGTCTAGAAAGGTAGAAAAATTTGATACGCTGTGTCTTTAAACAGGACCTAGTGAATCAAAATTGCCCCTTCTTGGACTTATCTTAAAAAATAACCATATGTGTGTGTATATATGCATATCTATAGCTATATCTGTCTATATATCTCCACTAGAAATATCATAAAATCTTGAAAAAATTGAGAGGCAAGTTGAAAGACCACTAATAAGGGACTGGTTAAATTAACCATATTATAGCTGTAAAATGGGACAATTAGAAGCCCATTAGAAGCCAGGTCGGAAAGTGGTTCTTACCAACCTTTTTCACATTGTGACACAAGAGGGAAATGACAGTGTTTTTATCACAGAGTGTGGTAAACAATCAAGTTGGTTTGAGGTGACTATTCTGAACAGTGGTGGCGATATGTAGCTGGCCACCGAAAGAGGTGAGGTGCCAGAGCTCATCACCAAAAACCGGTTAAAAAGTTCTTGTGTACAGAAATGTAATTTGCCACAGAGAAATGTTCACTAGATTTTTCTGAGTGAAGAAAACCAAATCATAGAGAATTAGAGCATCTCCCAGGGTCATAACTCTATCAGCACATATCGGCACAGACAGCCATGCAGACATACCAGTTGTCAAACTACTAAAGGACCTCTATATCAATTGGTAAATTGCGACTGCACCAAGAGCACCACAGCTACCACGTACACAGGGCTTCCTCCAAATATGGCAACCCTGGACCTTCCGAAGGCCAACTACAAGGTAAAGCATGTGCAAACATCTGTTCCAGTGTTCTGCTCAGTAGACACCCCCAAATGCAAATGTTCCCCTATTTCCATACAGATATTTATGTTATTATCTGTCAGGAGCTCTTCCTTTTCCTAGAAAATACTTCCACGTATCCACCTGGCTATCTTAGGAGATTCCATGTTCTTGCAGGACCCCTTCAGCCCATCCCATGTGACACAAACTGACCAATCACAATTCTTTTTCTCTTTCTGGTCACAATTCGTTACCTTATGAATGGACAGGTGACCCAAACGTAGCCAATTAGAATCCTTCTTGGGGTTTTGTTTCTTTTAGTTTTGAGTGTGTGCATGCATTTTACTGGAAGCAAAACATTCAGTCCCCCATAGTTTGAGAAGCTAGAACATGTGCAACGTGAGAGCTGTTCGTTAGTGGCTATTAAGGCCCTGTGTCTGCCATTAGGAGAAAACTGCTTTCCTCTCAGAGACTGAAGCAGAGGCAAGAGTTGGAGAGATGTTTCTGTTTGTTCTCAGGCCTGATTTTATCCCTGCCTTTCTTCTAACTGTTCATGAACATATTCTTTGGATTCTCAGAGCCAATGAGGTATTTCAATTTGTGTTTCCGGCATTCGGTACCTTAGGATTCTTGGTTCTTCCTTGTTTTCCTTTGTTTCCTTCCTGTGCTCGGATAAACCCCTACAGGAGTTAGACTCGGCAAAGTAAGTTGTCCCGAGAAGAGAAGAGCAGAGAAAAGCTGAGGGTGGGCGCTGCCAGGAAAGGTAGCCCAGGGCAGCGTCAGGGTCCCTGAGGGGAAGAACAGGAAGAAGAGGGGCCCTGAAAACTGTGTCAAGGACAGAGGGAACAGAGTCTGAGTCTTTCTGAATTCTGCCTCAGGCAGTGCTGCTGTGCTGCAGGAAGAGAGTCAGCAGTGTGTTGATTCGCCTGTTATTTAAGCGATCTGGGGAAGCCAGAAAAATTTTTTGTGTGACTTTAAGAGTTAAGGGCTGACCGTGGTACTAAAGAGTCCTTGCTGCAGTCATACTGAAGTTGTAGCAAGGGAACTGGAAAGCACAGAGGAGGAGAGGGCGATATTTCGTTATACCAGTCAGAGGAGCTCATTACGGACTGGGGGCCATTCTGAATGTGAACTTCATGGTTCAGGCCACAGTGTCCTTCTTTGGTACAGGTCTTGGTGGCCCTGGTTCATGGCAACATCAACCCCATCGGAGGTTGAAAGAGTCCTTCGATTTGAATGTGGAGAAAAGGCTCCCTAGCGATGTGCTTGTAGGAAACTTTGGTCCACAAGCCCGGTATTAGAAGATAGACCATAGTCCTTTAGTGTTGTTGAATCAAAATATTTTGTTTTTGAAATAACATCTGAGTTCTTACCAGGGCCTCTGTCTTTCTCTGGGTTGTGCAAGAATATCAGAATTTCTTGTAGTATCTATAAAATGAGGAAAGGACTCTCACCTTTAGGCTGTCATGGCGATGACATCCACTGTCCTCCTAGCCCCTCACAGTGGAGCCTGGCACGCAGCTGTTTTAGGACCTTTTGGGGGAGGGGCTTGGGAGACACAGTCCCTAGAGTTCATCTCCGATTAGAATACCCACAACCATTCCCTTTCAAGCCTTGCTACCCACCTGGAACCACTTCCTAAGGTGAGGCAGAGATCACTTCTGTTTGGGGAATCCATCAGTTTCTATGTCTTTTTATGAGAAGTTTCACTCTCTCTCGTTAGCTGCTTCGGCTGCACCCTGCCAGTTTGCCTCGCAGAGCGCTGTACCAGAGCTCAGGCTTTTGGGACCCCAAATCCAGGAAAGGAGTGTCTTTAACGCTGTTCTGCTTTCCATCTGGAATCCAACCCTTCCCTATGAAAAGAGAGAACAGTGAGGCCCCCCTACTCCTCAGCGGGAAAGAAATTCACAAAGAGAGCTCCAGTAGATTTCCGACTCACTAAGTATCTTTTCATGCACTGTCAGTGCTGAGCTGCTTTTGAAAAACACTGGAGAGAAAAATGTCGTGTTTTGGTATTGTTGCTTGTATCTCTTTCCCATAAGGCCCAGAGGTTCCTCCCCCTTTTGGGGAGTTTGTTAGACTGTGGCTGAAGCTGAATCTCTGGTTAATTCGGTATTGCACAGATGTGGCTCTTTCTCTTTGCAAAACATGTTTTTGTACTAATGCAATCATAATAGCATCTATGTAATAATGATATAGAAATTAAAATATTTAGCCCATTAGGTGGCATGGCATTGGGTAGTTTTCTTAAATCTCCAGAATAAAGTGTTTATTCGATCCTGTGCCTTGGGTACCTGCCTTCTAGTGAACATGTGTCTTCATACTGATTCAGCTTCTCCTGTTTGTTTCAGACAGGCCCAGTTACACACAAGGTCCTATGTTAGTGAGATGACTAGAGGAGGCAAGGAAGTTAGGTGTCGTCCAGGAGTTTAACTTTGCACCTGCTTCAGGGGAAAGGCTGGAAGAGTAAGAGAGAAGCAACAGAAATGCTCTGAGTATCCAGGGTGCATGCCTGAATAGACCACATGTGTGCATGTGTATATTCACATACGTACATACATAGCTTTTTAAGTAGTGGTATGTACATAACACTATATATGGACCATAGTTCCATCAGTATTCTCACTTTGAACCTTCCCTAGAATCATAAGTATACATGCTTTATCAATACGTATGTGCCTTTGAATGATTATATTGGATGAATGGCATCCAAGGGTATAATATTTGAACAAGGAGAGTGTTATCACAACACGCCACTGATTTAGAAGTTGTTTGTCGGACAACTGAGCTTTCTGGAACGTAGCTAAGAACTGAGATGAAAACAAAACAGATGTCCCAGAACTCTTCCACACCAGGCAATTTATTTACGAAAGCATCATTTTAGTCTGTTTACCCTCATGTTATTTACAGTTCAAGTCAGCCAGGTTTTTTTGGTTTCCTTGATGAAAAGCCTTGAGTTTTGGAGCCAGAAGGGTTTGGGCTTGAATTCAAGTAGCTTAACCCTTCTGAGGCTTATCTTCTTAATCTGTAAAGCAAGGTAATGACACTGAACTGTAAAAACAGATTATGAGAATTAAAGAAGCCAATGTAAGAAAAGAATCTAATAGGGCTTGGTTGATAGAAAGTGTTCTTTAATAGAGATTTCTTTTTCTCCCTCTCTCCCCAGCCCATGTTAGATTAGAAGCAGAAGAGGAAAAGCTTTCAAAGAGGACAGACCAGCAGTGGAAGGAAGTAACAGATCCAGCCTGACCATTAGAAACATCAAATAGGAAATGTAACCATGATATTTACTCCCTTCTTAGGTCATCATTGGGTGACCAAAAAACGAAAAGCAAAACATTAAAATTACACTCAGTGTATTTCCGAGAAGTTGGTAAGACTTGCTAGACACTACAGAACTACTTCTTCCCCAAATAAATAAGGTAGAAAATGTTGGGGGAAACAAGTAAAACTTTGCTCAGGATAGAAGAATACTCAGGTGTTCACATGACAAGAATAGATACATATGACGGGCTTGAAGTAAGCCCCTACCACAGAGCAGAGGTCAGCAAACTCAGTAATGGGTCAGAGTGTTAGTACATATTTTTGGCTTTGTGAGTCACATAAGGTCTTGGCCACGTTTTCTTGTGTGTGTATGTTTGTTTGTTTTGCCACCCTTTAAAAATGTAAGAAAAATTCTTAGCTCACATGCTGTACAAAAGCTAGCCGTGGACTGGATTTGACCCATCGGCCATAGTTTGCTGTCACTGAGCAATGACAGATTGCATTACATAAATTATTGGGTAAGCTTATACATCTGCATTTAAGTCATCCCACCAGAAACATTCACCGTCATTTTAAATAAACTCATTCATTGGGGTTCGCTCATGGAAACCTGCCTCTATAGATAGACTGGAAATTTAACCAGTTAAAAGGATAAGAGTTGAAACTCAAATGCACATCTGAGAGAGAAGTAAACCTGTATCACAAAATAACATCAAGTATTTATTGTGAAGTTTCCATGTGCCCAACACTGTGTATGTGCCTGCAATGGAGTGAATTGTGTCCTCCCAGATTCATATGTGGAAACCCTAACCCCCAATGTAACTATTTGAAGACAGGGCCTTGAAGGAAGTAACTGAAGTCAAGTCACAAGGGTGGAGCCCTAATTCAATAGGAGAGGGCCCTTGTAAGAAGAGGAAGGCACATGAGGTCTGTGTGTGGCGCTGGGAAGAAAGGCCTCATCAGAGATGAACTGTGCCAGCATGTTGATCTTGGACTTCCGGCCTTCGGAATTGTGAGCAAATAAAAGCTGTTTAAGCCACACGGTCTGTAGTATTCTGTTATGGTGGCCCGAGCAGGCTAATGCAGTACTCTTTAAGTGAAATGCAAAAATATCCTTACAAAGAAGGTGTTACTAGTATCTGTGGAGAAAAAACTCTAGAGGCAATTTTGCCTAGCTAATAAGTGGCAGAGTTGGGATTTGAACCCAGGCAACCTAACTCAGGGTTTGTGTTGTAGGCTTACGGCACAGTGTCTTCCGACTAAGGTGAACAGATTACATAGATGTTTTTCCCCACTTTATGTTAAGGATGGTTTCTTACCAAATTAAACAGAACCAAGAAGAGCTAACTAATATAGAATAATGATACTTAAGTGCTTTAGCACATGACCACCTGAGAACGTCTCGAAATCTGTCATACAAATTTCACTGCTTCCAAAAGGAGCAAAACAAAGCAGAGAGCAAATGGGCTGGTGCTTGGCAGGGTGGATGTTGGAATCTGCCCAAGAGAAGAAATGTGAACCAGATTTTAGCCCTCTCCTTCTGCCTTATATAACATATACGCACTTATAATGTACACCAAGGCAACTTTTCTGTAGACATTTTTATGTAAGCCATTTTTTTTGAAAATGCGATGTGTACTAAAGGAAAGATTAATTTCCGAAAATAAACTGGTCTTCCAGAATTTTATAGATGGGAAGGGGATAAAGCAGACGAGCCCATGCGAGCCAACCTTTGTTTTGGCAGTCCTTCGTATACTTTCGTCTCTCCTCTGCCGCTCCTGGTCTCTGAACCCAGAATCCAGCTTTGGCTAATGCTCAGCAGTGTTACACTAGGGAAATGCTCAGGCACAGACTTCCAGCTTAATCCTGTACTGAATTAAATTCTAACTGATTACATACATGAAGATTGTTGCAATGATGGGAAAACCGTTGCTAACATGGGCAGAGAACTATCATGAAAGGGCTGCCACATTGTCAACTCTTGTGCCTACTTGGTCTGTAGTTTTGTAATAAAAAATGTAACCTATGTGGTCTTGAATGGGGTCATCTGAATATTCTGAAGGAAACATGCCAAACCAGAATGCTTCAGGAGGGCATGGAAAGACCCCACATGGCAAATTGGCCCTCTTTGGACCAGTTTTAGATAAAATGACATTCATTTCATCGAGTCCCCAAAAGCCTGTAATTTTGGTGGTGTAGGAATGGCTTTCTAAAATGTCTAAGCAGGCATTTTTTATTCTTTTCCTATAAAAACAGGCCCTGAATACCTATTATAAATATTTGGTTGGTTTATGGTAGAAATAGAACCTGAGAGAGAGATTAAACTTTCTTAGAAAGGGAGAATTTTTTGGAGAAACATTTATTACATGAACCTGACTGACTAACCCAGTACAAAGGTAATTAACATTATCATTTTTCCCTACCACTCTTACCTTATAAAGTTGGTATTAAATAATTTTAAATCTATAAGTAGTATATTTTGTCTGAAAACAATGGAGCATGTGATTGGTGTATGTATGTGTAGAGACAAGAGCAGCTCATGTTATTGACAGTATTAACAAAGAGACCCAGCATGTTTTTCCTTCAACCACTAATATTTAAAAAGCACCCAAAATGTGTCAAGCCCACTTCTAGCTTCTTAGGGTATGCTGATGACCAAAACAAAGCTCTCCACTCTTGAGAAGCTTACATTCTCCAGGTGGGAAATAAACAATAAGCCATGAGCATGATAAATAAGTAAATCATATTGCATGAGAGGTTTGGGAGGAAGATTCTAGACAATTGAAAATGCCCCATGGCAGGGCTTGATTATTTGAGGAAAAATAAAGTGGGTGATCTGAGGCTGAAGGTTCTGAACAGGTGTGAGTGACAGGCAAGGACGCAGAAGGTGAGACTGAAGAGCAGGCAGGATCAGGTGCCACACTGAAGGATGAGATATGGCATGGAATCAATTTGATTGGATTTGATTTACATGCAATATTGGAGGAAGCTATTGGTGGGTGCTCAGTGAGATGTGACATTTTGACCAGGCCACTCTGGCTCCTTCATGAGAAAGAGCTTAAAGGGGCACTGCAGTAAAAAGAAGAGCACTCGGGGGGTTTTGCCAGGGTCCAGGTGAGCACCGATTGTGGTTGGACTGGAATGACAGTGGTGGAGGGGTTGGGAGGTGATCCTTTTGGGATATAATTTGGAGAGAAGCCAACAGGGTTTTCTAATGTACGAGGAGGGAAAGAAAGAAAATGTACTGTAGTTTTCCCCCAGTTGTACCATGACAATGTTGGGACCAGGATTTCTTCATTTGTGTCAGGTACCCAATGATTTGGAACTGGCCAGAGTAGCTGGGATCAGGCACCATTTAGGAAGACACTGCCAGTGGCCCTTGGGAGGTTTATGGGCCAGGTCATGAAATCTCAATAATGCTTTGCAACCAGCACTTTAACAAAGAAAAAAAAAAGAAATAACACATCAGAGACTATCACATAGAGCAAGAAAAATGTGCACATATATATTTATTTATTTTGTGTTTTAATAGTTAATTTTTTATTGTATTTTTTTGCATTACCATTTAACCCCCTTATGTCCTTTTCTACCTCCCACTGCAATCACCACACTATTGTCTGTGTCCATGAGTCCTTTTTCTTTTCTGCTCAATCTCTATGCTCCCCAAACCTCCCTCTAGAGTTGTCAGTCGGCTCTCCATATGAATCTGTCTCTATTTTGCTTGTTAGCTCAGTTTATTCATTAGATTACACATATGGGAGAAATTATATGGTATTTGTCTTTCCCTGAGTGGCTTATTTTAGTTAGCATAATGTTCTCCAGGCCCACCCATGCTATTGCAAAGTGTTAAATTTTCTTCTTTTTTACAGCCAAGTAATATTCCGTTGTGTAAATGTCCCATAGTTGTTTTATTCACTCATCTACTGATGGACACTTGGACTGCTTCCAAGTCTTAGCAATCGTAAATAAGGCTGCAATGAACATAGGGGCACTTTATATTCTTTGTATATATTTCAATATAACATAGATAAAAGGAAACAATGTTTGCATATGTATGAGTCAGGATTAGTTATTCTTACTATGGATTTAGGTAAAAAAAATTTTGAAAGCACCCTACCCACTTTGTCTCCCAGAATACAGCACATTGTAGGTTTTACTGAATTAAAATGAAAACAAAGGGGAAAATGTAAATTTACATGTGATAAAAGTCACCTTCCCTTTGACCTAAGAAAGGAGCGTAAGAGGAGAAATGTAATAATCCTCACGCATGTCAATTATGACTCCGGACCCAAGGAGCTATACATACAGAGAAACTATGGTGCAGCCCTTTATCATTATGCAATGTCCAAGAACGACATTGTCTTTGGAATCCATGAAGAAACAGAATAAAAGGGCAGGGTGAGTGGTGGTCTTCAGTTTTGCCTTTTTCGAGTATAATAGAGTTTTGATTGCTTGACCAAGGTATCGTTTTGGTTGATGGGAGCCAGGAGGCTTACAAGTCCATATTTTTTCAACACTGATGCATCCTAAAAGTATATTAACTTGAACCCATGACACCTTTGGAGAATGAAAAATAGTTTCTTGCGTTTGGTCTAGTGGAGGGAGTGACGCTAACTAAACTGAAAAGGTCAGCTGGAAATTATGAACGCGTATGTCATGTAGCCTTAATGCCATG
Organism: Mormoops blainvillei; assembly: GCA_004026545.1. Classification (NCBI taxonomy): domain Eukaryota; kingdom Metazoa; phylum Chordata; class Mammalia; order Chiroptera; family Mormoopidae; genus Mormoops; species Mormoops blainvillei. The sequence goes on along the minus strand of PVJD01002479.1, from coordinate 133,290 downwards.
GAGGTTGGCAGCCCACTCAAGGGTTTTAAGCAGGAGAATCATGTGAAGAGATTTGCTTTAGAACAATCCCTCCGCCTAAATAACAGATTAAACATTTATACTCATGCTTTTCTTTTCTAAACTTCCTTGTGAGTGACCTCCTGTCTCCTTGAAGAACAGAGCCGACCACTGCCTCTACCAGATAAGGGTTTAGGCTGCTGTACCAAAGCCAGAAAGAGGAATAAATAAGTTGGTGTTTTTCTTTCAAAACAGGTGTTTGAAGCTCGCCCACTCCCTCCCACCCATCAATACTTTTGAAAGAAAGTCAAAACAACTTCCTTTGTGAAAAGTGTATTTTATTGAAAGAGGATAAGATTCTTGAGAGTTGACAGCAGAACCCGAATGAGAGAAAGAATAAAGTTTATTCTAAACCTTTAAGTTGGAAAAGAGCAGGAACACACAGTAACATTCACTTTGACTCAGATGTGGTACCATGGCAGAGGAAACTTGGGCGGGCTGTTATTCTGGAGGTGGGAAGGGCCAGAGAGGGTGCTTGGTCACAGGACTGGGGTGATGTAAAGACGGTTGTAGGGGTGCCTGATCACGAGAACCCAGTTGTCGTAGTGATGGGAATGGGGAGGCTGGGTGGGTGGTTGGCCCCATGCAGCCTATTGGAGTTGGTGCAGAATCAAACACAGCTGGTCTCCAGCTCCAGGAAGTCAAGACAAGGCTGCAGACCATCACCTCCAGGTGAAGCGAGCACCACAATTCACCCATGTGGTCTGATCTTGTTGCCATTTGGAAAGCCATCCTTGGACATGGCAAGTACCTGGACCTATCTATCTTTAGATATATCCAGAGCAAAAGTTTGCCATTTGCACTGTACTCTCTGGATTTATTCTTTCAGTAGTTAAAATACTCAGGGGCCTTTCGATACACAGTATGAATTTTCGAGGGATTGGCGGTGATGTGGAAGGGAACATCCCCACCCCCTCTGCACCCAAACTATGAGTGAGTCAGGACAATGGGTGAACGCAGCACCTCCTCTCCACCTCCCCGCCCCCGGCACTGTGCTCTCTGGCTACAGGGCTGAAGAGGAGGGAGACTGGAGAGAGAGAGAGAGAGAGAGAGAGAGAGAGAGACTGATGGGGAGTCTAGTTAAGAGGTAATAAAGGCCTGAACCAAGGCACAAGAACAATGGAGAGGCCACATTTTCATAAAAATGTGTCATGTTTTAGGTTTGTAGTTTACCAAACTCATAAATTTTATCTCAAAGATTTTAAAACCTAGGCTGCTTTCCTCTGTTATCTGTATAGTTTGAAATAGCTTTTTCATTGGCATGGGAGTTTTTAAAAAATTAGTCTAAGCAAAACATAATTAGGAAGATAAACATACTTCCTTCTTAAGCATATGATATATGCAAAAGCCTAATAGAAAATATTTTGCACTATTTGCTATTCCATATTATCTGTGTTGCAGTTACCCATTCCCACCCCTCCCTCTGAGGCCCATTAGAGCAGATAATTATGAGCTGACTGGATACAGGGAAGAGTCAAATTAAACAGTGATGTAACCAGTGAGAGCCACGCTAATTCTTTCCTTCTCACTCAGCAACTGATTGTCTGATAGGCTCTTCATTAGGTTTGGTGGTTGGACAAGATTTAGAAATGCAGTCACAATTAATTGCTGTGAACCTAGGCAACTACTTAGCCAAAGAGAGATTACCAATGTCTTCCTCCTCTTCTCTTTCATTCTTCTTTTTCTTCCTTCTCTGTATCTTTCTGTCTTGGAAATCAGGCATTGCGGTAGGTTGCTTGGCACCCTGATTCAAAGTTTAATTTCTGAGGTATTCCAAACATCTTATTGAGGCCCCTGTAAGGCTTCACAACAGGTCACCGGCATGCTAATTTTGGTCACTTGACAGTATTTGGCTGCATTTGCAATAGCTGCCTTACATAAAATATTGTCCTGTTTCCAGAAGTGCAAATATGAAGGACATTTTCTTAGATATTTTTTTCTATTGCAAAAGTTGGCGAAAGAATGCGTAAAATTCCTAAATACACATCTAAACTTTCCACAGTAAGTTATTTCCTTAAAAATTTTTTAAGCACGTGTAAGTCAATATAAGTTATGATTTCCAGTAAGCATGTTGATTTACAAAAATATTCTATAGTCCATCAGTAAAAGTGACATGACTGAGTCATTGTCAACAAGGCCTACGTTGAAAATTATTTCCTAAGATTGAGAATGAATGCGTGTAGGTCCCACGTTTATCCCCTGCCAGGTCTTACTTGCCCCAAAGCTTCCATTTGATAGCTGTTGGTTGGGGGCAGGCGGCTCTTGCTGGAGACTTGAGAATACAGAACTTCTCTTACATGAGTGTAAAATTTTGTCGTAATATTTTGTCCAGTTGACCCTAATAGCTCCATCAACAGTGTACAACATATATACACGTGTGTATATATATACGCATGCACACACACACACACACATATGGTTCTCGTTCACTTAATAAGAAGTATAGTGAAGCACTTGAAACAATATGAATGCTCATTGATAAGACAACTGGTTAAGTAAATTCCCAACTTAGCTGAATATTATGATTAATAAATAAAAATTAGGAAGTTATACAAAGACATAAAAATGCTATAATGTCAGAGAGGGAAGCAGAGTAAAAATTATATCATTCTGTGGTTATAAATATGAAAAAATATGGAACATTATGTTTATAGAAAAAGTGACTCATGAAAATGGCAGAATGATTATTAAATTTTAAAAAATGTTTTCCTTTGTGTGCCTCCTAATAGCATGACTAAGAAGGACACTATATCACTTACGTTAGTGCCCCTGCTAAAAATTCATGAACTGAATCCAGTTAAGGGAAAACATCAGATACACCCAACTGAGGACCAGTATACAAAATAACTGACCTATACGCTTCAAAAAATATCAAAGCCATGAAAGACAAAGAAGGAATAATGCCCCATTCTAGATGAAAGGGACTAAAGAGACATTAAAAACTGAAAGAAATGTGTGATCTTGGACCTGAAAAAAGTCATAATAGATCTTATTAGGACTGGTATACATTTGCTGACTTCAAAGAAAACTCAGTTCTTAACTGTAGAAAATAAAATATTTTATTTTGTAGTAAAAAAAATACCACATATAAATGTTGGTGATATATAGGTAAAGCTTTAAATTTTCTGAATATTTTGTTGATTATTTTATTAGAAAATTTTTAATTTTATTAAAAATTTTATTATATTTTTCATCTGCCTTTTTGGTATTTTATAATCAAAATTTCTTGAATTAAGTTGCTTTATGTTGCTACATATTTGTTGGAAAGTTTAATAATCTATAATGTCCCTGTCTATTATTCCATATATATATTGTCTATATTGAAAAAGATTTGATAGTAATAGTCTAAGATTGACAAATACCTGGTCAGACTATTGCTTTTTTTCTTGGCTTAGTGATATTAATTTGTAATATATTAAATTTACAATGGCAACAAAGGATAGTCTTCTTTCTTAATAAAATAACCAGAACTGAAAATTTTTGGTTACTAAATGAGAAAACTCTATTTGCACTTGAGCTAAAAAGCTACACGAACAAAAAAACCAAAAACAATAACAAAAACAAATGAAAAAACATTTCATCATTATGACAACTTTACATGAATGCAAAAGAGAAGACAACTCATTATACTTTAACTCTCCCTGGATTGGAATTTTCTATATAAATTGGGCTTGGGATCCAATCCTTTAATTCTTTACTTTGTCTTATAGGCAATAATGTAGCTGGCATTTTCATTTTGCACATGACAAGTGAATCTATTTTACTTACCGCAACAGCAAATCTAATGAGTTAGAATTAAATTTTAATAATGATGCCACTTTGTTGGATGTATTTTCAGTTCCACTGTATAAAGAAAAATTCCATCCTAGTACCCCACTTAAAAGATTATTTAATGTTTTGTTTTGTTCTTTTGATTAGCTGTACTTGCAGGAAAGGAGCCTTCATGCTCAGAATGACAACTGTTACAGCCGTAGTTGTTTCACATGTTGTTACGACAGGTTTAATTTAACGCTGTGCCCTCTTCCCACTCACAGCATTTGGAGACCAACACCTCAGAATGGCTGTGTGGAGTTAAGAGTTGGCCACGATATAAAGTAAAGATAATTTGGCCTCTGCAGGAATTCAGATTCTAATTTGGGCCTCACTGTGTTCTCATCAGGGAAACTAATGAGCTATGTACGCTGTAAGTCTATCTGCTAGGAAGCCTTGGATTTTTCCCAGAGCCAGAGACAAACATTGTAAGTCGTAACCAAGTTTGCCTTGTCATTGCTCATACTCGGCCATTAGACAATCGTATCTATTCATCTCCATATTCAGAAAAAATTATTTGATTTCATGTGGCTGCCTGTCGCTTGCCTTCAGACTGATGTCACATTGATGTTCAACACGAAGTATAAAGTGCATGACTTTCCCTGGAGTCCTCTTTAGTGACATTTTTTTTAACACCTAACTTTGCATTTATCTATGGTGGCATGAAGAAGTTTATTGCTACTAACATTTACATGCCATTCTGTATTTTATAACATAAAATTAGTATGAGATATCTTGCTTGGGAATATTTGGCTATCTACTGAATAAAGTATTTATTAAAAAGCTATTCTGTGTCAGACACTGTGTCTAGAAGATAGCAAATGTAGAAATGAGACCAAAGGGAAGGTTGCAGAGGAAACATGAATAACTTTATGTTCAATGCACATATGATATTAAATTATCTTGTTAATAAGAGTTATAGATATGATAAATCTGAACTATAACCATCAGAAGACAAAAATAAGTAATACCTTTGTTGGTTTTATTAGTTATCACTTGAAAAGAAAGTATGGAAGCTTTCCCTTCTCTCTTGGTTCACAGATGTTGAAATGGTAAGAAGGTACCAGGTGGTCCCTCCCCAAATATGAGTACCCCTCTAATAAAGTCTAGTTCATGGACTTAGTGTGTATCTTTTTTTCAGAGGACTAGGATTATCTTGTTAAAGATAATTTAAAAAAGAAAATTGTGGGTCAAATAAGTCTAGCAATAGAAGATAGAGCATATTGCAAAGTAGAAACTGAGATTTTTACATTAAAATCTTGGAAAAAAACTGTTTTAAATGAAGCAGACAAATTCCTTCATCTTGCACATTTCACATTTGAGGTTTTATATTACAATGTGTCTTTGCCATGAGACAAGGGGTGGTTTTGCAGGTTGTTAGATATTCAACACTACACAATGGAAACATAACATCAAGCTTTTGCAAAGTGAAAGGGCAAAGCATTGTAAAAGATGCAGTAGTTCATACAGTCAATGAAAGTGAAATGAAAGAACTGCTCAGATCATAACAAACTCAATGACAAATGGAAGACTACCAGCTAGATCAGCTAATAGCTGAAAGAAAGGAAAGGAAAAAAAGTTGATGAAGAATAGAAAAGTAAAATGGAATGACTTAACCATAAAAGAATTAAGAAAGATCATGGGAAAAATTGATGAAAATGAAGAATTCTTTAAGACATGATAAATGTTTTAATTTTGCTTTTAATTCAAACATGAAGTAGAAAAATCTAATTAATGTATAATATGTTATGAGAAAAGATAAAACTCCAACCCATCAACTAACATGCACTTAATTTTTATTTTTAGAACTAATATAATTATAACCTTATTTTTGTTAAAAATAAAATAAACATTTTATAATTCACAACTGACTGGGCTTTACAGAGAAAGTAAAGTAAGTCAGTAAGACTTACTTTCCCGACCTCATCCCGCACCCTCAGTGTTTACTGTAATATCAGTCTCTTTTATATGGGTTTACTTTAAGTGGCTTTTACCCAAGACTGTTCAAACTATTGGTGTAGTTATTTTCCTGAGGTCATATAATGGACCAGTATTCCTTGGTTTTTCGGGGACTGTCAGCTGGGGCTGCCCTCAAGCCTTAGGCACTGGCTGCAATTCTGTGTTATGAGGGCTTCTGTAACATAGCCACTTACTTCCTCAACCCCACAAAGACGAACTCTAGTCCAGTCTGCAAAGATAGTCTTATATAACATAATCACGGATGTGACATCTATCACATTTGCTGTAATTTATTGATTAGAAGGAAGTCACAGGTCCTACTGACACTGAACGATAGGAACTGCATGAAGGCATAACTATCAGTAGGTGGAAACCCCTGGGACCACCTTTGAGGCTGAGGCTGACCGCTATGATCTCCTACTGTCCAAAACAGAAACCTGTGACTCTGGAAATTGAAGTCCAAGTTTATGTAAAATGAACTAGTTCTCAGCTGCATCATTTTTGGATATTCAGAACAATTATATGAAGTTTATTAAAATTAGGAATGTATCTTATTTTGGCTTTAAAATGTTTTAGTGTTCTATTACACTAACTTTTTAATTTGCTGTCCTACTTAAATTTCCTGAAGACTTTGGATGTGTTTAGCAGGGATCTAAAACTGGCAGAATGTCACTTTTTCTGAAATCTTCAAATAATCCTAAACCAAAGGGAATATGGATAAAGATTTTCTAGAAGTCATTGAAAGTAACTCTTTAAGTTTCTTAGCTATTAAATAATATCTTTCAAATGTAAATTGTTTAGTTTGTGGACTTCATTAAATTTACCTTAAAGTAGCAAGAAAATAGCATATGCAGTTACAAGTATGCAGAAGCTGTTAGTTATTGTTAGCCTAGGATAAAAACCTTGATAGAGAATATTCTGAATTATATATTTATCCTGAATTGGTTTAGATGGAAGCAAGAACACCAGTGAAATGCTGTCAGGTACTAGGAAGAACCCGGCTGACTGACGCGGGCGCTGTTCTTACAATTTCATGGCGGAGATGACTGTTAAGCTATAACACAACACATGATGGCCACTTTAGTGAATCCCTGGGGAAACGGGGAGGGAATTAGGTAAACGTCCAATTAAAAATGGAAAACAAAATACAAATACTGACTTATGGGTACTAATTAATAGGGAGTATTGCATGAGTTTTCTTTATTTATCTTTTCTTTAGAGTACATATAAAATTTTATGCATGTTATGTAATGTGTGTGAGTGTATTCGTGAGGTAGATAGTATTATTATCTACACTTTAAAGATGAGGAAACTAAAGCACAGAAAGATTAATTGGGCCAGTTAAGGTCATTCAGCTAATAAGGAGCAAAGCTCTGATTCAAATATAGGAAATGTGGCTCCTGAATCCAGGCCTGTGACACCTATTTTATGAGTCCTCTTTTGTGATATGCCGAAAAATTATTTTATAAAGTTAAACCTTTATTAATTATAAACATACTAGAATTTAGAACTGCAAGAAAGTATTCATAAGGTAAAAAATCCACATTTACTAAAAATCTTCAGATTTTAAATACATTTCCTTTAATGTAAGGAATAAAATAGACTGTGTCCTGACACACCTCTTGTCCAGTGTTTGTTCGCTCAGGAAATATTTGTCTGTCGCTGACTATGTGCCAGTCACTCTCCTAGGCACGGCAGTGCAGTAGAGGAGAAAATAGACAAACTAAATCCTATCTTTACAGAACTTATGTTCTAGAAGTAGGAAAAAAACCCCAAAATAATTTTGTATGATTAGTATTATATTTGTAGGCTTAATGTGGAAATTAAATAAGTTGATCAGAAGGTAATATTTGCATCAGGAGTGAAAGAGGTAAGATAAAGCTAGGGGTTCTGGCTAATGCCAAAAATAAAAATACATCTTAAAGAAATAACCAAGGTGGTTGGAGAAGCTGCTTGAAATGGTTTCGATCTTCTTATATTTACTGAGGCTTGTTTTGTGGCCTAACATGTGGTCTTTCCTGGAACATATTCCATGTGTACTTGAAAAAAATGTATATTCTGCAGTTTTAGGGTGTAATGCTCTGAAAATATCAATTAAATCCATCTGGTCTAATGTGTCATTTAAAATGACCACAAGAGATGAAGATGGACACAAAGAGATAAAAACTATTGTTAGAAGATGTTCTGCACTTATATAGAACACAAAAAAAAATCAACACAGAAAATTACTTGTGTTAATAAGAATTCAGCAAGTTTCCAAGAATCCAATATCAACATAAAATCCATAGCACCTCTTTATATTAGTAATAACAAATTAAAATGTAATAGAAACTCCAACACCATTTATCCAAATATCTTGAATTTAGCTTAACAGAGATACGTACACACTTACATGCTGTCAAAGCTTTATTAAAGAACTTTAAGGAAGAAAAAAAAGTGGACTTTTGTGTCAGTTCTCTCCAAATTAATGTAGACATTAACTATTCAATATTCCAAAATTCCAGCAAGATTTTACTGGGGAATTTGAAAAACCTATTCTAAAAAAAATATTAAAAATCAACAACTCACAATTAACCAAGACAAATTTTTAAAAAACCAACCTATTTTATTCAGATGCTACAGAGGTATGTTAATTAAAAGACTATATATCATTAGCACAAAAACAGATAAATAGACCAATTAAATAGAAGAGTATATTCAGCAAATCCTTTTACATGTAAGAACTTGGTATGCAGTTAAGCTGGCATAATATATTAATGGTGAAAAATTGAACATTTGTTAAATCATATTAGAAAAAATGGACTGACTACGTAGAAGAAGATGGTTTTTAGCCTATCTCATATCACATTACAAAATAAACTCCAAATGTTCTGCAGAGCTAAAAATTAAAAACAAATATATAATGCTAATGAGAGATATGCCTTTTATATCTATCAATTTTTGTGAAAAGATTTCTAAAAATATCACTGGCCAACCAGTGTCACAAGCTCCTAAGCTCTGAATCTCAGCTCTGTGTTATTCTAACTGTTGGTATATTTACATACAAGAAGAGGATAGAGTTTCAAAACAAGAGTTGTCCAGCCCTCTATATAGAGAGTAGGTTTAGAAGAGACCATTAGATTTTGTGTTCAGTAACCAGGTTAAAACTTCAGAGGAGGGGGCTTTTCACTAGTCCACTAGGGGCACAGGCTTAAAATCACCCAAAGCATTTTGGACATCCTGTGGGTGGACTTAGCTTGACTAAACACTTGGCAACAAACAAATGTCTTTCTCGCCAAGGCATTGAGAAATACAGAACTGCCGTGTTTATTTTTATTTTATTTAGAGACGCAGGCATCGTCCTGTAGCCAAAGCAAAACTTGGAACCATGTTGGATTTTGGTCTCTGAGCTTAGGTTTCCTCTTTAGTTTAATAAAAGAGTTGACAGTACTTTTGACAATTGGTGGTTTTTCCCAAAGTCCTCACTAACATTATCCCCCTTCCCAAAACAGGATCTTGAGCCAGGCTGTGGCCAACAGTTCCTGAAAGGGTAGGAACTGTTGCCACTCTTGGCGTCTCCATTACTGTCTCACCATCTTCCACGCTCATGTTGTAAACATTCTGGAACAAAGGCTCTGTAAGCCCAAAGTATTTGGTCCCATAAGGCAACAGGTCATAAAGAAAAGAGGTTTATAAAGGCTTTTTTTGGGGTGGGGGGGACTGAATGTATGGTCTCTTTTCTTCATGATTCACAGTGGCAAGAGTTTTGTTTTTGTTTTTTTTTAAGTATTTTTGAGGACTTTGGAATTTAGTAGTAAATATACAAACTAATTCATCCATTATTCCCACTCATGGGTCAGAAAGTAGGAAGCATTCTGTATGGATGTCACCCTGCAGTTGCTTTGCACTAGGAGACTACAGCTCATCTTTAGTGGAAGGGGATTTTCTTGTTGCCCCACAGCCTTCTTGGAGAGAAGCACTGGAGGGCAGAAGAAGATAGTTTCCATTTAATGTGGGAAAAACAAATTTCTAATAGGGAGTGTTTGCAGAAGGAAGAATGGCCTCTCTCTCTGGGAGCAGTGAGTTCCATATGATCAGAGGTTTTAGGCAGGGGGCTGGGTACTTGTGAAAAACTATAAAAGCTTTCAGAGGGTTCCAGGGCTTTTCCATCGTTCAGTCTCTATTTCTGAAAATTCATTTGGGGGCTACTGTTTTTATATATATATATATATATACATATATATATGTATATATATATATATAAAATTTATGTATAATTTTCAGAGTCAAGGGTCAGTAGGTTGGGTTTATCTTCAATTTAAGCAGACAATGTTGGCTCCATAGGGCCACTACTCAGGGCAGAGCCAGAAGGAACAACATAAGAAATGGGGGGCATAAGTGTGAGGGTGAGCCTTACAGGTGCAGGAAACATTTATAGCCTTCCCTACATGACCCAACACATGAGATGCTTGTCAGTGTCATGTCTGCAGTGGTGTGTATACCATCTTTCTTTGTTTGAATTTCTTCCTTCCCACCCATGGAGATTCAACCAGTTTTCCTGTCCGAAATCAAATGGAACTTTCTCCATAAAACAATTTCTGGATCAATAAAATAAAATAACAATAATAATTTCCTGTTTCCTGCTTCCTATACATCTATCTCTTCATCTATTCAGTTTGATCATACTCTCTTGTAGCTCTTACCTTATTCTATTACCTATTATTTTTATTCTAAAGGTATCTTTTCTTACCTACTAGATTTTAAATTGAGGGCAGAGGTTGTGTCTAACAGAGCCTTATATCACCTAAATGGTGTAATTCTTTACCTTATAGCTAGTTAATCTCAATAGACAGATGTTAAATGAGTGGGTGAATGAATCGAACATTCCAAATGGAGGAGAAACAACCAGGTTACCTTGTTGCTACAGGACAGCTCCCTCTTTTCCTTAGAGATCATTAACATGTTCTTTTATTTCCCACTTTGGACTGGGAAATGACAGAGTCAAGATAATCTGAGGGGTAGAAAGTTGGGAAGTTTGTCAGGGCATGTGCAATTTCATGAAATATCAGCTTAAAAGTCAAATTACAGTTTTTCTCCTTTTAGATAAAGAAAAGAGGGTGTGCGTGGAGTTAGAAAGAGGAAAAAACCCCAAATGAAGTATAATCATTCATCATAAAAGGTGTTAAAATGGAACCACTGAGAGCATTATTGAGAAAATGACTTTCCTTTAGAAGGTAAACCCTGTCAACAGTATGAGGTAAACCTCACTCAACAACAGTATGTGTGAGGAAGGTGAGAAGACTTCAGGCCACTTAAATATGATTGTGTTGATCACTTCGCAAGGTACAGACATGTCAAATCATTATGCCGCACCTGAAATCGATAAAATATTGCATGTCAGCGACACTTTAATTTTTCGAAATGTCGGGGAAAAGCTTTTGAAAACACCAGTGACTCTTTTCCATGTTCCCATTTAAGTTCTATCCATAAGAAAAATATTCCCCCGCCTTCCACAGCAATAACTTATTTTTTTTAATACGCAGCAACTGCAAGCCAGTGAGAAGCTGAGGAGGAGACATTGAACAGCCACCTTGGCAGTTGGTTCTCAATACATGTTCCCAGGGTTAACGCTCAGCAAAGCGAAGAGGATGCCAGCCAGATAAAACAGGCGCCGTCGTCAAGGTGGAAAATAGCATTGCCAGCGCAGCCAAAATATCGTTTCTCCGATGACTTTTTCTCCAGGAAGTCCTTCTGAAAAACACCTTTCCAGCACAATAGTCATTGAGTCCAGTTATATATTTTTAGGCACCACTAACCATTCTTTTTAAAATTTCTTCCACTTTGAGAAAATTCTGCACATCTGGAAAAAACAGCAACGAAGAACAGGAACTGGAGTATTTGTGCTCGGCTCCTACCGGGCATGTTTCATTTAATTTCCTCCGTTTTTATGACACTTTCCTAGGCCGCCCCTCCAGACATTCAATAAAACACCTCACCACGAAGAAACCATAAGGGAGGGAAAATCTAAAGAAAGGCCGACTGAAGTCCTGGGCGTCAGATCTCTCCAAAGACCACAAAGCACAGGGGCCGGCGTTCAGGCTCCGGCTCCCACTCCGCTAGGGTGTCACTTTGGTCTCTGTGTACAAACTCTTCTGTCCTTTGCACCTCTGAGCCACTGACAGACAAACTGGCCCACTGTGTTCGTCTTCCAGAGCTGGCCCAGGTCCCTAATGTCAGGAAGGAAAAAAAAAATAAAAAACAAAAAGATGGTGACAGATCTGTTGTTCCACACTTCACCCCTCTGGTCTGCACTCAGTTTTTCCACCGGGCAAGTGAGAAGTCATGTCTATCTTTTTTTTCTTTTCCGTATTCATTAAGAATTGAGAACTAGCTGTGGATACTATCTAAAACAAGGTCGTGGCCTGGCTGAGACAGAAAGTGATGGGAATATGGATAAATAGGTCCAGAACCGAGTCATGACTCGGGCTTTAAGCGTGATGGGGAAGCAAAGCATGGTTCAATGATCGGGTGCCAAGGGAAGCCACTGTTTTAGAAACAATAAAGAAAGATATTTAGCACCTAGTGTTGAGGTATTGGTTGTACAAGAAGGAACTGGCTTTTGCTTATTTGCAATATGTGAATGAGTTTCAAGTCCTTGCCTAATTACTAGGTGCACAGTAGGGAGGGCCTATGACAATACTGGGTATCCACAATATGTGCAGATACAAAAATAAATTAATAAATAAAAGCAAATTGGAGATGGCATGAGGGCTAAAGCCAAATTATTCAGGGGATGACTCCTAGTGAATTTTAAATATCCTCAATTCACATTTTCCTTCACCACCCTTTCCCCCTGACACAAGCATACCACCAGTCAAAAAATCACTGTGTCATATCGGTTTGGAGGGGTTATAAATAAATCCCTTGGCTTATTTTTAATTGTTTTTTTATTCATCAAGTATTTATTATGTTGTCTTCAATCCATGTGGGCCCTGTGCTAGACACTGGGATTAGAATGGTTCTATTTAAAAATTTTAAATTTTGGAAATTTAAAATTTTATTTTGGAAAAAACACGAGATCTACCTCTTAAATTTTTAAATGTACAATATATTATTGTCGAATACTGGTACAGTGCTGTATAGTAGACCTCTACAGATTGTTTATCTTGCTTGACTGAAACTTCATGCCCATTGGATAGTAACTACCAATTTTTCTCAACATCTAACCCCTGATAACCACCACTCTGTTCTTTAACTCTATGAATTTTACTTTTTTAGGTCCCTTAGGTGAGTGAAATCATTCTGTATCTGTCTTTCTATGATTGGCTTATTTCTATATAGTTTCTTAACCATCTTAGGCAATAGATAATTAAAATTCCCTGAGACATTCTTTATCAATAGAAGAAGAAGGCTTCTCTTGTGTAATAATGGGTTATTTTTGTTTTTCTCTGTTAATGAGCCCAGAGTCAGCTTCCCCTGACAGTTATCTAGCCATTTCTCTGTGAATGACACAATCTCTTAGAATAATTTGACCTCTTATCTTCCTGATCTCAATGTTAAAATCTAAAGAAATAAGATTACGCTTCAGCATTTCCCTCACTAAAGGCTTTTTAATAGTCAAGACAATTGCTGTTCTCAAAACAGCTATTAGAAATTCAACATGGGAAACTCAATATGGAAAGCTGCCCATCACTTCCCAGATTTGGGAGTCATGTTCTGCTGGTTTCAACTTGCCTCTGCTGGAATTACATTTGCTCTGTTTCCATGTTGATCACTTTTATGTTTTCAAAGGATGGAATATAGTTGAACCCGGAATTTGGGGTTTATGAGCACCGTCCTCCCCCTACAGCTGACAGCCTGTGTGTAGCTTCTGACTCAGACTGATCCATGATGAAATGTAAGAATAAAGATGAGGATGATGATGATGATGATGAGAGAGAAAGAGAGACAGAGAGAACTAAGCATGAGACAGGAATGGCCTCTAGATTCCTAGTACTGTCCTTGATCATTGCATATTAGACCATTAAAAAATAGTCAACCCAGAAAAGCAATTTGAACAAATGAAATTTTATAGAACATTGTTGAAAGCAATTTAGTTAAAAATAACTAAAGTTGGTCAGCACGTCATTTTGTGTGAAATGATGATGAGGCTTAAATGAAAATTCCTAGACACTGTTTTTCTAGGATTAGTCATCTCTGGTGCATCATAGGGCACTTTGCAGACCTTCATCCATCATTACAAATTCTTTTCCAATTTATGAGTATTTTTCTACTTTTTTCCTTTTTAGTATCTAACCTCACTTTAGTCATGTTCCTTCAAGTTTAACCAATCGTTTCTCCTTATTCTCTACCATTTTGTTTTTACATTTCTTATTCATAATAAACTATTCCTGGGCACTCTTTTTCTTAATTAACAGGGAAATTATGAATTTTCTGGATATAACATTTCATAATTTACAGGGAAAACAATAGGGATATAACCAAGTAATTTAGGAATAATTGCCTGATAATTGGTATTGAAAATTAGAGAAATGTTATATCCAGAAAATTCTAAGATATAGTAAAGTCCAAACTCTCCAAAGTATGCAAGAAAATAACTTAACTAAATTATCATAGTTAACAAAATAATGCTGACAAGTAAGTCAGAAATATTAATATGCACTTAAAAAAAGAAATCTGTATAAATATTAAACCAGTTAATGGCTGACTGGCTGTACAATATACTACAAAATAATTGATACTTGAAAAATCAGTTTCTATATAGATTCATCTTTAACAGAATTTTTGTACATATTAATTTTTTAGCAAGTCCTTGAGTTGAATACCAGGGTTCAAGTAACCTGCATTTAGCCAAATTTAAGGAATTTTTTTCTACCATATATATTTTACTTATATCACACATTAGATAACCTAACACTAACTAGAAATCATAGCTGATCAAGAAGGAGAATCTTGCAGAATCCAATAGAAATGACTCAATATGAGAAAAGATAGAAAACTTAGAAATGAGAATTCATTAGAGGGACATATTGAGAAACACACAAATGAATTTCAATGAACCTTCTAATGTGTGCTGTAGATTGAGGGAGTAGGTAAGCAATTTATGGGGACAAAAGTCTCTGTTTCTGCCCATGTAAGAATGTATAAGTGGGGAGGTCTTGGTAGGGTTACTTTTGCCTTTGGGAAAATAAAATTTCCAAGGTCTTCTCTAGTACTCGTTCATTCTTATAAAAGCAAGCACGTGTAAGGATATTTGTCCCAGGGGGGTCTGAAGTGTATACACAGGTAGATGTAAATATACATTTTCATCAATAAATGAATGGTCAGATAATATCTCAAACTATATAAAGAACTACTCCACAGCAGTTAAATGGTAAATAGTAAAAGAGAAACATGGAAATCTTTATTTATCTTTAAGATCTATTATTATGAAAAAATAATTCTGCAGATACCTTTATGTGATTCCATTTATACTGAAACAACAAAAACTATATGTTCTCTGTGTTTAAACTGTTTATCCATTTATGCATGTATCTATGTAAATGTACAGAAAAATATTCTAAAGTTTACAAAGCACACTGCTTTTATTCATCCTGAGGATAGAAATGAGATTGTGTGACAACACTGGAGGATCTGCACAATTACAAAATATACTTCAGTATTGTTTGCACTTATATAAAAATATATTTCTGTTTTACTAAGCAGATGTGGCAAATATAAAAGACTTGAATAACTCAAGTAAGGAAATAAGTAGAACATTTAATGACCTTTTAAACATCTAGCATCTACCTATTTTGCCCTATATATGGCCCACCCACGTTTTGGGCCCAACTTTCAGCAAAATATCTTTCATGTTAATTTTTAAATTCATTCATTTGTTTATTTTTATTTAGATACTTTTTTGTATTATAATGGAATTTTAGTGTTTATTTTTAAACATATTGTAGTACAAGAAATTTTATATAACAAATAATTGCAAAACACAAGAACAGATACAAGGTATTTCAGGTACTACCCATGTATAATGCACATCCTTATTTCCCCCAAAAAAATTTGGGCAAAAAAGTGCACAGCATACATGGCAGAATATAAGAAATTGAGTCTTCAAACTTCTCTGAAAGATATTGCCTCCCCGCAACGTGCCAGTCTCCTCTTTCCCCATGTCCCAGGAGGAAAGGAGAGGGAAAGTGAGAAGATAACCATTACCGAAGGTCTACAAAGTGTTCAGGGGTTTCTTATGCTTACAAGGATTTGCTTTTTATAAAATGTTGAGCCAGGAATTATATCCCTAGATCTGTATGGGTTGGGTTTGGTTGCATACCACCATCGTGTTTCCGTATTCTAGATAAGAATTGAAATAGAATTCTCAGGGAGTAAGAAAAAGAATTCTCAAAAGTATTTCCTTTGTATGACTTTTCCCAAGAAAATGTTGAGTAATGACCATAGCTAAAGAATTAGGACATAATGGTTAGCTAGTTGGAGTTTTCTTTCAAAGATGAATACATTAAATACTTCAGGTTGATGAATTCTTGTCTATGTATGCAAGATGGATTAGGTAATTATTCAATAAATCAGGGTGAAAAACCTATTACAGACCAAAGATAAGGGTGAGGGTTGTTCATAAGATTGATGGCTTAAATTAGTTAAACTTACTATCTTCTTAATTTTCCTTGCAGGGGGATGACCAAACAAATAATTTGTGCAATGGGTCAGTGTCGTGCATGTGCAGAAGGTCCCCAGTGAATATTTGTTGCAAAAAAACAAACAATGTAGGTATGTTTTCAAAACAATTTGTATCATCTAAAACACTATAATTTTATCTATAATATTTGGTTAATGCTCTATTGTATTTTATTTACTCTTGAAAAGGTAAAAATGTGGCATGAACTAATTTTTAAACATTAATTTCTGAACCACAAAATATCAGGGAGAAACAAACTTGGATGGTTTGATTCAAACTTGAGCAATGAATACACACCTTAAAAGAAATTCACCCAAACATCTTCTACATGAGTACCTTTGGAGACATCTGGCTCTGCGGATGCCTCCATGACTTACCACTGTTCCTTGACTTCTCTATTATCTGTGTTACACAGCTTTTGGCACGCATCTCAGATCTAAAATTCATGTGCCTGGCTCCTAGCCTCTTCAAGGGTGCACTACTACACTGTCCTTATCTTAAAGAGAAAACCAATGTTGATCATTGGGGTTAATAAGGTGACTTGTTTGCTGGATAAAAGATTCAAAGTACCAGAGTCAGTTTTATTTTTATACACTAACAATTAATGCATAGAAACTGTGAAAGAAAGTATACTATTTATAGTGGCAGCAAAAATGCAGAATAGGAATAATCTTAAAGCAATGTAAAAGTCTGATAAAGACTAGCATAAGACCTTAGCTAAAAAATATCAGAGAAGACCTAAATAAATGGAAAGTAGACCATGTACATTGATAGGGAGAAATCAATACCATCCATGCTTTAGTTTCCTTCAGAATTCATCTAGAGCAGCAATTTTCAACCTTTTCCATGTCATGGTACATATAAACTAATTAATAACATTCTGAAGCACACCAAAAAATACATTTTGTGCCAACCTGAAAACATAGGTATAATGTTGATTGATTTACAAAAAATAATAGCAGTAGTAATTACCTACCCTTTTTGCTCAAAGGTAACTTAAAAAAAAATCAGGTGCCTATCCTTGTATATAAGGATTTCTGGTATCACTAATTAACCAATCAGATACAACTTTATTATGTGATGTAACCAATAAGCTACAACTCTATTATATGACCTATATATTTGTGGTTCAAGACAGGTATTCACACCAGACGGTTATTATTGTGTTGACTGTTGTCATTTTTTTGCATGACAGTCTAAGGGAAAAGAGGTCAGTGCCTCGGACTAAATAGTCAGGTATTGCATGCTTTAAAAATTCTTGTGGCATACTGGTTGAAAATTGCTGAATAGTTTTTCATGAAAGTAGATTAAGCAGATTTAAAAATATACATGAAAAGCAAAGGGCCCTTCGTGCTTAGTCACATCCAAGGAAGATTAGGTCAGGAAGACTTGCCCTGACAAATATAATTTTTATAATTTTTATTATAAAGCTAATAGTGGATATTGATGCAGGAAAACCAAGCAGATAAATGGAATGAACAAAGAATCCAGAAACAGAAAGATAAAACTAAGGACTTCTGTTCTTCATAAAATAATAACAAAGAAAATAAGCAAACAAAGACATGATATCAGCCACACTTAACACTTAAAACTAATAAAAGTTAGTGTCCAGAACATATGAATATATACAGACATTAACAAACAACTCAATTGGAGAATGTGAAAAAATGTGAATAGGTGGTTCACAAAGGAGGAATCATGAGTGGCTAATACATGTATGAAAAAATATAGTTAAACTTCAACTAGAAATCCAAGGATTAAAGGTAAATTCACAACAAATTGCTATTTGACACCCCATCTACTGGGAAATGTTTAAAACCTAAGGCTATAAATGTTCGAAAGATTGGGATTCTCATTAATCACTTGTTCTTTGGAAAACAATGTGTACCTAGTCAAGGTAAATATGCAAATTATCTAAAAATACAGCAACTCCACTCCTTTGACTATACCCTGAAGAACAAGAGTCTCTGTGCCCCAGGAGACATGGACAACGATGTTCGCAGCGGCGTTTACACAAAAGCAAAAATCCTGAAGCAATTTATTGCCTTCTGAGATCAAAATGAACAAACGAGAGTCATACATTTAAACGAGTATGAGCCATAAAAAATTAATATTGAGCAATAAAAGAAAATCATATGCACATAAATGTACATATACATGTGGTGAAACTAACAAAATGTTGTTTAAGAACATTAATATTTTTACATAACTATAAATCAGTTCAACACAATGGCATAGCAAAGGTATTGATAATATACAATGGCTGCTGAGTGGGTATTCGTCTCATTATCACTCTTTAAATATCATATACATTTTGGGAATATATTTTTAAATAATGTAAAATAATGTGATTTAAAAAAATCAACGAAGTAACAAGAACAATTCTTTTTATGGGCAAGTTAACAAAGAAGAGTTGACAGAGTTTTCTTCTTTCTGTATCTAAAAGTGGCCTCTCAGATATTAAATACAGACTTATGCAGTTTTGGTTAATTTACTTAAATATTGTCTTCATCTAGGCTTTATGCTTCCCTGATTGCTTGTTGTTTTGAAAAAAAACACACACACACAAACTTCTATTTCTGTTATGTCATTTCAATGTCTATAAACCGGTTGATACCCCCCAAAACAGTGAGTTACTGTTGGAGTTATTCATGGTTTTCCCTTTATAAATTTATTTTATTTTATTTTATTTTATTTTATTTTATTTTATTTTATTTTATTTTATTTTAATTTTTATTTATTTTTATTTTGTATCCTTTCCCAAGGAGGTTTTTTTATTTCATTGCTTTTAAAGAGGGAAGAAGGGAGAGAGAGAAAGACTGATGTGAGAGAAAAGAATTGATTGGTTGCCCCCCATACCTGCCTGGATGGAAGTCAAACCCTCAGTTGTAGGTATGTGCCCTGATCAGAAATTGAACCGGAAACCTTTTGGCTACCGGACAACACTCCAACCAATCGAGCCACACCTGCCAGGGCATAAATATTTTCTTATTTAAAAAACACCATCATGCAATATCCAGTCAGCAGAGACAGGTGGGAGACAGGGCTGCCCGAGTGGCTGGCCGCCCTTGGGTATGAGCAGATCTAACGTAGAAGAGGTGGAGATGGCTCTTCATAGAGGACAAACGACATGGGACCGGTGTTGCCTCCTGTTGCTCCTTGTAACAGTGAGGAGCCCAGGTGAGGGAGGCTCAGGTGGTGGGGAGCAGAATGGCAAGCAGACTGCCAGCCAGATGGACACTGTTCGGTACAAAGCGAACATCTGCCCAGGGCACGACTCTGGACAGGCCATTTGACTGCCTTGCGTCTCAATTAATCTGATGCGAGGAAGGAGGAAAGAGTACCATCAAATTGAAAAACACTGCATCTAAACTGGGATTTCTGAATGTAAATCCTTGTTAATTTGGGAATTAATGGTTGGGTGAAACCTACACTCCAATGCCTGGAACGGGAGCAAGTTTATTTTTAAATTATTCCTTTTTCACCGGGACACTCTTTCTGTAAATCATCGCCTTGGGACTATAGGAAGTCGCACATTGAGCTCCAAGTGAAATATGCTAATCCTATCTCTACCGTTTCATGAAGAATTTCACAGCAGAAGAAGCTGATTTGGGAAAACACTTATGTTGTGGTTTTACAAATTTTGACAGCTCTTTTAGAAGCAGGCAGAAGACATTATTGCTGAGATAGCTTCAAGGAGCTATTTATCATTTAAAGAAAGTATGCGGCCATCAAAAAGCGATTGGGCTAAAACTTGGGAAAGCCAAGGAATTATGACACTAAAAAAGACAAACAGGTAAAAAATTCTTTCCTCTATTTTATTTGAGAAGCTCAAAATGAAATACCGTCTCTGATATAACGGAACAGAGCAGTTTGATGCAGACAGAAAATGGTACTAAGTGCTCATTATTTTAACTGTGCAATTTAAATAGTCAAGTGCATCAATGGAAAGAAGATTAAATAGCGAGCTTCGCTGCTATTTGCTCCTAAAAGAAAACAATCCCTGCAGATTATCACATTTTGTTAAAGTCAACACAGGGATGAATAGTAATTTTGCAGTTTGAGAAGACAGGCATGTAGGAAAACTGAAATGTGAACTAAACAACAGTTGGGCTTTCTTCCGTTGCTTATTGGTGCTTTGGGAATTCTCTGCAGCTTTGTCTTTCATGGTTGCTTAATAAATAAAAATACAGCACGCAGCCTACATGTTAGGGGTGTGATTCACAGAATGGTACTTATTCACCTAAGGGACCCTGCCTGGCTCAGTCAGAGGCACATATTCTAAGCATCTGGAACCATACTGGCAATTTTCCTAAAGGCTAAGGGCTTCAGTTATTTTACTAATCATTTACATAGGCCGGCTTAAATTGTGCAGCCATCTGTATTGTATTCTTATGCACCTAGATTGAGTAAAATGAATTTACAGTCTTGAGCGCGTTCATCCTTGATATCTCCTTCACGCTGATTTTTATTCTTTTTAAACAAGTCGGAGTCTGGGACATGCCGAACACCGTTCAGAAAGCCCATCCATCCTCATTTGCTTTGCTGCCCACCGCTCTGCCTTCTCAGTACTGTCCACTCAGCCTGCCCTGGGCAGTTTGCACTGTTGCTGGGAAAGCAGGTCCTGGGGCTGGGCTGCCTGGGTTAGCACCTCCAGTCTGCTGTTTGCTCATGGGTAACATTGAGCGAATGACTTCACTTCCCTGTGCTTTAGTTCCTCACTTGTGAAAGTTACAAAGGAACTCGGCCCGTCGTTTGGCATGTAGTAAGTATGTGACGTGTTAGGTATAATCATCAGCATCATATCATTATTGTTGCTCTATTCCCCCCTAGATGAAATCAGCTTCTTCTGGCAGCCCTGGCTCCCTCAGTGGTGACGAGTGTCAGCCGTTAGTGACACAGGGGACTAGGACTAAGAGGTCCCCGTGTTTCCCAGAGATGGGAGCTAATGCAAGATACAGAAACTCTTTAGACAGCATTCACATTATCACAACCTTGCTAATGTCAGGTGAATGTCGAGAGGCAGTTAACTGAAACTGGAGTGGGAGAAAAACAAAGGGGAATGATTAAAAGCAGGTGACTCAAAAGTGGGCATAAACTCAAGGGCAACCCCAGGTAGAAGTCCCACTGATGCTTCAGAAACCTGGGGATTTGGGTAACAAGGGGTAGATGGCAGCCTATCAGAATAATAGGACCTCTGACTTGGAACACGGTCAATATTATGGGAAGAAAGACAGTCAAACCCTGTTATTTTAGACCCTAAGGGGAAAAAAAAACCCACTCAATTAAAATATAGATTGCGAATAAGTTTATAAAAATTCTAAGGATATCAGCTCCTTTGTTGGCATCAGCTAATGAAATGGCTGAGGCAAGGCAACTGGGTTTTTTTAATGCTTCTTTGAGGACGATGGCTTATCTGATTGCTAGAAATTAAATTTGTTGATTGAAGATGTTGCCAGGCCTGAGACATACATGTTATGCGCTACATAATTTGTTTTAAAAAAGGATTTGAGGTGGATCTTGCATACTAATGGGATTGTTAAATAAAAAATAAATGCTCGACAATCGTTTAGGAAGAGTTTTTGATTCGACCTTGTGTCCTGTCCTTGTCAACTTCATCTTCCCCAGGTATATATTTTTGTACAAGTCACGGTCCCAAGACAGGAAAGAAACTACAGGAGAAGCAGGCTTTTCTTTCCACTTTAGTGGAGTTAAAAATGGTTCACATAATGTAACATGAAAGAAAATCTAGTGCCCAATATTTCACCTGCCCATCCACCTCAATGCATCCAGATAGAAATTTGCTTGATAGAATTAGGCCTTGACCTTCTAAATTTAAGCAGCTTCATTAATAATGCAATTCACTAGGTGTGCAATGGAAGTGACCAAATTATTCAGGAGCAAATACTGGAAGGAGTATTGGTTTAAGAAAGTACTTTCCTTTGACAGGGCTGGAGAAGCATTGAGAATGGAAAGCCAACCCCGCAGGGGTAAAAGATTAAGAGCAATGGCTTTTCGAGCATGAGCCCTGAATTAAGTTAAGGCACATGCTCAGTGACTTTGATGTTTTCTAGCTGTCTACATGGCTTTGGGCAAGTTAATTGACCAAGCTAAGCCTCCTGTTTTTCCACATGAGAAATGGGGGCTTTAGTTTTTGTTGTGAGTGTCAGGACACAAATAATGAGCAATTATTATTGAATAACTAATAAATCTGCTAATGACATGGCTGACTTTGCATGAGTATAGACTTAATAGGCTGACAGTATGTAGGACATGGATATAAATAAATTGATCATGGGAAAATAGAGAAAAAGACATAGACGCTTTAATTTCACAGCAATAGTCAACTATTGTCTATCTTCACTAGAAGTCTGAGCAGTCCACATCCAGACCTGAAGTTTCTTTGAGCTGCATGATGGCCATGGCTGATGACATCCTGGTCCCGGTCACCGTGGGCTCAGCTGCCCTGGGACTCGCTGCATCTCCACCAGGCACAGAAGACATGTGCACTCCCACTGGTGTTTTTCTCCTAAAAGCCGATCATTTGGTGCTCGACAATGAAAAACTAATTTGATTTTTGTTTTTCTTTAATGGATTTGTTTCTGCTAAAGCCATTTTCAGGCTATTTATCATATATAATAAAGCAAAAAGAAAATTATAGAAAAGAGGTTAAAGGCCTACTTTTGTTTTCTTCGAATTCTTTCTTACCTTTCCCCAGTCACCTTATTCCTTTCTTTTTCCCCTTTGGTAGACAAATCATTTATCAATTTACTTTTGGGTATCTTGAACACTTTAAATGAACAAAAATTTTCCCTGAGTCACAATAAGTGGATAACCAAATGTACTTTTCAATATTTCCCATTAGCCATACCACTGGATTAAATGATACTGGAAAATTCTATTCCATTGAATTAAATATCACACTTCAATATCAACACTCCCCTGAAAACTCTGAACTTGAATTGGTGTAATTTTAACCTAAGAGAAGTGATTGGTGTGGAGTTACCACCCAGCCAGTACATGTTTTGACTTCAAAAAACCTTCTTTGAAGAGTGTCTGATTACTGTCAGGGGTTAGGTCTCTCCTTTTGTCCTGACAAAACTCACTTTTCCATTCTTGCTGCCAACATTTTTTGCCATTGTGGGATTTTCCAAACCATTGCTTCAAAGTCAAATTAAAGGTCTTAGGCGATTTCAGCTTAAAAATGCTATGTAACAGATAGAAGGAGGTGAGGGTGTATTCTACCAGTGAGCAAGTAGGGTCAGCTCCACACACCCGTGGGTGAATGTGGCTAAAACCAAGACATCTGGGCTTTCTGCTCTGCTCTTACTTTTCAAGACAACCTGTGGAAACACACACACACACACACACACACACACACACACACACACACACAAACAATAATGAAAAAAAGCCTATTTTCCAATAGCCAGAGGAAAACTTACTCTAGGGTTTCTTTTAATAGACTCACAGACCCACGGAATGTTTAGGAAATGCAGGGGATGTTTAGTTTGTGAATCTTAAACCACATTATTTTTTATATGCTGAGTGGAAACAACTCTTCTACAGGGCCAGCTCTTTATACTTCTTTTCCCTCAGTGTCAATCCATCTTTCCCTACTCAACATCTGAGTTGGCTGGTGATTAGGACAGGTGGGAAAGTGATTTGATTGTGGGTGGTTTGATTATTTCCCTCCTGCCCTGTACCCCTTCCCTACAGCCTTATGTAGCTACTCATGAAGAGAATTGCTGGAGCTTGACCTCTGAATTCTGAAAAGTTACAGAAAGACTAAGTGGCCAGAATAAAGAAGAAGTGCAAGTCAGAGATCCCTACTGATGGATGGCGAGAGAAGTAGAAAAAGGGGAGGAAAACTTCAGAAAACCTAGTAACACATGAAGAGGACTGCATTTTGTTCAAACAATGTCCGGGCTCATAGGATAAAACCTATTCACCACTGGACCAGTTCAATAAGAATTTTCTTGATGTGCCTGTTGGCCCTTGATCCTTCCTTTCCCAACAACCCTGGGAGAGTAGAGGTAGCAACTATTCAGAAAGAAAGAGAAAAAGGGAAAAGGGGAGAAAGTGATCATCACCATTTTCTTAGCTGTATGAAGGAGGAGAGTTATGTTTGAATGAAGATAGAATTTTTCATTGTTTCATGAAACTACTCATTTAAAAAATTTAGTGTGCCTTTTGTATTTTAAAAGTCACCATTGGACTCTATTACATAAGAATGCTCAGAAAACAAGGGGACTGCCTTTTTTTCTTTTCTTACTCCACAAGTAGGGTAAAATAGGCTCTTATAAAACTTAATGAAAATAAGAATTCAAATAAACTTCCTTTGTGATAAACATCCCACACATAAGATTTATGTATCTACTATACTAGCTATGGAGGACATCAGGAAATTTGGCCACACCCAGAATCCTAGAAATTTAAGCTGTCAGTGAAATACTGCAGAAGTATAGAAATTCCAAACTATTCACAATGGTTCATGTTAAGGGATAAATATTTGATCATCTGTAATACATTGATCAACAATCAGCAGTTGATGAGTAAGGCCTGGAAAAGAGCCGACCAAAGTGTTACATCATGGCTGACATCAGTGGCACCTGATGTACCTCAAATCAGGAACACTTGGAAATTCTGATGGAGATACAAAAGAACTTTGTGGCATCTTGCTGCTCACTCTTGAATATGATACAACTTCCCAATATTGTATTGACCAAAACAGTCAAGATCACCTGATACATAAGGCCATAGGTCATACCACAATTCTTGAGCTTTGCTTTTAAAGAGCGTGTTTCTTTTTCTGAGTCTGCATCTAATACCCTTAAACCAAGAAGCAGCGCACGGTGAGTACTTTCATACCTAAAGCATCATATGTCTTCCAGCATGTGATTCCAGTTCTTTCCCAAGGAAGCTCTAATGCCAGAAGAACTTAGAGAACAAAGTGGTTGTCACTGCACAGAAGGGATGAGCAGGGTCGAGGATTATTTCCAGCGTATGCTTCTAGGGAAATGAGTGCCATTTATCCAAGTAGGATGATGAGAGAGAAAATAGTTGTAGTGGCGTTTGAGTTCAGTTCTAGGTGGAAATGACACCATTTTTGAATTGTAATATTGATGAAGCAGCTGGAGATATTTGGAGCTTTGAGGAGGCATCACTGTTTGAAATTAAGATTTAGGAGGGTCAACATGAAGGAAATTTGAGTTGAAACTATAAGAAAGATGCCCACATTGAGGTTGACTACAGGTGTCATTCCCAAAGCCAGAGTTCAAAGTACAAGAAAAAGATAGCCCCATCGGTAAAGAAAATGTTTCCTGTTTTGATCACTTGAAATCTTAGGAGCAGAAAATAAAAAAATGTCTTCTTGTGAAAATTAATAATTATTAAAGAATGTAATCATAATTAGTAAAACATTGGTCTTCATATTGCTTGTTTTTAAGTCAAAAATGAGTAAAAGTGTTTGAAAATAACAATGGGAGTCTTTCATATTTGTAGAAAACACGGTCTAGTTATTTTGTTCACAAAATATAGATATATTTATATACATTTAACTTATAAAATATCAAATACCTATGCAAAATATTAGAGAGTTAACACCAGAAAGTATTTTTTGAACTTAATTTATCCCTGAGATTAAGTGTGTACTGTCATAATCTCAACTTCTAAAGGTAAATTTTATGAGGAAGGGTTGAATCAATATTGATGATCTTACCGCAAAAATCAAAGTGTTATGTTCAATGGAACCTTTTTAGGGTAGCCTTGCCTAGTTACAATTAAGCTGATTTTTAACTTTTGAAAATGTGTAAAATAATTAATAAAAAATCCA
Organism: Mormoops blainvillei; assembly: GCA_004026545.1. Classification (NCBI taxonomy): domain Eukaryota; kingdom Metazoa; phylum Chordata; class Mammalia; order Chiroptera; family Mormoopidae; genus Mormoops; species Mormoops blainvillei. The sequence goes on along the minus strand of PVJD01002479.1, from coordinate 106,969 downwards.
CACACCTGTCTTCCCTCCCACTTTTCCTCCCTCTTTTCTCCGTTCTTTTCTTCCCTTTTTTCTCTCCCTCTTGCTTCAGCAAATATGTGTATATTCATTTCCAATGTTCTGTATTGAGTGCTTTGACTGATGACAATGAGATAGAGTCCAGAGGTAATATAGCACATGTACAAAAATAATCATAACACAAGTCAGAATCTTTTCTGGTTCATTAGATATGAATTATTGAATGGTGGTTATAAATGTTAAATGAACTAATTCTCTGTTCATTTCTGATTGATTATTTTTAGGTAGTAGGGGAAGATGAATTAGGATGGAATGATGGCTAATTTCAAAAATCACAATGCTGTAATTTTAGAACAGTAAATGGTGTATTGTGAAGCAAAGAAGCTTGTTGTGCATTTTTGCATTGCATATTGACTTGGCTTTCTGCAGAAGAGTCTCACCAATATAATTAATCTTGAATGTCCAGATAATGTTAACGTCAGGCACCGATTTAATTCATAGCAAGCTCTTAGAAGCAAGAAGTACATAAAATCCAAGCTGTTGACTGTTAGTTTCAGTAAGTGCATTGAGGCAATTTTTAACAAGTGCTCTTTAGGTAATTCCGATTTTCAGACTTGATCATAAACCTTTCTAGAGTATTTCTATGCCAACTAAATTTTAAATATAAACAGGAAAATTTGTAGGCCAATATGTCAATAAAGTCTAATTTGGCATGTTAAGGGAAAAAATAAACAGTCGTGAAATTTTAAAAGTTAAAACATTGCTTACTATGCGCCAGCCATAGTTGAAAAGAACTTCCTGGAGATTATAAATGCGCTTAGCTGTGCACACACATCTTAATTACATAATTACTCGAAGCAACTACTCTAATTCATCTTGTTCGTTTTACACTGTATAAAGAAACAAGCTAATTATGGCTTTACTCTGAAGAAAAAAATACAAACCAGTACCATATTTACTGGGTCCATTCATTTGTATACGCTTTGCCCCTCAGACAGCCAGAAAATGAAGAAAAAGCCAAAGTGGTCATTATAAGTGCGGGCGGTAACTGTGTTCTTGAAATGTGAAAGGTATCATTGAACCCATCCTTACTAAAGGCTGGAAGGCAGGCTGCTTTTCTTCCATGTTAGACACTGGTAGCAACATGCTTCTCAGAAGAATAACTTGGAATGGGCTAATGTGGATGTGGTGACGATTTATGTGCAGTGAGGGAAGAATGATAGGACAAGGCACAGGCCAGCCCGATGACGAGTGAAACATTATTGTGAGCTATGAGTCGGGCATGGATATACAAATAAAGAGCATGACAGAGGAAATATTTGAACATCTACTTATATAGGTATGCACTAGATACTCTAAAGGAGCACAGCTTGGCCTCTACAAAGGTCTTCAATTGAACTATAATATCACAGAATGTAGGTGCCACTTATCCAAGCAGGAAGGACAAATCAGTAGCACAAGAACCAGAAGAAACAGCTAGCATGTGGATTATTTAACAACTGGAGTCACAGATACTGTCATAGATGATAGCATGGAGTTTTGTTGGTCCAAGAGGTTCAATCTAGCCTGAAACCCACCAAGTGTGGTCTTAGATAAAGTTCATGTTGAATTAGTTGAATTAGTCCTCGGTCTATAACTCAGATGATTTATAGTGATTCTTTGGCAGCTTCTAAAAATGCCCCTCTTGTTTAGGCTCTTCTACATGAGGAGTAATTCTAGAAAAAATACAACATTGTGGCTATCAGAGCAGGCAAGGCTTGATTTGTGTCCAAAGTGAGAGGTGAGGGTACTTCTTAAGCAGAAATAAGCTTGGAAATGGGTCCTTGCTTGAGCCAGAACAGTGAGCAAAGCTACTAGGTGAGCCATGGGCATGGGTGATGACATTTACAAGCCTGACAAGTTTACAGTCAAAATATTGGAATCACTTCAATCACCTGGATAAATATATGACAGGGTAGTATGTGTTAAATTTTATTTCTAGGTAGCAAAACTGTGCTTTTAAACTACTACTTGATTACAGGCTTAGATTATAAAGTCGGAAGCAAGTTGTCATTTGGGGCACAACTATATAATGTCTATTTTAGTCAATTCCATATTTTATCTAGAATAAAGCTTGTTTTCAGGGTCACACACAATTAGTTTTCATATTTTTACACATTTGTTACAAAGGCAAACAATGTCCCATATGCATTCAATGACTGATTTTAGATAAATGAAGCTATTCCTCTAATTACAAAATTCTCCCCTGACCGTTTTCAATGTGTATATCACCCTTGAATAAGATAGGGACAAAATGGCAACTATTTCCTTTTGAAGCTTGATATTTTTCTGAATTTATATATTTCCAGTATTTCTCCCACATTGACATGTCAGTAGTCAATTAATAGTACACAAAAATTGTCTCAGTGAGAACATTTATCATGCAATCTAGTGATAACTATTAGTTTAATTGAATTTAATTACTTTCATTAGGAACAAAACCATACTGACTAACAAATAAGAATCTGGTTTACACATCTGTTGGGAGATATTTCTCTCTGTGTCTCTTTCCTTCTAATGGGCAGAAGCTCTGACTCCAATTGTTTTGTGCTATTTTTTTCAAGGATTTTTTTTTTATAGCAAACAGCCTTGGAAGATATTGTGTTTCTTTCTCTACAGCAAAAGATAGGTTTGCTAAATATAATAATAATTGTTATTAATATAATATAATTAATATAATATAATATTGGATTTGCCAAAAAGTTCATGTATTTTTCCCCATAAGATGGTTCTACTAGTGCTTAGTTGTCTTTAACTTCATTTGAAATAATTTTGTTAGGTTGTATTATGACAGCTGTCATATCAGTGTACATTTAAAAAAAAACTTACCAAAATGAGTGAATTTGTATGTAGCCATTTTAATATTGAAGATGGAAGAACATACAGAACATTTTCAGCATATTATGCTTTATTATTTCAAGAAAGGTAAAAACACAACTGAAAGGCAAAAAATAAAAGATTTGTGCAGTGTATGGAGAAAGTGCTATAACTGATCAAACGTGTCAAAAGTGTTTTGCAAAGTTTCATGTTGGGAATTTCTCGCTGGATGATGCTCCACGGTCAGGTAGACCAGTTGAAACTGATAGAGATCAAATAGAGACATTGACTGAGAACAATCAATGTTATACCAAGGAGGAAATAGCCGACATACTCAAAATACCCAAATCAATAGAATTATTGGTGAAAATGAAAAATGTGCCATTTATTTTACTGAAAAAAAACCAATACAGACTTTTTGGCCAATCTAACATAATATAATCCTTCAGAACAAATGGGTAGGCTGGATTACTACTCATTATAAAAGATTTAAGTTCCGTAAGCTCAGGGTTCCTCTCCTCTAATACAATCTTTAGCAGGTACAATGAGTTGTGCCCTCTTTGAGTTGCCCTTTGAGAGGTGGGCTTATGGAAGCGGGGCAAGAAAAAGCTGATATTCTTGCTACTGCTATTTCTTGAAAAATAAAGTCCTTTGTCTCTGACCTATAAGGCTCAGGACTTTTGACAGAATCCATGAAATTGCAGGAGGCTGACTTATTAACTTTTAATTAGGATAAAATCTCAGACCCTTTGTTATTCTTGACAACATCATGGGGAAAAAAAAGCACTATGGGAATACTATAAGAAGGGAATGAGGGTACAAGGTTTTCCCTTCAGGCACACTTTCTGATTTTCTGCCCGTGGCATAAATGTGCATTGTGCGTTAAATTAATGTTTCCTTAGTTTGTCATTATCTCTTTAATTTGTGTGTATTTGTATGTGCGCATGTGCTTGTGTGTTTCTAAGAGAACAGGTTCCTGACAGTTGCTGCAAGGATTCGGGAGCTTAGATTTTAGAAACAGCTGGTTGATTTACCCCTACCACTACCTTGACTAAGAGAAAAGAGAGAATCTGCTAGAAGGAAAAATACATATTACTTTTTAACTTTAGGTCTATAGAATATTGAGGGATATTGAAATAAGACTTGACAGACTTCTGAACTGATCTATACAATGAACTGTGTGCAGCCTTAGCCTGTATGTATTATAGTTTAATGAACCGGTCAGACTTTCTCTCAAATTCTCTTTGTCTATAGTGGGCCTGGGGAGAAGAATACGGGCGGTATGTCTTCTGAAAAAGTTGGATTAGCCCCAAACATATGGTGGGCTTTTGGGGACTATGGGAAAAGTCTTCCTGAAATAACTTTTCCATTTGCTCTCAGATGCCTTGAATTCTTTATCACCAAAAGGAAATCCTTTCATCCAATGTTTGCAGTAAGGGATTAAAATGCACATGCACTGGGAAAGGCGACTCCTTGCTGAAACGGACACTATGGCACATGAGAACGATAGATTTCCTGAAAGCTAGCTTTCATTCTTAAACTGGTAGTTGGGTATAACTTTATACAGAAGAGAGATAAGGCGTCATAATGATTTTGTTATTTAAGATAATCATCACTAACCTCATCCCAGACTGGCAAGTAGATTTTATTTTGCATGCAAACTCTACCTAATTGTCAGCAGGTTCTTAGAGGGTTATTCATGAAGATTTTCTAGGGCATAGCCAGGTTCAGTGAAATAGTTCTGTTGTCTGTGAACCATGGCTCCTGACGGTATCCGGAGAGAGTTGGTACCGACAGTTTCGTATTTAGTGTCTCTGGTCCACATTATTAGCTGCACAGGGATTTCTAAAAGTACACATGTCTGTTTAGGATATTACAATGTCTACTGGCCAGAAGCTCATTTCTTCCTTGTCAAGACCCCCTTTCCCAGCCCATGTGCATGGTTGCAGCTCCTGAGCTGAGAATCCAGGTTCCAGATATCAGAAGGTCAAACCAGACGGTCATAGGTATCAGATAACTGAAAAATTCTGGTGCATCAGATGAGCCTGTGAGAATCTTCTAGTGTCTGGTTAAACTAGCTAAGTCTGGTACTGGTAGAAGTATTTCACCATAAGGGACAGAAACTCAACTTTGACCAGCTAACGCCAGAGGAGGAAATTAATGGCTCGTGTTACCAAATTACAAGACAGGTAGGGGTGTGGCCTCAGAGATTGTTAGAACCCTGGATGTGAATGCCATTGGAAGCTCTTGGTTTCTTACTGCTGTCAGTGTTTGCTTCTCTGCTTAATTTTTATAAGAAAAACATCCCCTGTGATGCTGGCTGCAAGATACCAGAAGCTTCTGGCTTAACTTACCTCTTGAGTTTTACCATCACACAGAAAGGGGCACTCATTTGTTAGTTCCAATTAGAAAAAAAAAAAGATAACCGAGGGCTAAGGACTTTGAATAGTATCATGGCATACTATGATTGACTTTTCGCGGCTCAAGGATCTGCCCAGTGACACATGTGACCAGAGAGGTATGTCTGTAAGAATATGTTAGTTCCCTTTTCTACAAAGTTAAAAGTAATCTTTCCCAGAAAGTGAAAGAATTTCCTACTGATTTGATTTGACTGCTGGCCAGTCAAAACCTGTTAACTGTTCCAATAATCCCTAGATCCCATCAACAATTTTGATGAGATGGAATCTTATCTGAAAGAGTTGTATGTCTTGAAAACTAAAAATATTTATGTTAAGTTTCTTATTAAAAAAAACTTTAATAGCTTTCTGTCATCTTCAAGGAAGTGTTTTCATTCCTCAGTATGACCCAAAGGGTTCTTCCCAGTCTTGTTTCCTATCTGTCTTTTTCATCTTATTTCCTAGTGTTCTCTTTATATTCCAGTGAACTACTTTTTCTCTGTAGATTTGCCTCCTTTGGACGTTTCATATAAATAGATAAATATATGTGGTCTTTGTGAATGGCTTCTTTCACTTGGAGTGTTTCTGAGGTTTATCCAGGCTCTAACCTGTATCAGTTCTTCACTTCTTTTTCTGGGTGAATAATAGTCCACTGTGTTGACGTAACACACTTTATTTATACACTTATCAGGGGATGGGCATTTGGATTATTTCTACTTTTTGACTATTATGACTAAAGCTTCTATGAATATTCAGGTACAAGGTTAGTGCATACGTGTGTTTGTGTGTGGCTACATATTTTCATTTTACTTGGGTAAATATCTAGGAGTGGAATTGCTGGATAATGTGGCAATTCTATGTTTAACTTTTTAAGAAACTTTTAAAAAGTTTTCCCAATCTGGCTGCACCATTTTCTACTTGAGCAATGTATGGGGGTTATAATTTCTGTACATCTTACTTTGTATCTTAATAGATATTTACATATCTCTCTCCCAGTAGACTGAGGACTGAGCTCTATTATGAGCTGGCTTTCATTCATCTTAATATAATCAGGATTTTCTAAAAGTATAAAAAATAGAAGATAGAAGGAAGACTGAGTTTGAATATAATTTGATGAATAAAAATTAATCTAAGATTTTTGGGTTGTTTTTCTTAAAATTTTTTGATATTTTTAATGCCGTGGGTTTAATGAACTCTTTAAAGAGTACATTTAAAGAGTACATTTACAGTACTAAGATTTTTTGTTGTTTTCTACACGTTATTACCAGTATTTAATATCTAAAAATAATACCTTTGTCAATGTTTTCTCAGGATTATGAGCGAGGTGCGATGAGAATGTGATACTGCAGTATTATTTCTGGGCTAGATATAAAAAAGTGAATCATATTCAAATGACTATGTTCTCGGCAGTGATTCCACTAAGGGAAAGGCAAATCTATGGTCCTGAAGGATCGTGAGAAGGCAGCAGAGGAAAACTTGGGAAACAGAAGTAGTTTAAGCTCAAAATCATTTAAACTAAAAATAAAGCTATAAAATTTATGAGATTTTTCTCAGTTAAAAATATTGAATAATGTTCTCTTGCGCAGTATAGATGGAATTGGCCTTTTCTGTTTTATATAAAATTTTCAGAATTACAGAGATGGTATGAATTACACATAAGTTCAGAAGAGCAACTTTATAATATCTACAATTCTACGCTCAGTACTCATCCTGAAAGAGGCAGGTGTGACTCACAAGCTTTTCCGTCCAGGACCCAGACTTCAGTCAATTGCCAGCATTTATTTGTTGATCACATTCCAGGGTAATAGTGCTTTTTCCTTTTTCTTTTGTTTACAAACATATTTGGGTGAATAACTAAATTTTTCTTTGATGTGGTGAAAAGGAGAGTTAGGAATTGTTCTGAATAACAACTTTAAAGTATTTCCGAAAACTTTTACATTGCGATTGCTGAATATTCATTACGAAGCTCCAGTCGGCTCATACCGGACATACACCAGGAAGTCTCCTTGTTGTTTTACGACGATTTCTTCCAGCGAGTTCACGATTTGCATTATTGACTTTAACAGATGGACATTTCACTTTACAGGTTTAATATAGCCCAGGCCATCAGCTATATAAATACACACACTTGAAAGGAAATCTTCAGTGATTATAACAAATTCCTACACAAGTATGTCAGATTTTCAGAATCAATTATTTTTGGAGGTCTGACATGGGAAAGACTGAAAAAAGGTGTATTAATTCAAAAACAAAATTTTTATGTGCCGTGTTTCTGTTCATTCAACACAGAGTGAATTTAGGTGGTTTTGTTTTTTCTAAATACAGTGAGAATGCCTGCTATGAGTCTGCAACTGAATTTTTCTAGTTTGCAACTATTACCTAGCGCTCTGCCTTTTAGCAGATTTGATACCTAAAAAGCTGGGTGGGGAGGGGGAGCATGATTTAGACAGGTATTCTTGAAGCATGATTTGATCAAAGCTCTTTCAGTCATTTCCTTTAATTATATTATGTGTGTGAATTACATAATAATTTCTCACATTTTGTGTAGCCAAAAATAAGATCAGCCACACAAAAGTACTGTATGGGTCACACAACTCATATTTTAATTTTATGGCTAAGAAAATACCGTTCGTCTTTTACGGTTTTCCTTTTAATGAGAATTCAAAATCAAATTGTGAAATAGTATTTAACAGTTAGAACACCTATTGAAATAAATAATTTCTGTTGTTTTTTATTGTATTGCTATATTGGTTGTCCACAGGTGACCTCTGGTGAAGTGGATTATGAATTTTTATTCTTGCAACCTACTTTGATTAATTTACAATGGCTATGTTTCATGAGTTTATAATGTAAATAGAGTTAGATGTCTCAATTTGCGAATTCATAAAAAGGTAACATGATGCTAATTCAATTACTTAGGAATTCAGTTTTGAGCCAGTTGTCACATAGAGAAGCCTGGCTTTGGTGATTTTACTTCATTATAAGACTTTCCATTTGCTACTGTTATTTGTGTTTTTCTTTTTGCATATTCTCTGCACTTACATAAAATGGCTATTATACATAACATTTCAGGAAGATTAATATACAAAGGTTTAAGAATTCACATGTAGAATAAATATTGAGTGGTAAGCACTGAGTACTTTGATGTAAAATTAGTCTTGAGCTTGGTCACCCCTCTACAACTAGTCAATTTTTTTACAATGGAAAAAGTAACATTTCATCCATTCATCCATCAGATATTCAGGAGAGCCTACTGTACGCCGAGCTTTGACGTAGGCACTGGAAATACTGTGGTGAATCGAGGAGGCAAGCTCTCGGCTCTCGTGGAGCTTACAGGCTGAAGGGAGAGCCAGCCAGCCCTTAGTCAAATAGTAAAAAATAAAAAGTGCTATAAGACTGAACAAGGTCACTTGGCAGAGGAGATGTGGGGGTGCTTCATGAAAAGTTAAGAATGGCTAGTTGATGGCATTTGAGCTGAACGCTTAGTAATGAGGAGCAAGAAACCATGCAAAGATCTTAAAAACGCCCTTCCAGACAGAGGGAACGGCAACGCAAAAACTCCATGCCTGTGGTTTACCACTGTTTGCATTTACGGAGCTTGGCTTATTTATGCAAACACCTTTCCCTTGTTAACAGGATTTAACAGTGTTTTTCTTACTAATTTTACTCAGAGGATTGTGTAGTTTGGAGGAAGAATCAATTGATGAGCCTTCTCTATATTTTTTGTGCAAAGATAACATACTGTGTTTTACTGGTGCAATTAGCGTGTGGGTTGAACTTTCTTCTGTTTCCAACACTAGGTCCCCTCTTGGGATCAATGGCGCTAAGAGTCATGGCACAGAGAGCAGTCGGAGGGAATGGCCTCGGGAAGGACCAGCAAAACCAGCAATGCCAGCCGCTGTCCTGGAACAACAGGAGCAGCCAAGTTTCAGTTTTTGTTTTATAAGGAAAGTCAATGAGTTTATTTTATTTTCTGATATGTCAGTGCTATCCATGCTGAATTGTCATTTTCATTTCTGTCCCTTAGAGGCACACAGAGTCATGAATGCTTTAAAAACAGACGTCTTTGACTGTCGTTCTCAAGTTGTCCTTTGTACTTGGTCAAAGAACAAAAAACAATGTGCTTATTATAAGGCTATGCTATACATAGACATTCATACATATAATGTTATACATAGAGATATATGTATATACATTCATATTTATATCAAAGTTACTGAAATCAACTAACACCACCAAAATGAAATTAAAGCGCTACACCCCTGAGAAAGGCACGCATACCCAGATGCTCACGTACATACCCTCAAGGTCAAGCACTCGCGCACAGCCAGTCTTGCCTCTGAACAGAGAAGACTGGTGAGAACAAAGTGCTTGGCTGAGGTCACGCAGGTTCACGGGGGTTGATCTGAAAAGAGAACCTAAGACTTTGAGCCGCCGGTTCAGCTCAGAGCTCCCTTCCAGGGAAAATGACAGGCCAGTTTAAAAGTACCTGCACAGCCAACGGCCTTCTTCTTCTTTTTTTTAACCCTCCTAATTAGATAATTTTACTTGCCATAGTAATTAAGTAGGACTTTGGGCAGGCAGTTAAAAAGAGGGTTGCCGGGCAGAAGTGAATGGGGGGTGGGTGATTCTGCTGCTGGAATTGGGGGGATTAGGTACTGATGGTGTTTAAGGGCAGAGATGGCCCTGGCTTACTGAGTTCTCAATGTTGCTGATAACTCTGACCTTCTCGTTTCTCTGTTGGAAAAATAATTACAGGTCTGAGTTGCTCTGTAACCAAAATCAAAGAGGAAAAAAAAGGATAGTGTTTGAAACATTGAACTTTTACCTTTTATTTGAAATTTCTCTTTATTATTACAGCACTTCACGTCATGCTTGTGAAAACCGTCCCGTAATGTCAGGCTTTGCTGTGTGCTTTCTTGTCTTGAAGAACGGTAACTAATAATGGCACTTTTTTTTCCAGCTGCTTGTATTCTACTATATAAGCAATTTTACCTAATCATGAGCCACCCTGTTTAACGCTTAATGCTTAGGAATTTCATTAGTCTCAGTTGTCCTCCTTCATACCGAGGCTATTGTAACTGTCTTTCGAATATTCTCTGAAGCATTTCTTAAAATTCCAGTAAGGCCAGCGCCATTGTTCCATCAACCCTTACTTGTATTGAGACTCTTTTGTCAGCCTCCTGAACTTTAATGTGGCTGCTAACTGGCAGATTTTAAGAGGTAAAAAAAAAAAAAAAATAAATAAATAAATAAATATATATATATATATATATATATATATATATATATATATATATATATAGTATGTTTTGTGTGGGGGGCCTGAGAGGACAGTACATGGGCTTGCAAATTTCATATCCTCACAGAGTATAGTTTGGTCACAGAGTTCCATACTTTAGGTGATTATTTTTTAATCTAAGACAATGTAAAGTCAACTATAAACTGTGAGCTCCTAGAGAACGGGACTGGATTATTCAACTTTCAGGCCCAGTGCACAGCCCAAGCGCAGATTCCTAGGAAATATTCATGTGCTTCATATTTGTACGTGTTCTCTCCTCTGAGGAAACAGCTTTAATCAAAGTAAATATATCTTTGTAAGTGAAGTATCTCATAAAATCAATTACCTGATGTATAATTTGGTGTGTGTGTTCCACTTTTTGTTGCTCAATTGATGCAAATAATAAACACTAAGGTCACTGAAAGGATGTTAGGTAGTGTTTTTCTCAGTGTTTCAGTTACATGGGCTCCACAGCCTACAGCAATATTTACACCTTCATTCGTAGGTCCAGGATGATGGGTAAAAGGCCGCAAATATGATTCCCATCGCCCTGAATATCTTCCAGAACTCACCTTGTCAGTCACTTCTTAAACCCCGGTCCTCCTCTGACTTTTCCCCACCAGCCAGGGCCTCCCTGTTTCTGCCAGACTAATTTTACAAAGAAAATATTCAGAATCAATTGGTAAGTGATTACAAGTCATTAGCTTCTTGCTGGGCTAATTAGAAGTCATTAACTTTAAAAGTTAGGACACACAAAATACCCTTGCCTTGGGTCTCTGAACCCAATTTGAAGCTGTACATGAAAGAGAACATCTAAATAGCCTTACCAGAATATATTTAAAATGTAGTAAGAGTTTAATTCCTGAAAAGCCCCAGTGGCGTTACAAAATAAATAAATGAACATACAATACCAAAAACTCGTTTTTGAAAAATGTGACCTCCCATTGAGCTGGACTCTGGCCCAAGAGTCTGTTGGATCAATCCCTGTAATCCAAAGGAGTCTTCCCATGGGCCAGAGGGCACTAAAAGTCCAGTTCCCTTGACCTAGAAATGGCTTGACTACTGGACCACTGTCATACTGTCTGGCATCACCTGCAGAACATGCACATATGCCCACATACATGTGCACAGGCCCACACATTGGCACTCACACAAACACATATCATATGTAATTACTCAATTACATGAGACTAAAAGGCAGAATAAAGCTAAAGACAGAAAGTCAACCTTTAGAAAGTAGTTGCCTTATTCTAAGTACTTAAGCCTGTACTTAACATTTGATAACTTAGATAGTTACTACTAGCATAGTAAAGCTAACTTTGTTGAGCATTCACTAGGCATTTAAATTATTATATTTAATAGTTCTGCATTAGTATTAATGTTTGTACGCTAAGGAAGCTGTTGGTTCTGAGAGACAGTTTGTCTGGAAATATGATAAGGAGATTTGAAACTGTAATGATTTCAGACATTGTAGCCACATACTGAAAAATTTTAATTTTGGTTAGAGCTTACCTAAATTTAGAGTTTTGAATCTTGCTGTCACTCAGTGTGTGGTATAGTATGTCCTCGAATAACATTCTTTTGTGCATATTATTTCATAATAACATTGACGAGAAAAAAATAATCGATTTCCAGTAGGACCACTGTCTATGTCAAGTCTGCATGTTCTTCCACGTATGGTGTGGGTTTTTTCTCGGTTCTCAGCTTTCCCCCCACCTTTCCACAGATGTGTGCATGAGGTAAAATAGCGTGTCCACCTTGTCCAAGTCTGCATGAGTGGGGTGTGGACGTGAGTGGCCCTGTGATGGGAGACTGTTCTGTCCAGAGTGGGTCCCACCTTGCGCCCAGAGCTGCCAAGACAGGCTCTGGCCACCCAGGAACATGACCTGGAATAATCATGTTGGAGAAGAAGTATCTTGCTTTTATTTGTCTTTCTTAAATGGAGGTATAGCTAACATTTATTTCAGTGTTTAGTATTAGAAGTGTTTTGGGTTTTTATTTAGAAATTCGGTGATGTTTTTGTGACTCAAAAAACACACATTAGGATCTTAGCTCTTGTTTATTTTTCTGCCTTCATATGTATATTTTTGTACTGGGCCATTTTTTAAAAGGTATAATTTATCTCTGATATCAATGTGTATGAAGCTGGCAAGTCACATATTTCCTGTGACTATAATCTGTGTATAGAGAGGGAAAAAGTTTCCATTCTAATCTAGCCTTATTGTAAAGGCTTATGTGATTGTCCCTATCTTCTGTTTATTTTGTCACATTCTTAGTGACCATTGATAACTTACACATTTGATTGTATGTTACCTAACTGGCATTGTCCTTAAACTACTGTGTAAACTTAAGTGAAAACTGAACCAATCTTACTTTAGTATTGACAATGAAACCAACCTTATCTCCCACAAAATAAGTTGTTTCAGCTATATAATGGAAATATGTATGCAAGAGTATTTGAAAGTAAAGATAAAAATTTAAAATACTACGAAAAACATCAAATACTTAGGAATGCATTGAACAATTGATATGCTGTCTCTATACTGAAATTTATACAACATTGAAAGAACTTAAAGGTTAAAGATTATCAAGATGGTAATTCTACCCAAACTGTTTCTATGCATTGACTATAACCCCAAATTATGGCAAGAGTTGGTAAAATTGAAAAAAATAATTTAAAAATATATTTGGAAATACAGAAGGCTAAACATTACCGAGAAGGTTAATCGCATTATTTTAGTAATCTTATTAACACTAATTTTACAAAATATTGTTTAAATTATAAAAATATGATTGAAGCATTTTACATTTTTGAATAAAATTTTAAATACACGCAATTTTAATTTAAAATGCACAACTTAATTTAACTTAAATTAAATTAAAATGCATGGCTTTAATGTAAAGTCTACAAGTAGATGAGTTTTTACATGTATGTAAGCACTCTCTAGTATAAAATATAGGGTAGTTTCAGAAATCAAGATAACACCCTTCTGTCCCTACTTAGTCACACATGCTAAGCAATAACTGCTCTTCTAATTTCCATCACAATGACATAGTTTTGTCTCTTTTTGACAAATCACAAAATGAAATCACATGGACTATACTCTTTTGTGTCTAAATACTTTTACTCAATATGGTATCTGAGATTTATATGTGTTGTTGCATACAGCAGTGGTTCATTGTTTTATGTTGTTGTGTGGTATTCTCTTGCGTGAATTTATTGCATTTTATGTATGCATTCTACTGTTAATAAACATTGAAATTGTTTCCAGTATATACTTAGGAGTAGAATTCTAGGAGATAGAGTAAGCATATGGTAAATTTTCTCAGAATCTGTCAAACAGATTTTAAAATGCTTGCATCAATTTGGTCTCCCAACAGAAATATGTGAGATTTGCTCCAAATCCTTGCCAGTACTTGGTGTTGGTCTTTATAACTTTAACCATCTGGTGGGTGCATATTGGTATCTCATTATGATTTTAATTTGCTTTTCCCTGGTGATTAAGGATGTCAAGCACCTTTGCATATGCAAATTCTCTCATACTGTATTAATGCATCAACCTCTTTTTGGTTGCCCAGTGTTCATTTTGCCTTGTTTTCCTTCGGTGCCTTCTCCAGACAACAAAATACACATGATATTGGCACTGGCAGACAGAGTGATGACCTGAATTCTACATGTAGCAGTAACGAAGGAGAGAGCTGCTCAGATTCTGGATACAGAGGTCTGTCCAGAAGGTATCCAGGCATGTACTGTGAAAAATAGACATTTATTGAAGAAGATCCAAGAAACATTGTACATAGGCCAATGACACCTCAGTCCTCTTCAAAGCAGGCACCTTGGGACCTCACACAGTCCTCCTAATCACCATCAGCTGCCTTGTCATATTTTCCTGAAGCTCATCGATGATCTGAAACCTCTTCTCTTTCAAAGGTGACTTTAGGTTGGGGGAAAGCCAGAAGTTGCAGGGTGTCAAATCTGGGATGTAGGGTGGCTGAGTCACCTGTGTGATTTTGTGTTTTGCCAAAAATCTCTGCACAAGGCATGATGCATGAGTGGGCCCATTGTCGTGATGAAGCTGCCAGTCAGCAGTTACCCATAGCTGTGGCTTTCTGAATCATCCGAGTAGTTTCCATGGAGCAATGTTCGAGCTTAATGCAAAATTTGATGCACATTCGTGTTCTGTTACCTCAGTTATTTTTAATGTGATGACCACACAGCATACATGCTCACTCAACATGCTCACTCAGCGGTGGTGGGAGGGCATCTACCACCCCCACTGACTAGTAGAGTGTCATCGTTCATGCATGCACATTCCAGTCCTCTGTCCTTGGCTGCCAGGTTACATCAATGTTGTGCAAACTGTTCTCGTTGTAGTAACAATGGCTGGACTTTTTCAGGAGATAGTTCGTATTTCAGACTTGCTGATGGATTGGAAGTGGGTGGAAAGAAAAAGAGAATAACAAATGATGCTCCTGAAATTTGGGTTTGAGCTACCAGATGGATAGCAGTGCAGTTTACTGAGACGATGGAAAATAAGGAAGATAGATGGGTGGTTATATTAAATTTGAATTGAGATCAAAAAGGGATGTTATGCAACAAGAGATACATGCATCTGTAAATCCGAGAAGTTAAGGCTAGAGAATCATCAACACAGAGATATCTGGCCTTTAAAATCATTGACTGGGAGAAATAGGTAGGTTTAATTATGCCTAGGAACAGAAGATAGAAGGTTGAGCTCTCACTGGCAGAAAGTCTTGTCTGAGATCACAAAGGGATAAAATATTTTAATAAGAAAGAAAGAACACCGTATCAAATGCTAGTGAGCCATCAAAATCACTGGAGTTGGCAACATGGAAATCATTGTTGACCCCGACATGAGCTATTTCCATGGAGTGGAGAAGACATACCCCACTAGGTGGGGAACGAGAGGAGAGACAGCAGGTAGCAGGCATAGACAGGAATGCTGACACACTTTGTTCTGAAAGGAAGTAGAGGAATGATACGGTACCTGGAGCAGGATTTGGAGCAGCATTCCCTAATATTTTAAGGTGGGGGATCTATAAACGACTCGGTGTTAAAGGATTTATTGACTATGATAGGACAGTAATGAAGAAGAGAAAAATAGGCCTGTCATTCAAGTTGGATGGCTTCATGGCTTCAGAAACAGTGATTCCTAGTAGTCTCAAAATGTTGTCTGAAGTCAGGCAATGAAAGCTACAGGCAGTTGACCTCATTTTGCCCTTAGAAGTCTTATAAAAATCCTATGGCACTGAGATTCCTGAGTCTTTCAGAAATTATTGTCAAGCTCCTTACTTTTTACTAACAAACTTGATGGCCATTTAACTCTGTCTAGTACAACATATCAACAGCAGGAGAAAGGCTATGGATTTTGATCTAGGAAAAGTCACAGGTTTCAGTAAATTAAGGAAAATGAAATTAAATTGCAAAGAGAACCGGATGGTGAGGGGGAGGAAATCGCCTGTTCAAAGAACTGTAAGCATCATGTGTAGAGGAAGGACGAGCTGGTAGAATGGAGAGGAAGCAAACTCAATTAGTCATTACCACCAAACAAGCGTGTACTAAAGTAAGCACGCTAACCTTTTGGTGTACTTAGATTCCTTCTTTCTCACTGAACATGTTCATAAAGGTAGACATCATCGAGTGAAAATGGAAAACAATGTTATAGGGTCATGTTAAAAAATTCTAAGTGTTTTCCTCTTCATTAATAATGTTGGTTGTTTAGAGGGCAGGCAGGCAAAGGAATTTCAACACAGACAGTCTTGTGGTAAAAATAAAAAATAGCACCGGGCTGTGGGTCAGAAGATTTGAGGTCTGCTACAAACAAACTATAATCGTGTAGGTTTGGGTTTTCCAATCTATTAAGTGAATGAGCCTGAGTAAGCCATTCCGAAGGCCTCATTCAGACTCAGAATGCCTTGATTCTATAATAACCGCATTTTCATTTTTGAAGGTGGGTCCAAAGGTAATTGAAAAAATATGGAAGAATCACCTTTTCTTGCCTAAAGATATATGACACGACTGAACCAGAATAGGATCTGTGACTGGAGTCTTAATTCTTAACTTATATTGGATCCCGGGGTCTGTGACTAGAACCATACATGCTCTTTTTCTATGTAGTTCCTGTGGTTGCCTTATGATTAGTAGCATGTGTGGGCTAGCATGAAGGGATTTAGTTTTTTGAGAGTTTGGAGACATTATCTGATTATTTAATACTCCTTTGATTGATGCTGAAACAAGATAATGGTTACCTGGTATTTGTCACTATTCAAATCTTACTTCAAGTGCTCAGTGTAATCCTTGTAATCTTAGCAAAGAGTTACAGTAAAGATCAAGCTAACACCTGACAACTGTTCAACATTTCATTTGTTTTTAAAACACAAAGCAAACATTCAGAATTGAATTATTGCCTTAATCCACGGGATCACTTTAGTCACAGGCAAGCTAGATAAAAGCCAGCAATGCTCAATACTGTAGCCCTGAAAAGATTTCGCCAACCTAATATTTAATAATATACCTTTCAGACTGCGTACAACCTTTCCTGTATGAGCTTTGAAAAAGCTAACTTGTAGATCCTTTAGTCATTCAGTAAAGGTAACTAGGAAGAATGTAGCAGACAGAGATTATTAAGTATTTGTCTGGGAGTCTCTCATTGACTGAACAGCGAAACACCCAAGGAGTTATTTGGACTCCAAGGTAGGTTTTTAGTAATAATTGCAGCGCTAGCTACACTTAGCCCCAAGTAGATCAAGTAATTGTCATGGCCCAGAAGGGAGCATAGAAAGGAAATATTAGAAAGGAAACCCTTCAATTTTCACATCCTAATCACAGCAGTCAGATCTCTAGATAGCTCTTACAAAGGCAGTTTTGTATTTCTCCAGATCCTTTCAGGCAAATAACCCCAGGGCTCTGATTTCTGCATCAACATTTCTTTAGCCACTGTGAAATGTGCAGCCTCGTAAGAAGCCCAAGTAGAATTGCAGTGGCTTCTCAATCATGAAAGAAGCTTTCATTTGTAAAACAAAATGCCAATTTTAGGCTTGGGGAGTGTGCCACACAGCCAGATCCCAGCCCCCCAAATTTCCTCTCCATGGTGAACATTTTCCACAGTTGTGTTCAAGCACCCATCTGAAACAAAAGTCACATGTCACGAGTGTATGTCCGTGATATAGTCTTTTCTATAAGTCAGCCGGGGAACCGCTCCGCGAGGGCCCTGCGGAGCAACCCGGCACCAAGGAATAGGCAAGAGCCACACACCGCAACCAGGCTATGCACTCAGCTTTTATTGCATGCGGGTCCACTCAAAGTAGAACATCAACGTACGTTAATGTCCTACTCACACTCTAACAGCCTCAGAGAAATACAACACACACACACACAGCAGTCAATGGGGGATAACAAATTCGAGTCCCTGTCTCAGTCTGCAGGTCCGGGAGACAACACAATGGGCAAGGGAGTTGTCAGCGTCTTGCAAGGAAGGATCTCCAGAGCCAGGTGGGCAGCAGGGCAGGTAAAGTCCTCAGTCCAGCAGGGCAGAGCCTCTGGAGGCCGATGCCAAGGGAGGTCAGCGTGGCATGGAGCCGCGCTCTGGTGTGTGGAGCTCGGCTGTCTCAGTAGCGGTCTGGAGCCTGCCTCAGTTCTACCTTGAAAGTAGTGGACTCCACCCTTCTTCTGGGTCTTTTCAATAAACTCCTTGGCGTCCCTGATGCCAAGTGGAGAATTTGCCCAGGAGCCTATGGGTGGCACATGGCTGTTCTGCTTGACACCCCTGATGGCAAATAAGAAATTTCCCCAGGAACCTGTCTATGGGTGGTCCTGCTCTACATACATGGCTGTTCTGATCACATGTGCAGATATCTTAGGTGTGTCTCCTTGCCAGATGTGTCTGCTCTGACTCAAGCAGTTTCCCTCTTGAACCAAAGTGTCATGGCTGACTGACAGCCATTTCGTTGACACGAGTGACTCCACTTCGTTTTATGTACTTTATGCTATTTTGATCAGAATAGTGCCATTTTACTGGTCCCACTCTCCATATAACACTTCATTTTACTCTGTGCCACCAGGTTGTAGAATTACTCCAATATGCTCTGAGAATTAAAGGAAGGAAATTCAAGCTCTCTTTCTTTATTCTATTTGCTCCTATGGGTTGGCCTCATGGTACAATGAACTGGGTCTTGAAACAGAGTTCAAACAACTCAAGGAATGAAGGTATCATGATATTAAATATCTGATACTAAATATTTTTTAGCATGTGGCAAAATGGCACATAGGTTGTTTTAAGTACTCATAAGTGAACAAATTATTGTTGGAGGCAAATATTTCCAGAGAGAATACTCTAATTTGGTGACTGTCCCATTATTCTCTGCATTTATCATAAATGTGTAAGTCATGCTAGGGTATGAGATGACTTATTTTTGCACAGGTTGGCATTAGTTTTAAAGAAGTCTCTGCAATTAGTTCAATCTGGTTTAAACTTTTCGGAGAGATCATTTCTGGTTCTTCCTTTTCTTTCGTTTGCTGGAACATTGCTGGATTTAATTTTCTCTCAAAATGTGGATTTATAATAATCAAATACAAGCTTTTTAATGTGTTTATTACATAACTCATGATGAATTAATGAATACATTTATGACAAGAGAAATAGTAAATTGATCATGCATAAGTTGGCATTTTAGTCAATTAAAGCATGTATATTAGTCTCCATTAGTCCACTGTATAACAGACATTATTCACAAATTATGAAGTACAAGGATTTTAAAATTTATAATCCCCCAGTAAATAAAACCAGCACTGAGCATACATTTTCCTTATAATTATCATGTAATAGCAATTTTGGGTCTTATTTTTAAAGAGCTTTGGCAACGTAACTTGATGCAGAAGTTGACATACTTTGTTTATTGGCAAGTTCTCTCTAGCGTCTTTCCTGTATTGTTGTGTTTCTTTAAACAAATCTGTCAGTATTCACAGAATTAAATAAATCAGAGCTGGAAAAATCTTCCTGGATAATCGAGACTTTCCTCTGACTCATGCCAAATTGCTGTCTACAGCCTTTTTTTTTTTTCTTATTGTTTGGCCCAGTTTCACTACAACATTAAGAGAAATGCATGTGACATCCCTCTCGTTTTTCAATACTCAGGTCTACCCAGGATTCCCCAGGTAAGACATGACTACATTTAATTTTTCTGTTTTGTTTCTCATCACATATCTTTCCCAATTGGACTCTGTTAAAACTACATCTGATAACTTTGTTTACCTTTCAGGTTTCAGGTCCACAAATGCCATCGAAGAAACCTGTACATGCGTGTACTGCTAGCACACATCCTTGACTGGACTTACTCCTCAGTATTTGACTGGTTTCGATGCGATTGTAAATGAGACGTTTTCTTTACTTCTTTTTCAGAGAGTTTCTCTTTTTAGTATATGGAAATGCAACTGATTTTTGTATGTTGATTTGTATCCTGCAACTTTACTGAATTCTTGTATTACTTCTAACATTTTTTGGAAGAGTCTGAGGATTTTCTATCTATAAGATCATGTGGTATGCAAACAGAAACAATTTCACTTTTTAATTTCTGAATTGGGTGCCTTTGTTTCCTTTTGTTGCCTGGTTTCTCTGGCTAAGACTTCCATTTCTGTGCTAAGTAGGGTTGGTAAGAGTGGGTGCCCTTGTTTTATCCCTGATCTTAGAGAAAAAGCTCCCCATCTTTCACCATTAAGTGTAATGTGAGCTGTGGGCTTGGCATATGTGGCTCTTATTATGTTGAGATATGTTCCCTCAATACCAAAATTGAGAGTCTTTTTTTTTTTTTTTTTAATCACGAATGGATGTTGGATTTTGTCAAATGCTTTTTCTGCATGGTCATATGATTATCATCTTTTATTCTATTAATGTGGCACCTCACATGTCAGGGATAAATTCCACTTGGTTACAGTGTACGATCCTTTCAACATGCTGTTGAATTCAGTTTGCTAGCATTTTGTTGAGAATTTTTGCATCTGCATTCATCAGGTACATTGGTCGATAGTTTTCTTCATGGTGCCCTTGTCTGTCTTTGGTAAATGGGCAATGCTGGTCTCTTATAATGAGTTTGAGAGTATTGCCTCCGATTCATTTTTTTGGAAGAGTTTGAGAAGGATTGGCCTTAATTTTTCTTTAAATGTTTAGTAGAATTCCCCAGCAGAGTTATCTGGTCCTGAGCAAGTTTATGATTACTGCCTCAGTGTCCTTGTCACTGGCCTGTTCACATTTTCTATTTGCATCATGATCCAGCTTTGGCAAGCTGTATGTTTCTAGGAATTTATCCATTTCTCTTATATTGTCTAATTTGTTGTTTAATTTTCATAGTAGACTCTTATGATTCTTTATCATAAGACACCAGTTGTAATGTTTTCTTTATTTCTGTGACACCAGTTGTAATGTTTTCTTTTTCATTTATAATTTTATTTATTTAGGTCAGCTTTCTTTTTTTCTTGGTTACTCTAGCTAAAATTTTGTCAATTTTGTTTATCTTTTCAAAGAATCAACTCTTAGTTTTGTTAACCTTTTCTAACATTCCTATCCTCTATTTCCTTTGTTTCTTCTCTAATCCTTATTATTTTCTTCTTTCTGCTAACTTAGTCACAATGACATTGAATGCCTTTTTTCTTTAAATATATATATATATATATTTTTTTAATGCTATAGAATCTCATTGTACATCTTCCTCCTAGGTCTGCATAGGTTAATGTGAATAGATTATAACTATTGCCACAAAAGTCTTATGCAGATATATGATTTGGGAACATAGTACATCATTCTCTCTCAAACAATATCAATAAAAATGTTTTAAAATAAGTTACAAGGGTTTATTTGATGGAGAATAGAGTTTATAGACAAGTAAAATGCATCTTAATAGATATTTATGGAAAATATAAAACTACCCCTATAGTTTGTCCTTTATGATGATAGATGGTGGTTTAGGGATATAATTTTCATCCATCCCTTATCCTACCAGTCCTTTCTCCCTAACCAGCTACTATTCTAAGAGACTTCTTGTCAATAAATAAATTTTAACGTAATATTCTCAACTTGTTGTATTCTAGATAAACGCTACTAACAGCACATACCATCTAAAGTTTTTATAACAGAACTAGAAAAAATCATAATAAAATCCACATGTTCTTTTAGCTAATGTTTTATACTGTTATTATGGTGTGTTCCCTTTCATATTTTGAATTATTAATTATACATTTATTTGTCTTCTACTAGATTTTAAGTACCCCATGAGCAAGGACTGCTGAATCTTTGATATTTGTTGGATTGTCGGACATCTAGCAAGGAATCAATAAATAAATTTAGCTCAGCTGAGAGACAGGACTGGGGAGAATCCGCTCAGCTCACACCGAACGCCCTGGCTGAATGGAACTGCACTGTGGTCCTGACTCTAGAATTAGAGTCACCTCCTCTGACTCTGCCATGGAGCTAAATCTTCAAACAAAGTTATTTTGAAATTGTTTAAAATACATTATTTAAGCTAATTAGGTAGTAGGTTGTCTGGATCAGAACCATGTTTTTCATATTATTCTTGTACAAAAATACTTTTCAGCTGATAATGTAATTGGATTTGATCCCACTAAATTCTTTGGTGCTTATGAGGTTAGTTCGTTGTCATTTTGTTAATACTGCAGTGTTAGTTTCAGTGTTATTCTTGAGTTTTTAAGGTAGTGCCGAACGATTTTTCGTGATATAACCACCATGATATTTCGAAGAAAGAATGTTTGTGGTTGAATACATCATGTCTTTAAAAGCAGACATTGCAACTCTTTTCAACCAGCTTATTGGGAGGAGTGTTTCACAGTGATGACAGCCCCTGTGCCAACCTGGGGGGAAGGGCTGGCCGTGATTGGCTGCTTTAGATTTGCTCTGATTTCTGATGTCTCCTGCGGTTGAAAGGAAAATTCAGTTTTACTAAGTGTTTTTCTTTTTTGGACTCCATCTTAAAGCTCCTCATTTTGCTAGCTAATAGAAAATCATTGTTTTCAAAGCTTTTTTCTAATTAGTTATGCCACCTCTCCATCTACATTTCATCCATCCTCAGAACCTCTGAAAGGAAACGGGACAAATGTATCTTGAGAAAGAAAAGGATGTGATATAGGATGAATTCCTTCTACACTAGAAGAAGAAACGGGGTGGGGGGGGGGGGCTTCCCTTACACGATGGTGCAACGATGAAGAGAAAAGAGAAAAGATAAGAAAACAAAGGTGAACAGACAGGTCTATTTTTTAGTTCACTCTTCTGGGGTGAAAACTGAGGGAGGGTGGGGAGATAGTCGATTGTTTGAGGCAAAAGCTGACATAAAGGGGGCTTTTGGGAGAAGGCTGCTCAGAGGGAGGGTCCCAGAGTAACAACGGGGGTAGCATGCAGGAAAACTGCCATGGTTGTAATAGGAAACATGGAGCCCCGGGGCTCCCAGCCATGGCGACACCAGAACAGGGTGCTGTGGCACTCCCAGAAGTGCACTTGTGTAATTAGGCAGAGAGCGAGCCTGGGTTATTATTTTCAAGCCTCTGTGAGTCAGGCAAGGATCCAGAAGCACAAGGTCCCTGATCTAAGGGCCAGCAAGTTGGCCACAGAACCACAAAAATGGGAAACCCAGTGCTGAGTGGGGGGCCCTGTGAGGTACCACACTGCGGATAAAGCTTAGACTAACAGACATCATGAGTGACATTCACCAAGGAAAGGACAAAGATGCAAATAAAAGCTTATTGACTTAAGACCCTTTTTTTCCTTTGCTAATAGGAGGACACTTGATGTCCTCTTCATTCACTGGGATACCACCTTTGTGGAGGTGCTGTGTGGTTGTGTCTATGTGCATCTACAGTTCATACGTGTGTGCCCGCATGTGTGCCATGTGTTGCATGCGGGTGGGAAGATGGCATGAGCGGCAATCCAAACGACAGGGGAGGTTAGTGAAAAATTGCTGTTTCAATACTGAAGAACGACAGACGCTGTCGATGGACAAGTGAAAGTATTTTTTTCTGCCACTCCCCAGTTGGGTGACCAGGAAGAGAGATTAGGCCTATTATAGAAAATAGAAAAGCAACATCCTACTTCCAGATACAAATACTTCATGGTTGACACCCCACTGCCCTGAGGTTAAAGATATAATCTATTTTAGAAAAGAGGAGTAAAATTGTGTTAAAATTTTTTGAATGTGCCTTTTTATAAAAATGGAATCCATTCAGATTGCCACTCCCATTCCATTTTCTGTGTTGCTGTTCCGTCTATGGAAATTGTCCTTAGTGTCTGGGAGGGAGAGGAGGGCCCTTCTCTGGGAACGAGTCCTGTTGGCTGACTGTGCTTTGAGGACCCAGGACACCTCACCCGCGTGGGCCTCCCTTAAGGTTCAACGGCACCTTGAAGGGGACAAGTTGAATAAGATAAGGCCCTTTTGCTCAGGAATTTTATACCGTATTAGGGGAAATAAGACAGATAGGGATACATCTTTAAAGTCAGAAAGTGAGATGGTGTGTGACAGCTGCCAGTGAGTGGGGCAAAAAAGTGGATGTCTCAGGCAAAGGAGACCGGGTCTTACCAAACATACTTCCATTTAAGTTACACCCCCTGAGCTAGGACTGTGCTTGTGGGAGGAAAATGACCAAGGAAGATTTCTAAGGCCAGATGATTTAACAAGCCCTTTAAAGGAATTAGTAAAAAGAGTTATTTTATTTTCAGAGCAAGAGCTGTACAGAGAAACTAGGTTTTCCTGTATTTGATTCTACATGTTCCAGAATTAACGGGTTTTCTTTTGATTTTGACTTGGATTTTATTCTCTATTCTTTCTATTTCCGCCGACCTATGCAAATAACTGCTAAGTTATATCTGACCCACCGGGCCTCTGGGTCACTTCTGAAAAAGATTGGCATTTAGAGACCAGCCCCAAAGCCATCGGCTTCTCTCAAAGGAGAGGATGCACGCTGGCACGGGACCGCGATTCCTGATGGCTGCATTTTTTCACCTTAGGATTCCCATAGCCATACATCTTTATTTTGGGATCCGACGTGGATATTCATAAGCGGGCTCAGTTCTTTCTAGGACTTGTGGTACACAGCGTTGCTTTTTCTGTGAGAAAGTGAGCTAATCCTCTTGGGGATGCTGGGGGAATAATAGCCACAGTGTTAAAATTAATCTACTTTGAAAGTCTGATTCTTAAAAGAGGCGTGTTACAGTTGTTAAAGAGTATAATTTTCACAGTTGAAGCACTGAAGGTAAAGGGGCATACAGGGTATTTTTAAGAGATTAGACCCTGTATTTTGTCAGAACATATTTTGCCTATGATTTCATAGCCTGTTCTTCATAGAAGGGAAGAAAAAATGTTTCTCTCTTTCTCCCCTTCTCCTTGCTCTTGTAATTGTATTCAGAGGCCTTACGGAGGGAAAAATATTTAAAAGATGCTCCAACAATTTTCCCCCATTGAAAGTGTGTCGTATATTTGTAACTGAACTAATGTCTTGGCACAGTGCCCAGCGGAAATTTCAAGAGCAGAGGACAGTGTGTCTCAGTCCGTTGTTTCACATAACTCTCCTTGGCTTCTCCGGGAGGTAGAACAGGCATTCGCATTAGGCCAGAGGCTATCAGATCTCCGTGAGTCTCCTTCCGGCTGCATGCCGTGAATATTATCTGTCAACACACACGTCATCTGAATCTGCTCAAATTGAATTACTCTCAGCAGCTGTACAGCTGTCTTACAACCTTTGACAACGACCAAGAAACGCATGTTGGCACCAATGAGAATTCTTCACGGGGCCGATTTATGTCTAAAAAGGGTGGGAAGTAAGTGAAATAACAGTATCACTATTCCATGTATAAAGTTGACAAAGTAAATATTGAGTTTTTCTCTAGAATTCTGGGGTTGGTTTTTTTTAATACCCCCCACACCCCTCTCCCACTACCTTTATAGCCCTGGTGGCTATAAATAAGTTTCAGGAAAATTACTTCTCTACTACTTCACAATGCTTTTCTTATCTGCCGGCCACAGCTGTCACATAGCCAAATGCTCTTATTTAAGATGTCTATGACTGGAAATATGATGGCTTATGTTCTTCAGTGGCTGAAGAGCGTTATCCTATTATGTCGTGGACTTAATTCATTTCTTCTCTTTTACTTCAGTGTCTTTGTAATGTCTGGCTCTCTCTCAAATGTACCAAATAGATCTTTGGTGTCTCCCATATCTGTCCACTGTTAATATTAATCCAAGGGAAAAATTAAATTTTAAATTTTAAGGGATAAATTTGACCTTCACAAGTTACTCATTTAGATTTCAGTATTCCTCATGCTGACACACAAAAAATGTTGATCCTTCTCAATGTTAGTTCTAAATCATCAAGGTCATTGTTTGGGCTCTCAAAATATTAAGCAGTAAATATTTCTACAAATTTTTCTCTATGTTGTTCTGTTTGCTTTCTTCAAAATTAGATATCCTCAAAATGCTCCTAAAAAGTAAAATATTGTATAGAAAAAAACACAGTGGTATCCACTTGGCCGTTTATAGGATTAAAGACTTCATAGGCAGCTAAATTCCATATGCCTGTATTTCCTTTAAAAATTATGGTAGTTCAGTTTCTCCCTTAGTTAATTTTTATTTATTTTGTCTGAGAATTCTTGTTATAGTCTTTTTTTTTTTTTTAAATGGGACTTCTGGATATCTAATATACTTTGATGACATCCTCAAGTACATTAAAATAACTTTTTAACATTTTATCTCATTATTGAAACTTAGAATGAGGGAGAAAGATGTTCAGATTTGTCACAAGATTTTGGGCAGACTATTAGTGAAGTTTATGGAAATGGTAGAATTTCATATGAAGCACCACAAAGTTTCAGCTTCAAACTTTGCCCCCAAATTGTTTTTCTGAGAAATATATTATCTATGAAGTAAATGCTACATTTTAAGGAGAAGGGCCAACATCATTACACACAAACGCTCAACAAACAAACAAAAATATAAAACATTGAAAGCTATTATGAAAAATGCCACAACTCTGATAATGAGCAAGAAGGTATTGTATAATTATTTTCCATATCTCTCCAAAGACTGCAAAAAAGTCCATGATGTCAGATAGAGATATAGAAACTTTAAAACATAAATAAAACCAATAATGTTAAATTATGTGTAAATACCAAATGAAGTTCTAATTTTAAAGGCTGCTTCTTGTTCATGCAGCTGTTGAAAGGCTTTTTGCCAGTCCTCTGTGCCACTCCTCTCTTTACAACCTTCCACTCTGAAAAACGGAAAATTTTAAGTCCAGTTCACAAATGCAGTTAATGACAGGGACGGCTACTCTGTTGGATGCAGAAATTCTTGAAATACCCAGTGAGGACCTAATGAAAAACTTAATTAGTCTTTATTATAGATAGAATTAATCATCTTGAGAGTATGTAATGGCATGATGTCTATATATCTATGGGAGAGTGTCTAAGAGGATGCTCTCAAGATGATCTTAATTATATCAAGAGGAAAAAGAAAGGAGAGAAGAAGGGAGGAGAGGAGAGGAGAGGGAATGTGAGGTTATTTTAGTCCCAATTTTTATGGAATTAATGATAATATTAAAATTAAATTTTAAAATCTACATGTGCTTTTTCATAAGATGAAAGGGAAACTTCAGTGACCATCAGATAAGTTTTTCGAAAAAGACTTCAATGAAAATATATAAGATGAAGGCTTTGGGCTGTTTGGGTAAAATAAAATGTATGCAGCAGCACACTTCGCAAGAGTTCGAAAAGGTATTCTCGTGCTTAAAAGCAAATATTTAGCATGCTCTTTATGCATTTACAGGGTGAATAATTTTGAGGACTTGATCAAAGTAGACATTCACTTGGGCTAATTTGAGCCAAGTTTCTCACTTTTCACAGAAGTACTATTGCTTAGCCCCGTTTTGTGTCCCCCCCCCCACCCCCCTGAGCTGTTGGAATAAGCATTTCAACTCAAAGCTTTACCTTCTTCAGCTCAACTGTGAGTTATTTCAAATACCCATAGGACTCTTAAGGTTTTGAGTATGGCACTGTCATGTTGTGATTAATTTAAAATGACTTCTTCCTGTCTTTTCACAACAACTACATCAAACAACATAAATATGTAATTAAGTGTCTTTCAAAATATTAGAATTGCTGGTGTTACTAGAAAGGGCCCTGTTACTGCTGGGGGAAGATATTGGATTATTTTTGAAGATGAGGAAGAATTCAAGGGAGTTGACCGTGGAGTTGGAGTGTCAGAGAATGGGGTTTTTCTTTATTTGGAGGAAGGAGACTTGTGTTCAAAGTAATGAGATTATAGAAATGTAATATAAAAGGTTGGGTGAATCAGCTTCAGTTAGATTTCAGACTAAATGTAACTGGAAACTACTGGAAAGTCTATACTGAAACAATACAAAAGCAATGTAAGCAGATGGGTTTTTATGAGATAAAAAATGTGTAGCACTTTTAAGCTTAGCAATATATAAATATTTACATTAGCCCTGGTGGGTGTGGCTCAATGGATTGAGTGCTGGCCTGCGAACCAAAGGGTCGCTGGTTCGATCCACAGTCAGGGCACATGCCTGGGTTGTGGGCCAGGTCCCCAGTAGGGGGTGTGGGAGAGTCAACCACACATTGATGTTTCTCTCCCTCTCTTTCTCCCTCCCTTCCCCTCTCTTGAAAAATAAAATAAATAAATTTTTTAAAAACTATATAAATCAGAGTAGCTTTGGAACATATGGCTCAGCTTATTCTTAGAGACATAGTCTAAGTTTTAAAAAGATGGTGGAATCTTAAAATTTTCTCAGTTGTTTTGTTTTAATAGTATTGATTATTTTAAGAACCGAGAGTTGTAATGAAATGGAAAAGAGCTATAATTATAAAAAAAAAAAACCTTAAAAACTTTAAATAAAACCATGCAATACTAAATTAAGTTGAAAGTACCAAATGAAGTTCTAATTTTAAAAGATAAATTTTCTAGCTCCCCTCACTGAAAAAGTCAGGAAGCAGTCATGCTCCTGGTAGAAATCACACCCAGATTTTATTTTCTAATTATCATTCATGCTGAAGGAATCAGGATGTTTTGGAAATGGCTTGTTTTAGAGGGTGAGGGTGGGGAGGCGGCAAGGAGGTTGGGGATTGATGGCTGTCAGCCGAGCCTTTACATCATGACTGTCTTATGTACTCTGAAAAAGAAAGTATTCAAGACCTAGTGGGGCTGTGTCAACGGGATACACAGCCAGTCTGACTTGTCTGGCCCCAGTCCAAATTGGGATAGTTAAGCATCAATAACAACACCACTGCAACAATTGTAACTCACTAAGATCCATTACAGAAGCACATATCATCGAGTAAGTAGTAATACTAAGAAAAGGGAATATAAATCAAACAAATCATTTGTCACCACTCGAGATGAATAATATACCAATTCCTTACTTTGAAAATCGGTAATTAAAAGATAAGTACAAAATATCCTGTTTTTCCAATAAGAACTGTAGACTCAGGCTTTTAAAAAGTGAACCTAGTGATAAGAAAAAAGCTTTTATTTATTTACAGGAGCATAACAAATGTTCAAGCAACAGTAGAATTAGAAAATCACCATTTTGCTGATCTCACCGAAATAACCGAGGGAAGAAACTTCAGTGAGGGCTAACGCTTTTTTGGTGAAGTGTTGGGAGACAGAATATCCACAGAATGCCGAGCATCTTACCACTGACCCACTTGTTAATCGCAAAGGAGGAGTCATACATTTCAGGTAGGAAGGTGTGGCTGTGCAAAGTTAACCCAGTAGCACTTGAATGGTGAACAACCCAGACATTCTGTGCGCGGCATGCGACAAGAAACACCAGTATTCTCTGTGGGCTATATTTTTTTATGCCAGAAGTGTTTAACTGGTTTCTAATCATGATGTTAACTTTAACTTTTAGTTTATTGAAAATACAGGCGATAGAGGAACACATAAAATGCGCCATGAAAACACAATCAGACAAATGCAGAATGGAAGACCTTCTAAACAACATCTGGTCTGATGTCTTTAAAAAGTTAGTAGCATGGTTCCATATTTTGGCTATTGTAAATAATGTTGCAATGAACATAGGGGTGCTTATGTTTGTTCAAATTAGCGTTTTGGGTTTCTTTGGGTATGTTCTCAGAAGGGGGTTGCTGGGTCAAAAGACAGATCCATTTTTAATTTTTTGAGGTATCTCCATACTACTTTCCACAGCGGTTGTACCAGTCTGCATTCCCACCAACAGGTGAGAGAGAGAGAGAGAGAGAGAGAGAGAGAGAGAGAGAGAGAGAGAGAGAGAGAATACTCTTTGTTTGCTCTGGGTTTCAACCAAGAGCTTTTTCAAAATAACCAATCTGCTTTCCAAACTTTCGCAGGCTTTTGATAGGCCCTTTTGCAGTTAGACCTCTATGGTCCAGCACCTCCCCCTACACCCTCTAACAATCTTGTACCAGAGGGGAGAGGGGAGGAGTGCTAATCCCCTTGGTGGAGCGATGCTGTGATCGCATGGGGTGTGAAGCTGTACCTTCCTGATGGAGCAAATAGGCTCATGTTCCCCTGTTCATTAAACACAATGTCTAATGCCCTTTGCTTCCCTTTCTTATTAATAACTGGTTAACGACCTACAGTAACATTAGTATATATTTGCATATAGAGTACAGACCTAGATTGACATAAAAGGAGAACTATTAACAACTTTTGAATGCAGATGGTAAGTATATGTCTTTTTCTTTTTTCTTTTTTGGCTATGCTTTTTATTTTTCTGTATGTTTTAAAATTGTTAGAATAGTTTTTGTTTTTCTAGAATGTGTATAGTCATAAAGGCCCAGAAGTTATCGTAAAAGATGCACTCACTCCATTACCTCATTAGAGATTCAGGTAGCCTGCTTTTATGATGGAAGTTCAAAGAGATAAAAGTTTAGCTTGGTCAAGCCAGTAGCTCTAAAGGCAACTCCGTTATTGCAAACACTAGAATGGATACTTGTAAAAAGGATAGTATGTAATTGCTTCAACAAGTATTTTCAGGAGTTTAAAGTATCCTGGAGGGTTCTTCACTCTGGAAGTTCTCTGGGTATAAGTTAAAACTGAGATGGGCCCAAACGAATCTGCTGCCCTCCCCATGAATCTTCCCAGAGCCAAGCTGTCCTGTGGAAGTCTTCCAACCCAGCACAGGTTAGGGATCCTACCTTCTAACCCAGATATGTTAAAACCAAAGTCAAAGCGCTACCTGTTTTGTAATTTGAGTTTGCATCCAGGAAAGCAGAGGAGAGGGCTTAAAGGTCTCATTCCTAGACCATAGGTTATCCCCTCATCAAATATCCCTGAGATGTCAGGTCAGTCTAATAAATCCATCAGCTCAAAAACACTTGGCTCATCTGTAAACGCCTTGTCACTGGGAAAACACATGCCAAAAATGTCTTGTCCACAAACGTCCACCTCAAGTCCAAGCACTAAATATCAATTGTGCTTTCAACAGACTATTTTAACCATTTCTGTCTTGTGACTGATTCTTTGCTTCCTAGTTCTTTAATATGAATTTCAGTGAGAGTCAGTTATTTTATAGGGAAAATGTTTTTCACCAGGCA
This sequence comes from Mormoops blainvillei, assembly GCA_004026545.1. NCBI lineage: Eukaryota > Metazoa > Chordata > Mammalia > Chiroptera > Mormoopidae > Mormoops > Mormoops blainvillei. The sequence continues at coordinate 75,827 of PVJD01002479.1, read as the reverse complement.
GGAATTGTTTTTCATCTTACTAAAGATGGAACATAATAGTTCAGACCTTTTCATTCTCTAAAACATAAAACATCTAGTGCATGGTCATTACCCTAACTACTAAATCAAAATGCTCTTCTGAGGTAGAATGTGTTAGTACTTAGAAAACTCATTAAGTCAAAACTCATTAAGTCAGAAAGTATTCACTGAGATCCTACTGCCTGAAAAGTGCAGCTTTGGTCACTTAAGGAAATTGTCAATATTAGCCTAATTCTATGTCCTTAGGGAGTTACAGATATTTATGAGAGAGAAGATAATCAACCTGATAGGTTTTTCTTGAATTTAGCCATAAAATATTAATTTTGCTCATATAGATTTTCTGCTTCTCTTCTGCAAAACCTAAACTCTGAAAGTTAAAACGCTGAATGTCAACCCTGATACTGGTGTGCATATACTTTCTGGAATCTTCTATTCATTTTTTAAAATTTATTTTTATTTAAAGATAGTTGGTATCTTTTATTTTTAAATGCTATGAATATAATCCTACCAAGTGTCATATCTACTCATTAAAAAAATTATGAATAGACCCTCAGTTTCCGGTATGTGGATGCTAGCATTAAAAACTAAAATCTGATTCTTCTAGGCCAGAGCAGTTGAATATGGGCTGCAACCTCAGAGTACTGATCGCCTAGTCATTACATGTCAGCTTTCAAACGATTTATCTATCAACGTTTTCTAGGTCATATTTATTGAAGCTTCTAAGCCACCTCTATTCAGTATCCAGTGTAAATAACTTCTAAATAAATAGATTTGATTGTGCCACTCCTCTGTTAAAAATGCTTTTGTGCAGTTGCGCTGTTAGTGGGATACAAACAGATATCTTTACCGCGGTGCATGGGTTTACCGCGATGGCTGCATCCGACCACCCGGGCTCCCACGCCTCTCTCTAGCTCCCGGGAGTCTCCATGACAAAGACTTGCCAGAGGCTCTTTGCATATGATGTTTTATCTGCTTGGAAAGCCCTGCTTTTCCTCTCACCGAGTTAGCTCCTGCGCATTCTTTATCTCTCAGTCAAGTTATCTTTTCCCCCTGCATGGTTGCTAACTTTGTTCTAGGTACATCACAAATGCAAATTGGAAAAAAAAAAAATCTGAGGGATCATGTGATACCCAAGAATCCGCAATGCTCCTTGGGAGGGCTTTCAGTGGAAATCTCATCCTGTGGGAGATTTGAGGCATAAGGTGGCTCCCTAAGGTGTCTGCTATTTAAAGGCATAGTTCTATTTTGGGAAAAATTTTCAGGCAGATATTTCATAAGGCCCTGCAGAGACAGGAGTTGATAAAAGCTTCTTTGAGACTCTGTCATAAGATAGAAGAACTTGTACTATCCATAACGTATTTCTAAATCCTGACCTGAGATCGCTTCCCTGGAGTCCAGAGCGGCTGTTCACAGCACTGAGGGCGGAGGGAGGCTCGCCCCCCTCACAGGGAGGAGCTAAGGCTGTCTCGACACATCAGCTCCCCTGGTTCCTGCTGACTTTGAAAGGCTTTTTGCCAGTCCTCTGTGCCACCCCTCTTTTTACCACCTTCCACTCTGAAAAATGGAAAATTTTAGGTCCAGTTCACGAATGCAGTTAATGACAGGAATGACGACTCTGTTGGATGCAGAAATTCTTGAAGAACCCAGTGAGGACCTAATGAAAAACAGGATTATTCTTTATTACAGATAGAATTAATCATCATGAGAATTTGTAATGGAGTAATAGCTAACAGGCTACATCTTTAGGAGAGTATTTAATAGGATATTCTCAAGATGATCTTAATTGTATTAGGAGAGGAGAGGAGAGGACAGAAAAGGAGATGGGAGGTTATTTTTTGCCCCTGATTCTCATGGAACTAATGATAATATTTAAAATTTAATTTAAAAATCTACATGTGCTTTTTTAATAAGATGAAAAGAAGCTTCAGAGACCATCAGGTAAGTTTTTCTAAGAAGAAATGAATAAAAATATGTGAGGGGAGACCTAAAAAACCCAGAATTTATTTATAAAAAATTGTGTATTTATTCTTATGTGTTTAAACTCTAATCACCTTCAAAGTACTCTCCATTTGATGTAATATACCTATCAAGACTTCTTTCCATTGCTCAAAACAATTTTTAAACTCATTGATTTTGATGCCTTTTAGTGCTTTGGCCATTTTTTTTTCACCTCTTCCACATAGGCAAAACATTTCCCTTTGAGGACTTTTTTCATCCAGGGAAACAAAAAATAAAGTTGCTTAGGGTGAGATAGGGTGAATGTGGAGGGTGGGGCATAGGAGTCATGCCATATTTTGGTCAAAAGCTGCTGAACATTTAGCGCAGTGTGGGCAGGTGCGCTCATAAATCACCCATCGTGAAATGGGAAAACGCATTCAGAGTCTTCAAAAAAATCCACTGAAGCTCAACACAACCTGTCACAGCAATGCCAGATGGTCCACTGATATCCATGGGTTCCTAGAACATTCACTTAGTGGGGAAGCACGTACTACAAGGGGCCCGCCCTCCAGAAGATAATTTTGTGGGAGTTTTTTTGGCTCCTCCCTTGTATAAGGTGAATGCTTCGGACTAAATGGGTAAAATAAAATGTATGCAACAGCACACTTCTCAAGAGTTCTAAAAGGTATTCTGATACTTAAAAGCAAATAAATATTCAGTATACTCTTCATGCATTTACAGAGTAAATAATCTCTTTAGTGTGGAAGAATGATTTTCAATCATAAGACTTTATAAATCAAAACAGTGTTTTATACTTTCAGAAATGTTTATAATATTTTGTTATATATAGTGTGATCACTTTAATTATTAGAAAATCAGTGAAACATAATAATTATATCTATGATTCCTAAATAATGGTAGGAACTATTTTTTACTACAGTGTGTTGATATTTAACTTTATTTCATTCTTTTAATTTGACTGGTAACCTCCCTGTTTGCTCCCTCCAAATTTGTCATTAAATACTGGGATCCTCCTTTAAGCCACATAACTGTCACCAATGGAAGATTCTCCCTAAAATCAAAAGGCCCTCTCTAGAATATTTCTATTTGCCTGTTGCTGGCCCTGGCATATTTATTACCCAACTATAGGCTATAGCAGGATGTAAACATCATAATGCTTGTTTTCATATAAGAGTCCCCATGTTAGTTAATCTGGCAAGCTATTTTGATCAACAGCTTGTGCTTTTATAGTGATGAGCTGATCAAAATCTTATTTAAAAAAGTCATCTGGTATATTTTGTTCTTTATTCATATTTTTTCTCATTATGATTGATAAATATCCCAAGAAATAAAAAGCATTATTTTACCATGTACATGCTACATTTCCAAGTCACTTCTTATTTAGTTCCTGTTATATATCAGAACCTGTATTCAATGTTTTGCATAGAAGAATCTGTTAATTCCTATAAGAACCAAGTATATTCAGTATTAACAGGTTCATTTTACTGACAAAGAAGGCATTTCAGTTACCTGCATCCTCACAAAACCAGAAGTAGCAATTGAACCAGAATTTAAACCTATGTTGGCCTGCCTTTAAAATTGTGTTCTTCCAAACAAAGCAGTTAACAATAAAATTATTTTTAAAAAAACTGGCAAAGAAGATACTTAACTAATCATTCTCATGTACTTAAATAAGGTAAATCTCAGGAAGTGCTCAGTCTAGCACCTAACATAATCATATAATGAAAGCAAACAGCAGTCACAGCTTTTAATTGAAGAGTTAGAAAGCTGGGTTTTACACATGTATTAGCCAGGAAAGGCTAATTGCTATTAAAAAAATAATCCAAAATGTCAGTTTTTTAACAAAATATAATGTTGGTTCTTATACCCACTGTAGTCCAATGGCGATCAACAGGGTCAAGGTGAAGGGTGGTTCTTTGAAGTTTCTCAGGGTCCTATGTTCCATCTATGTTGTGAGCTGAAATCTTCGGATTCCTCCACTGGAAGACTCCACCTTTATCCACAAAAGAGATGGAATCACAGGAGATGTCATAAGATGTTGTAGGGGGTCAAACCTGGAGGTAACATAAATCACTTCCACGCACATTAGATTGAGCAGCATTTAGTCACGGGACTGCACCTTAACTGCAAGCAAGGCAGGAAAACAGTCTCATTGTGTGCCCAGGAAAAAAAATATAAGAAGATTTGGTGAATGTAGAGCTTGGTCTCTGCCCAGCAAGCAAAATACATTATGTCCAAATCACAAGTAGGGGCTAGAGTTTGGCAGTGAAGTTGAAACCCCAGAGATTAAGAAGAATATCAGGGGTCAGAAGAAACATCCACCCTTTGAGAAGAAACTTAGTCTGGGTTCCAAAATTATAAAACGAGCTACCAAAGATGATTATTTTATTTTAGCAATTAGAAATATGTCTTACTGGTTTGCCCTTTGTCACAATGCCAGGGTAAGCTAAGTATTAATGTTTTAACTATAATAGTGATTTTGTAGCAAACTGAAATAAAACTGAAGTGTTTCACAAATTTCTAGATTATGACATCATTTTTAGGTACTATTAATTCACACCTTATAAAATGTGAAGATTATGAAATTAGACCTCATTTTTAGGAATAAGGAACTAGTTTTCTTAAAGTTGAAAATTGTGTCATTCTTGGAATGAAGAAAAAGACTGATGATACTATCTCATACCCAAATATAGTAGAAGCAACAGTTGAAAATTGTCTTCCAACTTTGCCAATGCACATGATTTCTGAAATATACTACCACACCCTATTTACTGTCCTTGGCTTGACTTCAACAGGAAGACTGCCATTTCCTTCTGAAACTGCCAGAAATTTGTGACAACTTTATTACAAACAGTTTAATTTTTTCCCCAAGGAAATATTTTACTCCCTATATTTTTCCATACCATGACTTAGAGAAGAAATTTGTTCCAAGATGGTGACTGTTTGACAAGTCTACCATTACACTTAGCTACTAAGCTCTCAGAAAACAACATCTAGGAGGGAATTTGCAATTTTAATACCATTGACATTTTAATTCAAAGTCAAATTTCATTCATTCAACTCCAGAGTATTTTGGTTTATTTTCTCAGGTGATAGGCACTGTGAATAATAGCAGAAATCTAACTTGAATGGGTTCTGAATCTTGACTCACATTCTCTTGAGGGAGACAAACAAGTACTCAGATAAATATAAAATCCAGGCTGTGAAAAGTGTTGTAAAGATCAAAGATGGGGCTTCTGGGTCTTTATATAATAAATGAGGCTTTAAAATGTAGAAAAATCTAGAGAACCTCTTTGGTAACTTGTGGGGGGCAGAACACTTTAATGAGGTGAAATATAAACTGAGAGTCAATGGATGAGGAAGATTCAGTCACATAAAAGGACAAGTAAAGAGAAAATGTTAAGGCCCTGAGAGAGGAAAGAGCTTGGTGTACAACCAGGATAGAATTCAATGTCTGGGGAAGTGGGGTCCTGCAAAGTAAATAAGGCCAAGCCACACGGGGGCCACTCAGGGGAAGCCGGGGTGTTCAGTGGAAGCGTCTTGCTCCTATGTGAGGGTTTCCATTTTTAAAAGATCATTTCTTGTGGTTTCATGGGAGAGTAGTTTGAAAGAATAAATGTGGAAATTGCGAGAGCTGTTAACAAAGAACCCAGATGAGGCAGAACTGTGGTTTGAATCAGAGTGGTGAGAACAGGAGTCGAGGAAAGTAAGTGCGGGCCTATTAATGCCTGAAAGCACCACAGTGGGCTGATGGGTGGAAATGAGGGATGAAAGAAGGGGAGGGGTCAAACGTGAATCTTCAGTTCTTGGCTGGTGACAGAGTGAATGATGACATCATTTACTGAAATGAGGATGACAATGTCAGGAACATGAATGGGTGGGTCAGACAACATACTTGGGACAGTCAAACTGTTTTAATACCTAAGAGGTATTCGATGTAGTTTTCATAGGACAGCTGGACACCAACCTAGGTCTATGAAGAAGTTTAGGTTAAGGACACAGTTAGCATTTATCAGGTTATAGATGGCATCTACAGCCATGGGAAAGGTTGAGATTGGCTGGGGAAGAGTGCATGTGAAGAGAGTACTGAAAACCTAATTGTGAGAAATTCATAGTTAAAAAGTAAGTAGAGGAAGGGGCTAATGCATCTATCCAAATGGCAGTGACTGGAAAAAAATTTCATTAAGATCAATCAAATTTTCTCTTTACGAGGCGGTGCCTCAACTGTAGGTACTTGAGCAAATACAGGCAACGTGATCACGTGTGCCCACCAGATATTTGGGTCAGGTCCTTTATTGCAAAAGCCATGTATAAGATGTTGCTTTAATGTTCATAACAGACTTCCTACCTGATGTCTCTTATAATGTTCATGTGTATTAAGATTTCCACAAAACCATTTCCATTTTTATTTATTTTGTCTAGATGTAAAGCAGACAGCATGTCACATTACACATATTGCTGACTTCTTGCAGTCTAATGTATACAGATTTGTGAATTTTGAATGATTTAAAGTTCATGAATATGTTGGGTTGGTTTGTTTTGCCTTGTTCAAGCCCTGGATATCATGTTTTTGCAGTTTAATATATTTCTTTAGAGGAAAGAAATGTTTAGACTTCAGCTAGATGTAAAATTGTTAGAGAGAATAGAAGTTAAACATATAGAGAAACAAAGGTAACAATCTTAAAAAAATTAGAAAAAACTTCAAATAGTCTAGGCAAATGCATTTAAAGTGTTTTATTTTTCACTAAAACACTAAAGAAAGCAAGGTTGGCTTTTGAGAAAATTAATGGATATTGGAGCTTAAACATAAAAGCTAAGTGCTCCTTTTTTGAAAGCATGTAACAAAAATTTTTATCAATAATATAACAGTAATATTATATAGAGATAAAAATGTATACAGGCATTTAGATTCTAATGATTTTATCTTGAAATTCATTTCCATAATAACCTGATTGATTATCCACACCTGTCAAGCTGATGGGCAGGAAAGTCAACTTGCCCTTGAACGCCAAAGGCTATTTTCAGACCCTTGTGTTGCCCCCTTAATCTAATTCATTTTGCATGCTTCCTACATGCTCTTAGAAGTCCAATTTGCTTATATTCCTTTCTTAAAATCTATTTAATAGAACACTTATTAATTAGCTTGGCATTCAAACCCTTCTACAATCTTGGGTTTTCTCACCTTAAATCTGTTTCTGTTGCTATCCACCATTCCTAACGCAATCTCTGTGCCATGCCTAATTTAGGCATGGTTCTTTATGCATTTCATGTCATTCTAATCTTAAATTATTTTCTATGTATTTCCAACCATGCATTGTGATCACTGTTTTGTGTCATCTATTCAGAGATATGCTTCCTTCTTTTATACAAGACAAGGGGAAGATTGGGTTTTATGTTTCTGTGTCTCCCCTGCATTGCCTAGACAAGCACGATGTTATGGATAGCAAGTTACCAATAAATGTTTCTTGCTTAATTGGATGATTAATACCGAATTCTTTTGATGAGAAGGATGAATAAACATGATCAGAGAAGTTAATGGATTAGATTGAATCTGCCTTCAAAACTCACATCTTTCATCCTATTCCACAGAACTCCCACAAAGAAAGGGAGTAGTATCATCAGTCATCTGAGATTCCACCTTTTCCCTTAAATGCTTTTATGAGTAGAGATTTCCTGGTCAGTTCCTGCTGTTTTAAAACAGAGGGATCTCCTAGTGTGTGTGATATATACATACAGAGAATCTTACTTGAGGGTTTAGTGGGTGGACAGTCATAGATGGACTGTAGACTTTTGAGAGATGTCTCTTCTTACCTGCCTTCGGTTTTTGCAAGCACTTCAGTTTGGTTTGTTTCATTTTGTTTTAGACTGAGCTCCTAGTGCCTAGGTAAAATGGAGTCCACCTGACCAAGAGATGGAATTGTAGAGGATGCTGGGGTGTGTCACCCAGATCACCCTTTTAGGGCAGAGGGAAGTGATTATATTTGCTACTGAGGCTGTTGGGTACTGACATCGCTTAACTGAGTCCTCAGTGATGAAAATCTCCTTCAGCAGAAGGGAATTACTTGGTCCAATGTTATGCCCCCTTTCCATAGGAAGTCTGCATCCAATGCTAATCAATGTGGGAATAGGAAGGAATGTCCCCCTTGCCTCAATACAGGACAACTGTAGGGGATCTCAGCTCTAGAGCTCCCCGAAGAATCATTTGAGCTCTGTGCAGCAACTGTGTCACGTGTCAGCCTGGCCCCGGGCTTGGCCCTGCTTCTTTTACCCCTTCACGTGTTTGATTTCCCAGACCGGTCCCTGATAAATCTTCAGTGCATGACTCTCCAATTTAAAGTCTGTTTCCAGGGAATCAAGCTAAGACAGCATATATCCACACCAAACGTTATTAAGAATGTTTTCTTGCTCTTCTGCACGGGGGAGAGATTTGCATGTGTGACCTTTTTTTATTTATTTTATTTATTTTATTTTTTTGAGCCTTTCAGAGCTGTTTCTTTTCTGTTTTCTATCTCCCTCAAATTGACTGAAACTAACCTCAGTATTTTAGGGATATATTCAATGTTTCTCCCCTTCCAAATTATTTATGTTTCTTGTACCCATGGAGAAGCAGCTTGGTTTAAAAGCATAAGCAAAGTCCTAGAACTCAGAAAACTTGTATTTTTGAGTCCTGGCCTAATACTTTTTGGTTTTTAACCTTTCTGGACCTCAGTGTCTGCATTTAAAAATCAGTTTAGTAGCATCTACCCTGTGGATTTCTGATAATGTACTAAATGAAATTAAGCACATAAAAACAAATTTATAAACTAGAAGTAGGTTATCATTTATAATCATAATTATATTTTAAAAAGAAAAATATCATTACTAAAAATAATCAGTGAATTTCACAATCATACTGTCTTAAATCCCCTCTGATTTTTTTTCAATCAGAATTTATATTAAGTGACTTAAAACTAAATAAAGTTAGAGTCTCAGAAAACTTTAGGCATTGTCTATTCTAATTCTATTTCTCCCCCATGAGGAAATGGAGGTACTGCAATATTAAGTAATTTGTCTATTGTTATATGGTTAATTAGAAAAAGATTCATCACTAGAACTTAGGCCTTTTCATTCCCCCAGTGTCTGCTAGGTATTTTCTAATTTCCAGAGATAATGGAGATTTGGTCAAATTTTTCTGATTTATAATCCCTACCTTCTGGTATTCGGCATTTTGTAAAAATTACTTATTGTTTCCATTTTGAATAATTCAGCTTTGTTTTCTTTCTTTTTCATTTATTTTTTCCCTTTTGATTTCAATATAGCCCATCAACATGAGTTTACCTAGGATTTTACTAAATATTGGTTCAAAAAAAAACCCACATAAGCCCCTTTAATATGAAATTGAGATATTACTACCTGTAGACTCAATTCTGTAAACTGACATCTCAGCAAATGATCTTATTGCCCCTGTGGACAAGTTGTTAGTGTGTATGTGTGTGTGTGCATTTTAAAGAATGGCACCTTCACATTGCCACAAAAGCAGTTTATCTAAGGGCATAATTCACATTTTCCGTGTGTCAGGAGAAGCTACCGGACTGGTTGTAGCCGACTTCTGCCTCTGATTTCTCCATTGCTATTGTGCCGTTTGACATTTCGGAAGCCAGCTTTACATTTTAGCCGAGCCATAAATAATGGCAATAAGCTGAAAAGGCTGGAATATACAACAATGGAGAAAAGAGAGAGATATAACACATACGCTTACATCAAAAGGGCAAGGAGGTATTAAATGTTGGGTAAACCCAGTTCCAAGCAGAACACACGGAGTGACTGAAGAAAACAATCCCTATCGGCTTCCAGTCCTCCAATTCAATGGTCGGTGGGTCTTTCCCAGCTCAAGGAGGCTTCTTCCAGGGTGTTGTAGCAAGGTCCTAGCATCAGCTGTCATTCAAGCAACTTTAAAGTGAGCAGCTATCTCCTACCTGCCTAATCTTAGGGGTAAAATCTCCCCCAAGCCCCGCCCCAAGGTGGGGTCACCGCACGGAGCGACTCACGGGAGAGCGCTCCGCTCCTCTTCGCCTGGTCTATTGGTGGGGGGGCGGCCCGCTCACAGCCGGTCAGCTGTCTGCACGGTTCTGCGTGAGACCTTGCAGAAAAAAACTTATTTCAGCTTTCCTTTTATTTTCCCTTGAGTACCCTTTCTCTTACTTTTTCTTGAGAAGTACATATTTAAATTCTGTGTTTTCCTTTTCCACAACAATTCAAGGCATACGCAATTTATTTACAGTTTATAAACTCAGCAGATGTCCGTGCTTCTGGGCGCTGCCTGGTCTTTTGTTTTCAGATCTGGTTCAGAAAATGGCTGTGTATGGCTTCTCTGTGGGCTTTCGAGGCGATAGGGTCTTTCCTCTCTCCCAGCAGTATAATTAAAGATTTTGAGAGTATTCACTACTCAGTCCCAAGAAGTGAGTGATTTCCGTGCAGGCTGCGGGTTCCCTGTGAGAAATAGCGAAGAGCCTGGATACACCTAAGAAGAGGGGGCAAGAGAGTTCCCATTTCCGGAATCTAAACATCTCCCTGGAATGTGATTCACGAAAGGGCTGGAACGCAGGTGAGGATTGATTGGCAAATGGCCAGAAGAAGCACCTGCCAAGGTGGAAACCCGGGGAGGCCTAAGGCCTATTGGTAAATCTGAAGACAGAATTTCCAGGACTTGCGAGGAGATTATAAAGATTACAGAAAACACAGCGGCCGTGTGCTGTTGTTTTTGAAACTGCTTTCCTGCCTGAATAATGACAAGAATTCAACCAGTAGCATCAACCAGTTGCCATCCTGCCCTGGTGCAGGGGAGAGGAGAGGGGCTCTAGGTGGTGCAGCGTCTTCACTCCACGGGTCTCTGAGCCCCGCTGACGACATTCGTCGTTTCTTTCCAATGTATCTTTCATCGCAAAGCTTCGCCACCCAGCCTGTCAGTGAAACCAACAGAGATGGCTGGGAAATAAGTGACCAGACGTTGCAGGTCTGCCCAAACCAAGGAATATATTTCAACCGCTCAGACTGGTTTTTGTTTAATGCCAAGTATGCAGCTCGGCTGTCAGAGCAGTGAAGTGAGAAGAAAATTAGGGGCCAAATGCCTAAACCCTCAAGAAATGTCATGGAGAAGAAGCAAAAACAAGTAAAAAGGTTTTCCTTATTATGATTTTTTTTTTAATGTTTAAATATATGGATTTTTTTATCAGTACACTGCAAATGAAATCAGTGACCCACTGGACCAAATGCTTATGTCTAAGAAATGCCTTGAACTTTAAATAAACACCATTTTCTTTTCTTTTGGATTAATTTACTTGCAGATGTGTGACATAGCTTGGGAATACATACACGGCTGAAAAATACAGGCGAGGGCAGGGCAGAACCTAATTTTCTTACAATTCAGACTTTATTGAACAGGCAACATAGCTTTAAAAAAGAACAGTAACAGCTCCTCTTTTTTATGCACTTCAGGGGCAGAGAGATTGAATTGAAGGCAGAATTCAGACTTTTCTCCAGTAACCACAAAATAACATTTTAAAATCTTGTAGTATCTTGGTTTTGCTGCCATTTTGATTTTTTTTTTCTTTCCCGTGGCAGCCTTGCACATCTCCAGGTAGCCTAGACCTCTGTCTCTTTAGTCCTGCTCTTTTGAGCAGTAAACATGTCTTAACTAGCGATGCAGATGTAGGGAACCTGCATCACCTCTCTGGGCCTTAGCTTTTTCTCTGTTGTATTAAATCATTTCCTGCTCCACTACTTTGGTCTATTTTCTAGGTTTGCTATTTGGATAATCCCCCGTGGGATGGTGGAATCTCTCACGATAGCCTCAGATAATAAAGAATCACTAGTTAATGGGCTGCCCCCAAAGAGAGCAGTGCCGACCTTGTGGAAGGGGCTGTGGGTGGTGACTGCCGTCTAGGGTCCTGATAGGATGATGCCTCTCTCTCCTTCTCCCAGTCAGTAGATATGAACATTTTATAGATTGGTTCTACACTTTGGTGTAGAAAGAGCAATTAGCATCCCCTCTAATGATTAGGAAGCAAAACTTTGAAGAAGTAAATTCATGCAAGAATCTTCACATCTTGGAATATTCAGGAAAATATTCATATTTGATGTGGAGTTAATGTCAAAAATCGCACAATAGAGGCCATTGTCCTGGATAGAGATATTATCTCTGTGTTATGATTCAATAGGTCCTTGAATATGGTGAACATTATTTTTATAATATTTTAATGCCCTACAGTAACAATAATTTTAAAATTGTGTTTGCAAAATAACTCTTATTTAAGAATAACCTCTCTCTTAGTGAGCGTTTGCTTATTAGTGAAACTAAATATTATTCATATTAGTGTCAACAGAAGAAATTACAAGACTTATGAGGCATATTAGTTTCCTAGGGCTACTATAACAAATTACACACCAAGTGGCTCAACAACAGAAATATCCTCTCATAGTTATGGCGAACGAAAGTCCAAATCAAGTGTCAGCAGGGCCACACGGCCTCTGAAAACTCCAGGGCAAAACCCCTGCTTGACTCTCATCCAGCTTCCAGTGGTTGTCTAGCAGCTCTTGCCATTCCTTGGCTTGTCTAAGCTTGTTCCAACACCTGCCATGGTCTTCTCCTCTCTGTTTCTGTCTTCTCCTTTATAGTCTCTTAGAAGGACACCTGTTATTGAACTTAGGGTCCACACTAACCCCGAATGATCTCATCTCAAGTTCATTACCTTACTTATATCTACAAAGACACTCATTCCCAGTGAAGTCACATTCTAAGGGTCTGCATGTGTGTATGTTTTGAGTGACACCATTTATCTTAGTCACTTTGAGCTGCTGCAACAAGTTACCATAGACTGGGTGGCTTAAACAACAAACATTCATCTTTCACAGTTCTGGAGGCTCGGAAATTCAACCACAGGGAGTCAGCAGACTGAGTGTTCAGTGAGGGTCTGCTTTCTGGTTTACAAATGACTGTCTCCCTGCTGTGTCCTCACAGGGCAGAGAGCAGAGACAGGGGGCAAGCTCTCTAGTGTCTCTTCTTATAAGAGCATTAATCTCACTCATAAGGGCTCCAAATACCATCGCATTGTAATTAGGCTTTCAATACATGAATTTGTGTGTGGAGGAGTGCATCACAAACATTTCAATCTTTGATACCATTCAATCCACCACAAGGGGGAAGTTCATGGAACCCAAGTGCAGCTGGATCTCAGAAGCCATTGGAAATAGTGACTGGGGAACCCCTTAGAAACCAAGCTCATTCTCTCAGGCATCTTTTCTCCCCCTAGGGCTGCCTGAATCCTTATTTTGCATCTCTTTGCACATCATTTTCCCTTTACCTAGCTCTCCGTATACTAGAATAGGACCCTATAGATTTAAGACTTACACTCCATTAGCTTAGAAGGCTCACGGAGAGTGACTCACCTCTCGAGTCTCAGTTCTAAATTCTTAAAAACAGTTATCTCATGGTCCAGTTTAGATCAAACATCTATCATGAGTCCCTTTAGTTGTAGCTTGGGGAATGGTAAATGAAGTCCTGGAAGTGAATGAAATTAAATAAAATTACAATAACCTGAAGATTTATGATAAATAAGAGGTTTTTACACTCTTTCCAATGTTGATTGAGAAACCATTTAAGTTTTTAAAACTGTTCCCCAAATAACGCAAAGCCATCTAAAATGGTTTCTAAACTTAGACTTACCAGCCTCTGTGATCTAGATCATAATTTAACTATCAATTTTACTCTCCTATTGTCAAACTAAGGGTCTGGGAGGACTGTCAAAGTAGTTTGAAGTGACTTTTCCCTGAAAATCTTTAAGATTTTAGGATAGCACAGTAGCCTTGGGTTTGAAGGCTCTGTGAGATCTGTGTAATTTTCTGAGTGTATATTTCAGAGGTAGTCTATGGGGCCAATGAGGTGCGGTCTCTTTCTTTGGAAAAGGGGTCGCTACATGGCAGTAGTGGAGGGACCGAGCCAGAAAGAAGAATGTCTATGTGCTTGGAGGTACAGGGGTGGTCAGGGAGGCATGTGTGTTAATTGGAATGATAGGAAGAGAAGTAATCAGAAAACGTGATGGTAGGAGAGGGAAATCAGGGTGATATACTGGTTGGAAACCAAAAAACCTCAGGGAGAGAGTAAAATATCATGGCCATAATTAAATGAAATAAGTTCCCCTTTTTCCCTTGGCAAATCAGTGAGCTTTCGGACGTGCGTGAAGCTTGAGTTGCAGACAGGAAATGCGAACGTGTACTAGGGGGTCAGGTGGCCCACACTGATGGAACAGCTTCCAAATCTCAGGAGGATGGGCGGATAAACAGCTTTAGGAATCTTAGTGCAAAATGAAGTTAGTGGACAAGACTGGATAGGAAATATGCCACAGTTTAAATCTCATGAAACAGAACTGGCACGTATGAGGTAAGAAATTGGCTGGTATGGAAAAGTGAGGCTGTTGATTTCATGTACCAACTGTTGAGATAATGCTCTGCATGGTACCTGATCTCATTAGGAGAAAAACATGGTAAGAATGGTTGTTTTGTTTTTGAGACAAGCCTAGAAGTAAAAGAGAGTGTCCCATAAGGGCTTTAGAACAAGTAAGATGACCTGACAATTAATATTAATTTTCTGGATAAATGTATACAAGAGGGGTATGATGTAGTTGTTATATTGTGTGGGTTGAATTGTTTCTCCCTCCCCAATTCATGTGTTGAAGCTCTTACCTCCAGTGTGACTGTATTTGGACATAGGGCTTTCAGGAAGTAATAAAGGTTAAATGAGGTCATTAGGAGCCCTAATCTGAGAAGACTGATGGATTTATAAGAAGATGAAGATCTCTCTCCTTTCTGACTCTGTCTCTGTCTCTGTCTCTCTCTCTCCACACTCAAGAAAAGGTCATGTAAGGACACAATGCAAAAACAGCCACCCACAAACCAGGAATTCCTCACCAGAAACCGACTCTGTAGGACCTTGACCTGGGGTTTCGAACTGCTAGAATTATGAGAAAGTAAAACTATGTTGTTTATACCACTCAGTCTATTGTATTTTGATATAGTAGTCCAAGGAGACTAATAAAAAATAACCATAATATGATCATAATTGTACACATGTATAACATAGGTTTACATATTTTTTCTATGAAATTGCCCTGACATAATGCTTATATTGGGAGTAAAGACATCACCTACTATATTTTTGGGGGGCAGTTGTAGCACTTTGTGGGTATTTGGGATTTTGATAAGACAAAATTCAGAATCAATAGGCTAATATTATGGCAGAGTAAGAGGTAAAGTAAGGCTAGAGGATAGAACATGAGAACAATGTAAAGCTGGAGATACAGATCAGGCACCGGTGGTAACCATTCTTCATTCTGCTCCTAAATGAAGTTGTAGCCTCATTGACTATAGAATCAAGAATCAAGAATCAAGAGAGCACTTAGTGTCTGCCCATCTATGTGTACATTTTTAGCATGTTTTTTCCTGAATGGATATGAAAATCTGTTAAATAGTAAAAATCTGAGATGTTCTGTTCTAACAAGATGCTACCTGGTATGAACCATGTCTAAATCTTTGGCTAAATGTATCAGGAATGTGATCTAATTTTGTAGGGGTAGTTTATGTATGGTTTCTTGGAGCTGAAATGTAAGCCCACCCTAAATAATAAACTTTTTAGTTCCTTTGTTCATTCTGGGTTCTACGCTGGGACCTAGCAAGTGCCCTTTTAATAGAGATAATGTAGGCATTTTTCTAAAGAGAGTGAAGTGGGAAGAAAGAGGACCAGCACTGGCAGATTAAAGAAGGGTTGGGAAGCATTGCAACCTTGGTATATGGAGGAAGTTTGAGGCTGAAGGACAAAGAACAAGTTTGCAAAACCAGCTTTAGAGGTTTAACAATGAAGGAGCTTAAAAGGGAATGCTTACAGCATTTCAATGCTAGAAGCTGTGTAGAACACAGCTTATTAAATAAATTTAGTTAGAATTTACTGAATTCGTGTTTTCCGTTTGTGATTTGACATTGCAGATATTTGCCTGATTGTTATCTGTTATGAAGATAGAGTGAATGTGCTTTGCTTCAAGCATGCATTTTACTTGCTTTTGAGTCAAAGGTATTTTTCTAGCAATGATTCATGCTGATTCATTCCAACATCATTGCTTGATCCAAAACAGTAATAGGTAAGACTTCTTGAGTGCTTTTCTAATCAGATAACAATTCACTAAATTCACATAACAATCAGAGGAGAGAGTCAACATTACCGTTCACAGCTGGGGACACTGAGGCTTAGAGAAGTTCAGGAACTTGTCCAACATAACACACAAATAGTAAAAAGAGTAGAATTAGGGTACGAACCTGGGTATCCCAGGTCCGGGTCTCCTCCTCTTAACCACTTTATCAAACCAATATTGAACATTGTTTTATCAAAATGATGTATGGTATTGCAGGGTTTGCAAGTTGACTTCAGGGTACCACATGTATTTTTTCTTCTTTTCTTAAGGGTTAGTCCTCTAATCCATTTCTACACAAATCAGTGCATTTCTGTCATAATATCATTGTAGCATCTAGGCATGAAACCTGAGTGTGTTGCCTTGAGTTTCCCAAATTTGGCCAGTGAGGTGAAGAGTAGGGGTGGCTACTTCTTCTTTTCCTCTTGATATGCTAACACAGTACTTCAAGGCATCTGAAGATATCGATGTTGTCATATGGTCAACTCACAGATGTCTTTTTCTTAAACTTTTTAAATTGTTGTACAGTTACTGTTGTCCCCGTTTCACCCGACCCTGCTTCCGCTCCCAAAAACAATCCCCTGCCCATTTAGAAATGTTGTTCAGAGCCGAGAGGTGGAGATGCTGAGGATTGAACCTGAGACCTTGAGGGCTCTCCATTGCCGCAACCTTGGCTAAGCTGCGTATTAAGCCCAGCAATGCCGCTGGCAAACCGTGAGGAGAAAGGGGCTGGAACTGAGGGTAAGGCTGACACGTCTGTGAGATGCGCACCGCACGCAAGACGCCTGGAGCTGCAGCGGGCGTCTGGGCGGGGAGCTCACTGCAGCTATTAGAGATTACAAAGGCGACTGCTGAACTCAAACCTTCTGTGCCTGTTTTACTAACTACAAATGTAGTTTAGTGTAGAAGCTCTGGGGGGTGGGCCAGATATGGGGGCACTCGCAGGAGAGGACTGTAGCA
Source organism: Mormoops blainvillei (assembly GCA_004026545.1). NCBI lineage: Eukaryota > Metazoa > Chordata > Mammalia > Chiroptera > Mormoopidae > Mormoops > Mormoops blainvillei. Next base: position 58,677 of record PVJD01002479.1, on the reverse strand, counting down.
TTGAATCCGTGCTTGCAGTTGTGAACGGGGAGCTTTCTTTGTGACACTAAATCTCATCCTCGGAGATCTGGAGTGGCTTCCACTGCAAGTTTGTGTGATACCCTGGGCACCTGCTAATAAAAATGGGATGAAATGATTGAGTGGCTGGATCCGCCAGCTCATCCTTCTCCTCCGAAATCCACGCAGGCTAGAGCGCATCTTGAACAGGAAGAGCTGTGTTCGGAGCAGTTTCTCTCACGCCCGCCTCACCTTCAGATGACATACGATAAGCTCCCTTTCTAACCATAAATGTTGCTTGGCATCCTAAATAATGTGGACATAAAATGTGAAGCTGTCCTGTGGAAGTTTTGATTTGAGGCCGTGTAATGTGGCTTCACGCTTTTGTTTCCTGGTGATTAGTATTTTCAAGGTTGCCATCAGCATGCCTGTGCAGGGAACAAAAGAGGCTGTCGGGGAAGAAATGACAGCGGCAAATCCCGATGAAGGCTTCAATTCACTGACAATCCAATAAGAGAAAAGACACTGCCGGATGCATATTTTAGCACATTATTAAAACACCCACTCGGGGTTTGAAATCTCCGTTTAAAATAACTTCATTAAAACCCAATTATAGAAACTTTCCATACTAACAATGAAACATCTATTTTATTATCATTCTGCATGTCAGTGGTCTTTAATTTTTAAAGATCAACTGCAGTACCTTTGAAAAAGAGCACTCAAAGGGAAAGCCTACGTAACAATCTCGAAGATATCTTTGCCTTGATTTGAGAACGTAAATTCTAGTTGTTCCCTCTAATATGGGAATACCAAAAGGCGTTCTCGGTTCTAAGCAGAGGGTACCTGTTAGGATTTGTCCCGTTTAATGAAATATTAATCTTAGGCACATTAAACAACTAAACTACAAAATTAGAATTTTGACAACTCTAAAAATTGTATACATATTATGCATGATGCTTTTATAACTGAATGGAAAATTTCCATTCAGTTGCAGCTTTTTAAAAACTTTCATAGCATTTAAGTTACTAAGCATTTTAGAAACCCCGAGAAATGTAGTCCTGTCACTGTAAAGCTATATTTCCAGAGAGTCACTCCCCATTTCACATTTTTGGCCAGAGACCTCACTCAGCAACCATAGGGTGAGACAGACCTCACCATGTGAAGGTAACGCCTTCTGTTCCTGGCTCACCAAAACTTGGTGACTCACATCTCTCGGCTTGTCACAGCCCTGAATTCCATCCAGCCTCCACACAGCCCTCTGCCCAGCGGCCCCCTGGGGAGGCCAGCACCTGTCCCAGCTAACAGGAATGGCACATTTTACCGAGCTTCTTACCGGATTCCATTAGGTCGTCTGCTCCTTTGGATTTCTTTTCATTGCTTGTCTGAGGGCCTCAAAAATCAGGCTTTAATTTCAAGCTACAAATAAAGTAGTACCAATGGCAATCTCAGCTAGACGCCCACAGATAAAGTAGCGACGGAGCTACCACAGCCACTCCTAGAATCAACAAGCGATTGGGAGGGTTGTGAGCAAACTTAGAAGGATCTATACTGTTCAGGTTAATGCAAACAAGAGATTATGAGTTTCTCACTTAAGAAAGTCTATAACACATTTGCTGATTTTCTCCTTCCCGCAAAGTTTTCCTTATACAATATATTTGTAATATGTTAGTGCATAAACGTGTCAATAGTTATGTCTTGGAAAATCGAGGTTTTAATGTGAATGTTGGCATGTGGCCTTTCATCAGGCTTTTCCCTTACTTGAAAACATTTGAGTTTTCCCTGTTTTCTACATTATCAACCCCAGACTCCTCTGTCTGGCTGTCAGACCCCTCTCCAACTGGGTTCTGCCTACCCAGCAAACAATATATTCTTTGAGTTTCCAATGTGCACATGCTAGTAAAGCCTGCCTCCTCTTCACCTGTGCTCACCTCAACCAATCTTTAGGCAACTCTCACAATTTCATCAAAGATGAAACATTGTCCCCCCAACCCCCCCAAAAAAGATGAAACATTCAAACACCATGGTCCTTACATGCTCAACTTCCTCATTTAACTCTTAATTTGGTACTTAGGTATAGATTATATCAATTTGCAGTACAATATTATTCTTTAATTATTTTTGAAGTGTCCCTCCATCTCCCTCAACCATTCTGAAAACACTAAACAACTCAATAATGAAGAGCTAGGTACACAATTCAGAAATGATCCGAGTGTTCATCAGGCCATTCCCTGGGTCAAGGTAAGTAGGTGGGGATGGCTGAAAGTACAAGACACCCCCCGACCAGCTGATTGCCAGCAAGATTAGGTCTGCTCGTCTTAGCAGTATCCCATCCTACCAAAAGGCGTCACCTCGTATGATCTTGCTGCCCTGACAGGGTCCTGAGAAATCAGGGCTAAGGAAGTAAAAATTGAAACAATGGTCTACAATTAACTTAGGACTTTCTATTATTATAATCTCATCACTTGAGAAGTGATTTTTAAACATAGCTAAATGGAATTAAGTTTGGGTTTTATTTTTGGTCCAAATGGATAAAAAAGTGAAACATTAATGAAATACAAATCTAAGATGACTTTCTAAACTTTTTATTTCTTTCTAGAAATAGCAAAGCAAAAGCCGCAATAAAATATTTATGGGACTTTAATATAAATGTAACTATAGTGCATACAATTGAAATACATTTATCGTAAGTTTTATAGTTTCATAAAGTTTAACATATATACCCATATGTATATACCTCTGTATTTATACAGATTTCTTTACATAGACCTATACAGACAGGTACTGTATTTTGACTTTTATGTATCTTAATCTGTAGTGAGAAATAACAAAGTGAAACAGGTCATTTCTCACCATAGCGACTGATGGCTGACTCCAAGCTGTGACCAAATGATCCTTCTTTGAGGTCAGATGAGAGATAGGAACATGGGCTTCCCCCTCATATGTGTATCTCTAAGAGTTCATTAATACTTCTACTTTCATGATGAGTTAATTTTTGGAATAATTTATTTTAGCCAAAACTTTAAAAACTAATAGAAGAGCTTTTTTCCTTTCAAAATACCATAACTTTGACTGAAGAATTTTTTTAAATATTGAAGAACAGTCGTATGTTTGGGAGAAAAAGTGGGGACTGATTCAAAATGCTGTAGTTAAAACATCTCCAGTTACTTTTATAAAATCTGTACTCTGAAGATAGAAAATACACTCCAGTTTTGGAAACTTAGTGAAAACTAATTTGTGTTTTTCTGCTCAAATTCATTAATTCAATTTGTTAGCCTAAAATTGTCTTTTTTTTTTTAACAAAGTGGAACATAAACAAATCAGGCTTCCCTAAGAAAATTAAAGAGGAGTTAATAAGGTCTTCCTACATAATTTCTAATATTTATTTATGCCTCTTCTACATCCTGCACTGTGCCAAATTCTTTGCATGTGTCATCTCATTTAATCTTCATGGCAACCCAATGAATAAATACAATTATCATCACTATCTTCTGGGGGTGGGGGGGCGCAGATAAAGTTTAGAGGGTGCACACTACCTGATGTTATAGGATTTCGGCACAACCAAAATTTATACCAGAACATTCTGACTTCGCTTCCCAGGTAGAAATGAGCCTCATCTTTCAGCTTCTTTTTAGCTGAAGATGAGAAGCTCCATGAGAACACGTTACATAATGATAGACCAGAAAGAAGCCTAAGATTTTGCACCCAATTTTAATGTTTTTTTTTCCCCATACCAAGTTCTGTTTCCTCTTTCTTGAAGAAAAGTTTGTTGACCAAAACAAAAACTAGCTTCTGAAGAAAATAAAAATGGATTAGTAAATGCATTTTTCACAAGCTCACAGTAAGGCTTCAGGATGGGTATTATCAATAATTAATCAAAGGTCTGACATTATTTAGCAGCAGACAGAGATGTCACTGCCTTTTTCTGGTGCAACACATTCTTCCACATATTTCTGTTCTTTTTAAAAAAATGTATTTTGACTCCCTATGATCAATAAAAATTCTATTTGAATATATAGAGTAACAAGGATGCTACAGTGTCTCTTCCTTTCCCTTCTCTGCTTTCTTTTGACCAAATAACTAGGCCTTTCTTTGGACCAAGATATCAATAACTGTAATTCAAATGGTTACACCTAAAAAAAATATTAATGAGGCTCTTGAATCATCAAGTACACATTGAAATATAAAAATAAATTTGGAAATCTTAAAGTATTTTTTTTAGATTCAGTACATCAGTTAGCCTTCCTATTTTGGGACATTTATATATGTGAAAACTGGATAATAACAATTATTAATGATAAAATAAAAATGTTTTTTAATAAGTAAATCTTGTCTTTAAAGTATGATGAGTCATTCATTCCCACAGAAAGCCCCATATGAATTTACATTCCACATCTGAATTGTTGGAGCATTTTATAATAATAAGCATGTATAAATGGAGTTAGTAAATATGACAGATTTCATGTTTTAGGATGTAATCTTATCAGCTGAGGGTCCCAGGGAAGCATTTGTTTTCACTCCTGTTATTAAACATGGATTATGCTATTTGCATGACAACTCTTTCACCTGTTCCCCAAACTGCTTATGTTTGTCTGACATCTTTAAACCACGTCAACACTATTTAGAATTAGGAATATATAATTTATTAAATGACTGTACTAAAATTAATCAATTTGTTAAATGTAATACTTTGTATTAGAAAAGAGTAGGTTTTGTAAAAAAAAAAAGCAATTTTCAGTCTGGATATGGGCAATAAAATTAAGCTGAATGTGAACTATTTGGTAAAAGACACACTGAGATTTATTTGGATGATATTAAATGGAAGTTTTCCTGGAAAATAAAAACACATCTCTTTTGATATGTCTCTATCAAAGGGAATGTCTTAAATGAAAGGCCCTACATGAAAGTCAATTATACTTATTAATGTTGGTGATAAGTGAGCAAAAGTAAATGCTTGGTTTTAGATTATATTTTATTCCATTTTAATAATTTAATGTGAGTCGTTTTTGATAAATCACAATAATATACAAAGTTTTATCTATTTGAACCAAAAGGCAATCACTTGAAGAATAGAAAAAAATTAAAGTCCTCTGCATTATAAGGTGTGCAGGGCTCTTCCAACTAATTTTGTGGGGAAATGAGCCATGGTATTTTTCCTTAAAGAGCCGTGTTTAGAAACGTCATGTGAATTTAGGTGATAAATTATTTTCAGATAGGATAAGAATTCTAAGAGCTAAGTGACTTTTTGATTGTCATTATAAGAAATTAGAAACAAAATTCATAGCTAGAGAGAATTTTCTAGTCTTCACTTTGCAGTGTCATATATTGGTATTGATTGAGTGTCATAACCCCAACTAGGATTCTGTGGTTTCCAATTGGTGTAGGGTTAGGACAAGCAACATCAGGTAGTGTCCTTGTTTTAGCACCAAAAAAGGCCCACGTCCAAAGAAACGCATCAGTGCCAGATAAATCTAGATGGTCAGTTGCCCTAACTGGCCTCAGAGGCATTCAACTCTATGTTTCATATACTATGGTCTTAAGTGAGTGTCCAACTTGCAGCCTGTGGGCCGCATGCAGCCCAGGATGGCTGTGCAAGTGGCCCAACACAAAACCATAAATTTACTTAAAACATTATGAGATTTTTTTGCGATTACATGTCACAGTGTATTTCATGGGTGGCCCAAGACAACTCTTCTTTCAGTGTGGCCCAGAGATGCCAAAATGGTGGACACCCCTGAGTCTTACAGAGACCAATTCTTCCTTTTTCTTCCTATCTCTTGCTACTTTTTTTCCCCAACACACGCCGCCTCTCATGTGCTTTTGGTATATTCTCTTTTAAACCCAAATCTTTCCATGTGGTATCCTACTTAGAGAACAATCTATGTCTCATAATAGCCTTACTTCTGACAGTCACATCAAACCTACTCCTTGCTGTCGGGCCTTGCTCTGTGTGAGGGGACCACAAATTGACAAATTAAACTGTGTTAGTTAAAAGATAATGCACGGTAATCATCTGTATTTCTGGAGAAACTAGCTTAGCGCTAAGAAGTATCTACTCCATAGCAGGCATGGAGTAAGATTTTTTTTTTCAGGTAGAGATGCTGAGTTTCTAAGTGAGATATTTCAAGGGCCATTTCTTTAGGTTATCCAGCAATAAGCACACATAGAACACAGGCAAGCAGTTGTTTCATCCCGAGGGCCATATCGTGAGCCCCATTTCCCTTCAGAGTAATTGACCTTGAACTTTGCCATATTGTCCTATTATGTTCCCTCTCCTCGTCTGCATAGCCATCTTCCCTCGTCCAATGCTACTCACTACCCTCCACTTTCCCAGCAACAGTAAACAGAGAGATACTGACAGGGACGGGACCAAGGTAGGTGTGAAGACACACCTGCATAAGTGCAGGGACAGACCTGCGGGAGACTTGCTGCTCACCTTGCACAGGGTCAGGTGACCTGAGCTCCTTCACACGTCGCCCTCCTGCAAATACTATGGTGGAGCCAAAAATCTTACCATTTGATTACATTGGAGGCAAATGATTCGTTCATCCAGTGGCTACTGGATTGCTCCAGTTGCTAAAAGACACTACCCCACCTTAGTGCTTCCCATGCCACAAGCAGAATGGGTGAGAGGACACAAATTTGTGGGAATAATTTCTCTTCACTTGCATCGATCCGTGTGAGTTTTCTTCCAGGCACATTGCTGAAGAGTCTATGAAAATGGTCTATAATTATAAATGTAGTAAAAGAGTATCTCTCTGTACATCTTTGAAGGAAATTATACAAGAAAGGGCATCTCATTAAATTCGATCTTGCCCGAGGGTATCTCTTAAAAAGGGTAGAAGCGATTTTTGCAAATCAGGAAAACGAGTGGTGATGCATGGTTCACAGATGCTTCGTCACTTGAAAAACAAACATGACAAAAGGGTCAAGTGTTAACTACTAGATATGGGATAACCACATTACATGTTATGTGTGAATAACAAGATAACAAATCAGACCTCCCCTCCTAAGCTGGGGTGAACATAGTGTCAGAAAAGCCTGGGACTATTGTAGAATTTTGTTGTAACCACTTGCCCGATTTTAATTCAAGTATTATATTCAGAACTGTATTGAACACATCATTTAAGTCAGTTTTTTGGTGTATGCACACAAGATGACAGAAGATGTCCTTTTTCCTCTTTAAGGGTTTGTAGAGGTCACTGCAGAAGAGGGGTCTTACATTGCCTTTAAAAGTATGGCACATACTCTTCATGTTCCAATTCCTCTTCTATTACTATGAATACTGGTTATTTTCTAGGGAGCTTTTACTAGTACATGTGGATGTTTGTGGCCCAAGGGAGAAAGGAGAGGAGAGGTTATCTATTTGGCCTTAAATCTTGTATTAATTCAAGTCTATTGATTTCATCAAACCTGAAAAAATAAATCACTTCACTGCTGTCAGTGAATCAAAAAAGGTATGCCATGTTATTACCAAAATTATGACTGCACTGCTGAATGTTAAGTCTATTCCAGAATACTATTTACAAAGTGACATGAACTTATATTTAGGAAAATATGTACATATCGTTCTTTGGGAGTTACCCTTAGGTAATCACAGATCGCTGTGGAAACGGGTCTGTGTGGGAGGCTGAGCAACGAGGGGTGAATGTCCCTCTGTCCCCCCTCACTACTATTTCCCACCCACTCCCGTGTCCCTGGAATTGTACTCCCTGATGAAAGAGTAGCCTATGCCAGCACAGCCTTCGCTTTCATGGGTCCCAAGTTAAGACAATGATCATTTATTTTGCACTTTGCACTTTGGTCCATATCCAAAGCGAATCAGCATAAATAAGCACAGCCAAGCTTTGCACAGGATGCTTGGTAGGGTCATTAAACTCTTCCCTCCCACTGCAGAGTTTCTTTTCTGGGTCATGTGGAAGCGGAATATATCTTGCCTCAGAGATGGGGACATCTGTAACACTTGCCTGGCAGCTTGCTTGGCCTTGATTACAAAAGCACTGGGGAAAGTCACAGAAGGTGACAGGAAGTTTTGAAACAGAGAAGAAGGGACTGATTGGGAAATAATAGCCTCCTAAAAACTCAATATCATTAAAAATATCAAGGATTTTCAGAAAGCCTTTTAAAAACATAAACTCATTGTCACAGACTCCTCTAGAACTTTCAGCCTTTCTAGGGCACAGGTGGTAATTCTGATGCAGCAGGGTAACCCCAAACTACAGCTCTGCTCTTGGGTGCTGGAGAAAGCTCTGCATGCATCCAGAGATGCCTCGGAAATGAGTGCAAGGTGACACCTTTCACTGTCCCAGTCATCTGGCTTCTGTGAGAGAGGAGAGGAACCAGGAAGCCAGGGAAGGGCACTCTAAAACTAGGGGTGGCTTCAGCCAGACAGCCCGCACATCAGGTGCTCCATTGATTCATGCTACTTCTGTTACAAAAGTCATCATTGCGTTTGCCATGGATTTTCAGTAAACAATGGCTAGAATTTAAAGACTTATCAATGTCTTTGGACAGACATTAAAGTGATGCTTGTGAACCAGTTTGTAAAAAAAAAAAAAAATACGTACAGCAAAGCAGTATGACTTTATGGTGACATCTTGGTGACTAAGGCACCTGATAGGGGTTAGAGAACCGTGGGGCCAATGACTTCTAAAACAATTTCCTGTGACTCTTTGCTCCTATGTGTGCATGTAAATGTGCTACATTTTCAGAGTAGACTAGTTATTGGAGGGATGGTCTGCATTTTCCAAAGAACACGGATGGATCTTACTTCTAGAGAGTCAAAGCAAGTTCAAATGAAATTTCACATGTAGCCTCTTCACTCATCATGTGGGCAGCAGTGAGGTGGTCTCAGGGAAGTGGAAGGGAGAAAAAGCCACTTGATAGGGTGATTAGATATAAAAACCTCCTCGAGCAGCAGCCAAAGCCCTCACATGCCAGACAAGATGATTCAGTACAATTGTTCTGTGTGCCTGGGTGGATGTTGGCTATGAGAACATTTAAATGCCAGTCTCTTTTTTCTTCCTTTAAATTTGTGAAAAGGGTAGCCAATTTTCGTTAGGTGGCAGACAGATAAGGATGAATATTTTGAGATAATAAAAGAAAACATGCTTTGATATTCAGGAATAAGGTTAATAGACAATGCTAAGCTGTTGAGCCAAGTTTTAAACTTTCTGAATGGTAAACTGTCTAAGCCGTTTTAGGTTTTCTTATCAGCATTCCATAGATAAATGACTACTTTCGTATTTTCCCAAATCAGGTCAACATTGTATCAAGAATTATTTTGGTAATGCTGAGCTACTCTCCAAGGGTTATTGAAAAAAAAATAGCTAAAATAATGTTTGTGGACATATTTTGTGTAGTGTATTGATGTTGGTTATTGTTATTGCTGTTATAGTAACGGTTTTGGTTTTATCCTAGTCTTAAGGGGAAAATTTTAGAGTATGAATTGCAGTTGTTCTTAGCAGTCTAAGGACAACTTGTGTGCTATAGGAATCCCTTTTCGTTCTCTTTGTACTCAGTCTTGCTATTAAATAGTTGGAAATTGAGTTGAGTGTGTTAATTGAATTCGTGGACAATCCCAAGCCAAGAATAAATGCTTTAAGAGAGAATTAAAGTGTAATAGGATTCTGATAAACTTTAGGGATAACACCAGCTGTCCAGCAAATGAGATTTCCTAAAAGTGTTTACAAAGGTCCGAAGCATAAAATAAAATGAAATGCCTAAGAAACAAAGCGCGTTCACCACTGAGCAATGTGATGTGTAGGTACACTTGCTAAATTTTTATTATTTGCTCTTTTCTTTGATTCTAAATTCAAGTTTTCGGCTCTTCCATTTCTCCTCTTTGTTTCCCGCAAGTCTCTGAGTAGTTCTTCTATACGAAACTTTCTCCAATATTACTTTTTGCCCTATTTGAGGTGAAATTTGATCCTGTGTAGACTGTAGTAGTTTCAGTGAAGGATAACGTTGGCTGTTTCGAGGAAAGTGGTTCGGATGCAAAAGGATCTCCTGGAAAATTTGATGGAGCCTTTCCATGCGTCGTGTGATGAGGAGAGAACAGCAGCTCAGAGACACGGAGACGCCTCCCGGCCACTTTCGTCACGTGCATCTTTAACATCAGTGTCCCGATCACTACTAGTGTCATCGAGTAATTGAATCACCTCACACTTTTCCATAGCCCCCATTATAATTTTGTTTATGTTGTTTGAGATACTGTAGAGGGAGTCAAGGCTGATACCAAAGATGAAATGAAATGTTATCTGCCCTGCTGCAGGTGTTGAGACGCTATCTGCCCTGACTAATGCTGTAAATGCTTCTCTCCCACCTCTGTAAGCCCCTTCGTGCCAAATCTATACTACACCTCCCAATACCCTCCCCCACTTAACCCAGCATAAAAGGAATGCAGGGCTATTGTTCTGGGCTCAGAATTTGGAGTTTGTCTCCTCTGGGCCCATGCACGTAAATAAAGATCGTGCTCCTAACCCCTCGGTGTCTGGTTGTTTCATTTTTCCGTAACAACACTTTGGTCACAACCCTTAATTTTTAATGTTGAGAACATGAAAACTGCTTTAGTTTTCATTTCTTTCTTTTTTTATGAGGACACATGTGATCTCACAGTGCAATCACTTTCTCTATTGTTTTTAAATAATGGTGATCTTTAAAGGGCTTTTGATAATGATATCTCACACTTGTAATAGGAAATGATTGCTAAGTCTATTCAATCTTGGCCTCCTTTTTCACGAAACCTGACGTGCATCTCATATAATTATCTAAAAGTAGTATTGATTGAGGCTGCTTTAGGCCCATGTGTTTTTCTCAAAAAGAACTTTATTATTAAAAAACAACTGAGCAAACTATAATGGATACGACCATCCTTCACCCAGGTCCTTTTATAGGAATTCCTCCCCTGCTGGGATGTTGAGATCATAGCGTCTTCAGCTCTCTCCCATCTTCAGAGACAGACTCGCTTCCTGCGTTTGATTTCTAGACCTGAATCAGTCTTCAGGCTTTTAGCAGGATTCCAGGAGGAAAGACCCTGCAACAACATAGCAACTGTTTACAGTCATGATCTTCCTGTCCTTCTCCAGGACTTACGGCCATTTACTGAGGTCACTTCACACCAGACAAAGGGGAATACGGATCTCCGGAGAAATGTTAGAAACAAGACCCAACTTGATATTGATACCTGAAATGTCATGACAGTCCTTCTTTTAGTGTAATGTTGTGGGGGGTTGGGTGGGGGCCATTGGCACAAGTAATCAATGATGTCCTGTCCCAGACCAGCTCATAGTGGGTTCATGTGGTCTGCTGAGGTACACAGGGCTCATTTTCCTGGCTTCAAATATGTAATTGGGGTGGACAAACTTGGTATTTGGTGCAGTTCCACATTGGGTGCTTTGCCTATAAAGTGAGGGGTTGATCATGTGAAGGACAGGTAAAAGCCCATGAAGGTTGCCCCCTACCCTCCCAACACAGTAAGTTACAGTTCCTGCCGCACCCCGAGATAAGAAGGGAGAGGACCGAAAGTAGTTCCTCCCCTAAGAGCTGAAACATGACTCTCATCCTGTCTCCATTTAATTCAATGTTTCAGCTCCTCCAGAAACAAGGCAAATCCTGAGGGATGCATAGGTCCCAAGTAGTGGTCCCAAGTAGTTATAGATCCAGGCCAGATGTCCGGTCTCTGATTCGTAGGGCCTAAGGTACACAGCACAAGGCCTTTGATTTGGAGAATGAGTTTTTTCCTTTCCCTATCCGAAAATACAGTCAGAAACAATTTGAATTCACGTGGAATGTACAAAAGTATACATTTACAGTTTTGCCCTGGGACTGTGTTAACTCTCCCTTACTCTGTTATGGTATGGCCTACAGTGTTCTGAACTGTCTGTGTAGCCTGTAGAATATCATATTGATCGGCTGTATCATGCTAGTCAAGTATGATGGGCAAGAGGTGTCCAGCCTTGTTTAGATACATGTTATCTGCAGGGGATACATTCCAAGACCCCCCTGCCCCCCTCCCCAGTGGATTTCTGGAGTTGTGGATAGTGCCACATTGTAATCAACTTCTACTTTTCTGAAAATGTAGTGGCAGCTTCTTCATCAGCAGACACGTCCTCTCCAGTAACTTTTATAGTTTTTAGTCCAAACCTATTCGTGAATCTGTGTAACTATCTCTTACTTGCAGTGGATGGCTTGGTTACTCGTTTCAGAGGACACCCTGCTGAAATCTTCGTATGGGCTCAGCACTTGCTGGTAAAACACATCGTGTCACTAGAATGCGTTTCCTGTTCTTGTCCTCCCCCCGCACACCGAATGCCTCTCCATCCTACCCGAGGACCCCTTCCACAGTGCCCTTTGCAGTTTGAGCTGTGACAGTAAAACTAGCACTGGTTTCTCTTTCCTTCTTCACACTTTCAGGGGTAGCTTTGTTCTCACTGTAGATCAGCATACAATTTCCCACTTTCTTTATTAAGTAGAGAATTTTAACCTTCTCACTTAAAGGAAGCACTTTACGGCTCCTCTGGCTTCTCTTTGGTGCTTCTGATTGGCCAGCATCCCTACTCCTGCACTTTGGGGCCATTATTCAGTAAAATAAGGGAGACTTGAATATGAACACTGCACGACTCCCGAAGTTGATCTGAATGCGGAGGCGGCTACTGAATGATGAATGGTTGGGGAGCATCTACAGCGTGGAGATGCTAGACAAAGGTAGAAGTCACGTCCCAGGTGGGAAGAATGGGATGGTGCAAGATTTCAACACATTACTCAGAGTGGCACAAAATTTAAAACTTAAAAAATTGTTAATTTCTGGAATATTTTATTTATATTTTTGGATGGCGGTTGACCTTGGATAACTGAAACCTTGGAAAGTGAAACCATGGATAAGGGAGCAGCACTGTAGGGGCTGCAGAGGGTGGAGGATAAACCTTATGAATATTCATAATTCTCCCACATCACTCAAAGTTTTAGGCAGCTGGCATTTGGGCAAACCAAAGCATACCAGCCAAAGTAAAAGATAAATCATGGCATCTCACACCTCCCACCATGATTTAGAGAATGCAAAGCCTCTTTGCAGTTGGGAGGCTGACATAGTCCACACCTGGAAGTGCTGGTGGGGCTCATGCTTGTAGTGACAAATGGGCCTGTCAGCTTCAAGTGGGGCCCAGAACAAGAGATAATTCTGCATCATGTTCAGACTCTGGTGCAACAGCTCTGCCACTTGGGCCACACAACTCAGCAGACCTGTGACAGTAGAGGTTTCTCTGGTCTGAAAAGATGCCACGTGGAATTTACGGCAAGCCCCAGTGAGGCAGCCCCTCACAGACCTCCAGAGGCTCTAGCACATGGCCACACTATCTGTGGTAGAGAATTATATCCCTTTGGGACAATGGCTCCTGGCATATTGCTGAGGGCTGATACGGGCAGAGCACCTGACCATGACACTGTCATGTCCCTCATAACAATGTGTCGGTCACTGAGGGACCGTGTACACGATGGTGGTCCCGTGAGATTTTAGTGGAGCTGAATTTCCTGTGAGAAATGGAAGGACATGTGGTTCAGGAGGATTCATTTTCCTCTGACAGGATCAGTATCTGTGGGCTTGGCGGTAGGTTCCCTCTCACTCCTAGCATCTCAGTGCTAGGTGCACAGGTGACATCCCAGTCCATCAGCCTGTGTCCTGGTTCAGCACAGAGGAGCCATCCCCTCAGCACCAAACATTCAGAGGGCATTGCAGCCCCTCCGAGACCTAGTCTGATGGTCCTCAGAGAACACAGCTGTAACTTCTTTGTGGAGGACCTAAGACCCTGTACAAGGACACAGGTCCATGGGAGATACTTAACAGATAGTCAATGCCACTGATGCCTTATAAAAATGCTCTCTGTGGCCACGTGGGGCCAGTGTCAGCTGTATAGACAGGAGCACTAACCACTCTCTGCTAAGTTTCCTTTAGGTAGAGGGGTCCACCTTTAACCTTAGTTTCTGACCCCCAAGTGTAGAAAGGGTTCTGAGTAGCCCCTGGGGTTGCCTGTGAGGAACGAGGACATCCACTGCGTGGATAGTCCTTCAGGCAGCACTCGTCCCAGGTCCTGAGAGCACTATCAGAGCTGACCTCCATTTGTACCGTCTTTCAGGTATTGTTTCAGCTTCAGGGAACCACCTCACCCAAGGTCACGTCTGTCTGGGTGGCCCACATGCAGTGACTGATGAAAATGACAGTATAAATGTCTGGCGGATTTGCCCCACTTGGGAGGGTTCCTATGGGGTCATTTTACTCCAGGGCTCCATTTCTCCCTGCCAGTGGTCCCTACCTGTGGTAATTCCTAAGGTAACTCCTCCTATTCTAAGGAAAAGGTGAGAAATAAATATCAGCACTGGTCACAAAAGGAATCACACTTATCCCGTATCTGTATGCTTGACTCATGTAGTGAAGTCACTCCATGGGCACCGGTTATCTCTGTTCGGGGGCACAGGTGGCTCCAGCTTCTTCTAGTCATATCGTAAGTGGGTTCATAATTGGCACTAGATAGAAACAGTGATGCCCTCTATCACTGAACCTGAAAACAAAACTTCAAACACAAAATTCCTGAGTCACATGTCCTACTAATAATAGGGCTATTTAATAACTGCCAATTATCCATCCGCTCACACACCTTTTGCCAAAGCTTCTCCTTGTTGTGAAAGAGGCAATGCTGGGAGGAATTTCAGAGCCGAGAGTCTGAACTCTGTGGGTGCGCCTGAAGCCCTGTCTGAGCTGCTTCTCTTACCCAAGCTTTTGAGTAGTGGAGAACTGGTGTATTGTATTTTACCATGTATAATGCCCACCCACAGTTCTTGTGCGCATTATACACAGGATTATTATCCCCATGATATGGAATCATTATATCCAAGTATAATGCGCATCCTTATTTTTCCCTCAAAAATTTGGGCAAAAAAATGTGCATTATACACAGCAAAATATGGTATTATAGAGAAGCGTGTGACCTCACAATGCCGGACAGGCTCGGTGGCATGGTGCAGAGAGCGGTGAGTTTCTTCAGCCGAAGATGGCAGCTCTCCTCGTTTCTTTATTTGTTTTTTCTTTTATGTCATTTTGGATGGTAGCTCCCCGGTGGCTGCTAAAGTACCTTCTGCCAAAATCTCTCCTGGATGCTGCGGCCCAGCTGTGGTGCTCCATTATACATTTCATGTATAGCCCTTTAGATCCTTAAATGTGTGGATGAATAGACTAAAAGCAATGAACTTGGAATCAGTTATCATGGGTTTAAGTCTCAGTTCTACCACTAAGAGACAGTGAATTTAACATATCCCTTCATTGGCAAAAACAATGAATTAACCAACCAAAGAATTTTTAAGGAAAACTTAATTCGAAAATGAAGGCGAAATTACCTGTTGCTGCACCTGATATCTCTGAGAACTCATTTTTTAGGTGAACTTGAATTCTTAACCAAAGAATTTCTTCTTGCCCTATCTTTATTCCTACCCTCCCCCAGTTACTTATTGTTTAGCTACTTTAGAATTTTAAGTCAAGCTTAGACTGAAAATTTACCCATCAAGATTTAAGATGATAAAAATTAAAACTTCCAAAAACTAAGTAAACATTTTTAAAGATATGATTATGTTAAATGCTTAGATTTTTCATGTACGTAAGTCATTTTAATAGTTTGCATAGCATAGTAACAGGAGTAATCAATTGGTTTACCTCACTGGTTTTCTTTCCTGGTGAATTTCATAATGATACCTTGTGATTAAAGTTATTATGTTTTAAAATACTTGCTGTGTCTCCCTGGGCAGAAGTTGAAATTAGGCTTGACCACATGACTTATTTGGGCAGATGGAAAATGAGAAGTGATACATGCCACTTTGAAGAGGAAGCTTTAAGATCCAGTGAGTGTTTTGTCATGCTTTTCTCTCTGCCACAAGGCCATCTGCTGTTTTCAGACAGAGACCTTTCCATCATTCTGAACCTACATGGGAGGGCCGTGGCTGAGCCTCAGTGGGCACAGAACATGAAACAGAAACAAGCCATTGCTGTTGCAAACCACCAAGGTTTGAGACTCTCCCTGCAGCATAACTTTTAGCAATACCATCCTCTTCTAGTTTTTCACATATTAAAGTCTCGGTAGATTTAAAGATTTTCTTCCTTTGGAGAAGAGCATGTAGTCCCAGGCCACACAACACACTCTGGTGGGTCAGGGACTCCCTGCTAGTCGGGTATAGTTCAGTTACCTTGGAATTACTGGTGGAATGTTTGTATCTAAACTTCGCTGAAGGGGTTTTATTTATTATTTCCTCTTCTTCCTGAATTTTAGGGGTAACTTATCTATTAGATACTCCCTCTCTCTTTGTCTCAAACATGCACACATGTGCACACATACAGGGCTTGCTAATTTTTAAATTCTAATTCTCTTTAGTAACAGCCAGGCACAAATTACATGGTTATCTGTGACTCCCTTCCCCTCCTGCATCGAACAGCTCTTGCTCCTGTTCCTCCCCCTCTCCCAAACGGGCACAGTATTTTATACTGTTTTCCATGTAACTGTAACCATATTTCATAGCTGGAGTGGCAAGGGTCTGTGAATTAGGATCATTGTGAAAATATTCGTTCTTTGATGAACTTTTCTAGTAATGAGCATTTTTGCATCTTATTTTATAGTAATAGATTTTGGTTACCAATGAAAAATAACCCAGACATGTCTAAGAAGGTAAACAAAAAATAACTATAAATCTGCTCTCCAAAGATTCCATACCCGATTAAATGCTTGCTATTCATTTTTATTAAAATATTTTAAACAAAAGTAGTATTTTATAACAGAGTTAAATTTTTTCCCTTTATTTAACCGTATACCTTGTTAATGAACACATTCATAAAGCACCCATTTTTACTAATCAAGTACAAGTGAATTTAAAGAAGTGAACAAACAGAAACTGCCCCTGGTTAGTTCACAGAGAAAGGGAAAATTTTGGACGGCTGTTGGGTAGCTCATAGAATGAGTCAAATCTGAAAAGAGGTCTGGGCAGGAACCAGGAATATGAAGACGAGGTGGGGACAAGCCTTCAGCAGCCCATCCTGGGTGCTTCTCGACCACGGGTGCCGGTCGCTGCCCTGGGATCCTAGCAGCTTTGTCAGGACTCTTGACTGCACGTGGAAATGTGAATCTAATGAGTGGATATATAGTGTTTATTGTGTTCTCTCACATAGCCAAAGGAATTATGTCCTAGATATTAGAGGTGAATTATCTTTTCAATAGTGCCTCAAGATGTTTTAAGTACCCCGGACTTTGAGTGTTCCTCCATTTGTGGTCATCAGGGAGCAGCACGACTTCCCTACAGAGTGGCCATAAGCATGGGTGACCCTTCAAATGTCACCGTTAGTTTTCTAGAATTTTAAGTGAAGTGGACCATGTAATCTGTGTTCTGTTTTTAGCCATTGTCCAGCCTGACTTTGGGAAGGTTCAAGGTAAGTGACACGGCTCTTTACCTGAAGAGGTTTCACATTGATGAGCTATAGGGAAGATGATACCCAGCAACTAAGGAGAAAGCACTTAGTTCCGAAGAGTTAGATATTTTTTCCTGAGGACCAATTTGATTCTCTGCAGTAAAATCCTGTATTCATTATCAAAGGGCACTGATTGAATGTTCCCTTGTGCATAGTGTTGTTTTAAGAACCATATGAGAGAATTATCTTGCCCTGTAGGACCTTAAAATCAAAAGCCAAAATTGATTACCTAACAGGTATCATTTGGTTCCCTGGATGTGATGAGAAGTGAGTGCTCCAATCACTCTGCAACGCTTTGGGCTCTTGAGTTATGTTGCTTTTGCTTGTGGAACTCTTGAATTTTTCTCTTCCATGCCATTTAAACCCCACAGTCTGGGAATAATACTGAGTGCACAGAGAAAATGCAAATTAAATGTGCACTATGACTTTATTTATTTTGTTGATTTTGTTTTCATAGACTAAACTACAAGAGGATTTTTGCTTCATTGGTTTTGAACCAATAATTTCTTGAGCAAGTCACACCAGGTAGCTTCATATTGCCACAATGAGTATAAAAGAATCTCACCGGACAGAGTCTTCGCGGTCTGACTCTCTGTTCTTTGTAAGGTATAATTAGCAAGTCCCACAGCGATTCTCTAGTAAACTGTGGCACTGTTTACTATATCCATAGTGACCTTATGATCTAAAATATTCTGAGATGACGTGAGGTTTTCTTGAAATGCTTTTCTTATATTAAAGCCCCCATAAACTTTAATATTATCCTGGAAATCCAAATATTTTGGTGCTCGAGCCTCATTTGCTGTTTTCATACTTCTAAATGGCACAATTCTTCATTAAGGGGTCTGTCCTGATTTCGGTTTAGTAATGTGTCCTCGGCTGTGCCTCTCCTATTTTTAGTATTTTGTCAATAGCTGTCCTTTATCTGTACTGCCACCACAAGAAAAGCCCAACCTTCAGAAAAATCAGTGCAACTCAAGTGAGCATAGAAAAACAGGGCTGACAGATTTGTGGTTTCCCAGAGAGACTTCACAATGAGTTGGTAAAATAACATTATAGGGCTTCAAAAATTTTATGTCATAAGTGAAACACTCTGCTGTGTCGTTGACTGTCCCTCGTGAAAAGATAGTTTATTTTATTCGCATCTTTGTGAAAGTTCTTTTCATTATTCCTGTGCCAAGGTCGTCTGTGTGTGTTCAGTGCTGCAGACCCAATGACAAATAGCATGCACGTTGAGACAAAGGGCATTTTGAATAATCTCTGGGTCTTCTTTCTCCCTGAATAAAATGTCCCCACCCTTATATCCTGTCAGAGAGGGATGCTGTGAAGGCCGCGAAGCTGGGCAAATCACTGCTGAAGAGGCGGACCTGCACAAAGCCCTTAGCAAAACAAAGTAGCAGAAACCATTTGGCAGTTGGTGAGGCAACTGCTGGCGGGTGGTTGAGAAGGCTGCATGCCACTCAGGTTCAGGAAGAGCTTCTCTTTTGTTCCAGGGCACGACCTGAGACTAAGAATGATACCTACTGAAGAAGAACCCTGGCTCATCATTACTCTAATTCTAGTACTTGGTATCAGGGACCTGACACTGCCCTCCAAGCAACCCAATGCTTTGTGAATGGGATGAAGACCTTCATATTGTGAAAGCTGCCCAAAGCATCATTCCACAGTCTCTCCTACAACAATTTCAAGGTTAGTCGTAGTCTTTACAGGTACAGTAAACATTTACATTTCTCTTAAACGCAGCTGGAGCTCGAGGACTTCAGGGTCTGTGTGAACAGGTACAAAGATGAAAAATTACAGGCAGAAAACTCGCTGAGTTTATAAATAGGAGTTAGAAACAAATTGAATGATCTATAATCATGAGTAATTTCAACATGAAATAAAAGGAAAGCTTTCACTACAGATATTATGCAACTTTTAATTAAAATTATTCACTCCATTATAGTTCACTTTAGTTCCTACAAATTTGTTTTTCTAATATGTTATCATAAATAGTTAAGGAGATTAACTTCTTCACTTTTTCTTAAATTCCTTTGACTCTTCAGACAAAATTATAAGAGCATCTAGAATATCAATTATTCTCCCAGGACTCTGAAAACTTTATAACCCAGCTATCACTTACCAAGCTAGACTATTTTTGTCTATTAAGATCCACTTCAGTTTTAAAGTTATCCAAAATATTGTTCTAATTTTACTTATAGAACTATTCCAAACTATGAGCTTATCTTGAAGCTCAAAATGCATAACATAGAAGCCAGCTATCATTTTCAAGAAGTATTTAAGCTGGTTAACGCTATCTAACAATATATTCTAAACCTCTTAAACAGTCATACACCTAGTAACTGATTTTTCAATTTTGAGTGCCTAATGTGTACCACACAATCAGCTAAAAACTGAGGGAAAAAAATAACTCATAGAATAACGCCAAAGTAGCTACTAGATGTAGGAATAAAACAAGTATACGTGGCGGTACTGAAGAAAAGAGCATGTCTGTGTTCCCAATTGAATATGAAAATGTAGTAATTTTGCTAAATGTGTAAATGAAGTCTTAATCATACTTTGAGACACATGTTTTATATAAAGAACAACTGTTTCTCAAAAGCTGATTTGGTGGGCAAAGAATCTATGTACTTTTCTTATCACATATTTGTCTTCCCACCCTCATCTTTTCCCCTCCTGTCTTTGAACTCACACTTGTGAATTTCTAATACAGAGATGATTCTTTATTCTCTACCTAAAATCCACAGAATGTCCCAGGGCAATGATAATATCAACACACATATAAAGTTTCAAATCTACACATCTGGTACATGTCTATCATGGCTTTTAGTATCATGTAGTGGTTATAGGGAGAGCTCCATGTAGAAATTATAAACTTCAGGCAGTTGATATCGTACTTACTTGTGGAATTCTGCCAAACTCAAACGCAGCCACTGTTTCTTATGACACATTACAAAGAATATTAGTGGGGCAAAGGATCTGAATACCATTGGTTTATTTGCCTATTGTAAAGCCACTTTTCTGCTAAGGATGAAAGCATTTATTTATTTTATTACAAAGAGGAAGAAAACGCACCCTTTTATTTGGGAAAGAAAATTTAAACCCAAGTGAAAATTACTTCAAGGTCATGCTGATAGCACAGTCATTAAATTGATAAAGTAACATATTATGAAGCAGTCAGAAACTGGTGAACTTCAGGGCAAATCTGTCCCCCCCTGTGCTTTTTTTGAGGGGGGTCACAATGTTTAAAAAAACTGTTGTACTATTATTAAGTAGGTAAAGCACTGGTTAGTCCCATCTCCTCCCAGCCGGAGAATTCATAGCTCTGAACTTCCTGAGTCCAGTGGGCCTTTGAGTTAGCTCCCCCGAAGTATAAAAATGCAGAGATGTAGGAGTCAGGCAGTGCTGGGTGCAAAGCTTGACTCTTCTTCTTACTAACTGGGTAACCTCTCAAAGACTCATTACTTTAGCTGTCACTTGAGAGTGACGTGTTCAAATTTATACACCTTTGGAGAAAACTTAATAAAATCACCAAACAATGAAAAATGTTTGTCACTTTGTAAGAACTCAAAATGGTACCTTTTTATACTTAGCAAGTATAATCATGAATAATTTCTGTTCAACTGAAAGCGTTAGAATCCCCTGATATTTTCATAGCTCACTTCTTATTTCATTTTTTCAACCACGAATTCCCTGCTCTTTCTCTTTGTGCCCCTGATTCTAATTTTTATGAGGTTATATGAGTCATTATAAAACACAGAGAATCATCCTTGAGGAGAAGAGTCTTTTCTGAGTTTTCTCATGCTATCGTCTGATTGTGTTCCTCCAAAAATCCGTATGTTTGTAACCCAATGCCCAAGGTGATGGTGTCAGGAGATGGTGTAAGGTGTCAGGAGTTCCACCACAGGGAACTCTGTAACCTTACATGGCGAGAGAGCTGTCACTCAACCCTGCTGGCACCGTCATCGCAGACGTCCAACCTTCCGAACTATGGGAAATAAGGTCCTGTTGTTTATGTTACCCAGCCTGTGGCACTTTGTTATAGCAGCTTGAATAGACTAAGACATCCTATGTTCCACACGTATAGTGAGACTCTCTCCAAGCTCTATATGTGACATTTCAATGGCACTGTGTGATGGTCTATTTGTGACTTCATTGGGTAATGTAATTTCCAATTTTTTCAAAGTACAACGATAAGAAAAGAAAGTTAGCTACTGGTAAACATTACCAAGATAAATAAATTTTCACATGAGAAAATGTGGGCATAAGAAACTAGAAAGAAGCAAGCCTAAATACAGATTTAAAAACAGATGACCATTTTCCACATATTTTGCAGGGTCCTACAAACTACAAAAATCTTCATTCTTGCTCACAGGTGGAAACTCCTCCTACCGCCCCCTAGGTTACCAGCTGTCTCTTGCTTCCTTCTGAAGCAATTTACTCTACACTCTTTTTTCCCTGGGGCGTATATGCCTTTCCAAACTTATTTCTCTCACTTTTTCTCTTGGGTTATTTTCTTGTCCTGTCTTATTTCTTCTGGTGCCTCGGGGAATTCTTTCAACACTACTCATAAGGGCCAGGTAGATAAGAACAATACTCCCTTTTGTTTTTATGAACTCCATCCTCCTTCTACATAGTCAGTTCTAAAATATGTTGAAGTTCAGGTTTTTTAGCGTTGCTTAAAGAGGCAGGAGAGAAGGAAGATTTGACAGGGAGATCTTAGGAGTGCACAGGGATTCAAGGCAGGAGAAGGAGGGGACATCAGGCCATGGCTTCTTACCTCCCTGTGTATGTTAAACATCAGTGGGGTCCTACTTCTTCGGTCCTGACTTATTATTCCCTGGGGCTTGAATCCACTCTCCCACACTCTCTCCAGCCTTTCCTTTGTTTGTCATCCCTGTTAACATTGTCTGTGGATGAAGAAGACTTTACCGTACAAAACCTTCCTACACAGAAAACAAATATCCGAAAGAACAGTTCAATGTCTTTTAGCAATTTTGTGGAAGCAAAGAAAATCTGTTTGTGACTCCCTTTCACTTTCTCTTTAAAAAAAAAAAATCAATGTTTTTAATTAAATTTATTGGGGTGACATTGTTTAATAAAATTACATAGGTTTCAAGTGTACCATTCTATGATATGGACATATCATCTGTGTATTGCGTTGTGTACCCACCGCTCAAAGTCAAATCTTCCTTCTCTTTTATTTCTCTCATCTCTCTTGTATCTCCATCAGGCTCATTCTTAGCTGGCCTACCTGAGCGGGACATGAATTTTTCCTTTCTCACAGCCTCGCATCATGTCATGTTCCTATAATGACTTATACAGAGGACAAGATACAGCCCTTGCTTTACACATATTAGATCACCAAAAATTGGTTGAATTTAATCAAATTTTCTTTTTTTTCATTCTGGATAGAAATTATTTGAGGACAAGGACTGAATCTTCTCAGCGGTCTGTAACTTTCAGCACTGGGAACACAGCCCCGAGCACAGGATATGCCCTATAAATTTTAATTGAATAGAACTACAGTTTTTGCTTTAATTGGAAGTGAGGATAACAGGAAGTCCAAATCTATCATGTCAGTCCCTCCATTCAAATTCTCCTTTCCTTAAAGAATTCCTATTAAGGCATTAAGGCAGTTACAGTGGTAATGATTCAGTTTTGGGAGTCAGAAGATAGGATTTGAATCTCAGTACACACTTAGGGTGTAGGTCTCTCTTTTTGAAACTGTGACGTGAGGTAAGGTTTTCTTCATAGAATGTTGTACAGAATGAAAGGCTATCATGTACTAACATGTATCATAATCCAAAGAGAATTCGTATTTTAGAAGGGGAACCTGAGACGAGCCAATAGAAGAGTAAATCAGAAAGAAAGATTTTACCCCAGAAACCCATCTGGATTCCTGTCTTCTCCCCATTTAAGCATTTAATTTTCCTCAATTATTTTTTTCTCATCTAATTGCAATACTAATTGTAAAAATTCAAATATACAACAGATGATTTGTTGGGATATTTTCTGCTAAGTGGGTCTAAAACCTGGCTTAATGGGAAAGATTCCAATATTTATTCCCCATGAAACTTTCCTGAGAGGAGGTAAGCCAAGAAAGAAAGATTAAGTCATAGAAAATTAGGCAAGGCCCCCCATGGTTGCCTTCTTAATTTTTGCACTGCCCTAAGAATTGACTGAAGCTCTTGCATCATACAAGAAGAGAATTATCCAGGTAGCTCTTATTAGCACTCAGTGAAGTTATGACATTCTGAAACATAATTTTGCAAGTTACAATGAGTTATGTTAGCAAAGGGGCTACTGCCAGGATTTATTCTTGACAATATGCATTTTCCGAATTTATCGGACTGTTATGTGACTATATTTCTTTTTACAGCTTTGTGTTTAAATTCTTGATACTTACCTATCATGTGCTTTGATTGCCTGAGAATGACACTTCACATTCTCTTAAATATTTGAAGAAAACATTAAAGATGTTCCCCATTAAACATCGAGTGAACACCCTCCTAAAATCACCCACTAGCGAGTCCTCCATTTCGTACAGCTTTCATGGCTATTCTAAAAGTACATATTATATGAGAGGCAGGAGGAAGCAGATACATTCTTTGCTTTTGTAAATAATTCATTAAAATGATTTGAGTAAATTAAAATCGACTTGCACATTTAAAGAGTCCTTAATGAAATTGGGACTTTAAACTAAATTGACCCAGAAAGGCCTTTATACGGAGACACAGGACTCTAATGCAGACACTAAAACGACTGTTAGGCTAAGCTATAATGAGACACTATATGTTGGCTGCTGGTAATTTACTGTACGCGTGACTATTGGTAATTTACACCAGAAGGACTTTGATGTATAAGCAATCCCATTTATCCTTCCAGGCACTGCGTAGGTACCATGGGAAGCATATTCGCTATTTAGGCCGTTTTAGTAAATTATTGCTGCAGTGCTTCAGGTATAATTGATTCTTGGAGGATATTTTGTTGAGTGTTTTTGAACCTTTGTTTACTAAATATCTCTCAGCATACAATCTAAAGTTTTGATGTCTCTGAATTGTTCTAGAGTAAATGATGTATTGCATTGAAGCCACCAGTTCAAATACGCTCATCACCCAGAAAGCTCTTAAAAATCACACCGGGTCACAAAGCCTTTCCCCTCTAACCGTAGGGGACCAGCATCTCCCTTCCCGCTTATCCTGTTTGAGTCCTCATTTCTACGTTTGAAAATACTCCCTGGACTGCTTGCATGTTTCTCTCTGCTACTAGTTTGAAGTTCCTTTATTTAAGGATATATGCATAGTTCTTTTATGTTTGAGACAATGTTCCCTTAAATTATCAATCTTTGCAGAACAAACCTTATATCTAACATATTTAGCTTCAACCCTTCGGAGCTTCCTGGGGAGGCTTTATCTAGCTGAGTGTAAAATGGAGATTTGAGGTCATTCACTTTTTCCGAAAGGCAGGCAGTTTGATGTGGAGTCCCCAGCCTTTTAGATATTTCTTTTAATTACCTTGAAAGTAAACACACTGCCCTTTTGAGTTGTGTTTCCTCAATTAATGAGATAACAGTAGTGTTTACAAGACATTAGCTGCTCCCAGTGATAGCAAGCCAACTGCAGAAGTTACATC
This sequence comes from Mormoops blainvillei, assembly GCA_004026545.1. Taxonomy (NCBI): domain Eukaryota; kingdom Metazoa; phylum Chordata; class Mammalia; order Chiroptera; family Mormoopidae; genus Mormoops; species Mormoops blainvillei. Next base: position 33,557 of record PVJD01002479.1, on the reverse strand, counting down.
TGTAATTGGTTTTCGGATGCAGCCTTAGCAAACACACGTAAGAGTGAAGTTCATGGAAGGGATAAATGGATTTAGTTAACTTCACACACTGTCTTCAAAGCGGGGTTTAATTATGTTTCCTTACAGCAGTTTCCCTTCCTCAAACCCATTGGAGCTTCTTGATTTATGGCACAGTAGTTGTAGCATTCCCAGTAAAGACAGGATTTTCCGTTGTCAGATAGTGTGACTCCCCAGTGGCACTGTTCTGGCGAGTAAATGAGATTCTAACAGTTCTGGATTCTTACCAAAGGCAGGGTCAAGAAATAGCTTTTTTTTCTATTAACGGTGCATACAAAGAAAATTCTCACTTAATAAGTTAATTTGTATACTGTAATTTACAGTTCAAGAGATATAAAAATGAAGCATGAGATATCAAAAAAAGAATACTTCCCGGTAATATCATTTTCTGTAGCATTTAATCCACTTTACAAGCTATATGCTTTGTTGTAATTAGGTATACATGTTACTTACATGGGTCACAATAATATTTGAAGAGCCCAAGGGCCATTTGTTTTTGCTAATGATGCATACTTTTCTCTTAATCATTGCCAAGAATCTGCTTCCTTGCTCGTACAAAAGCAAATTTGTTTCCAGCGAAATCTGCTGCTCTTTTCTGACTACATTTATATCAGAACTTTTTTGCAAGTGGTTTGCTACCAATAAAAACTTAAATATGATACAGGCCCTTACCCTTTAAAAGCTTCAATGGTTTTAAAATTTGTTCCATATTTTGTATCTTGTAGTTATTAGCAGAACTTATGGGCAAATAGCAGTGATATTACATGTGTAATACCCCACTGAATAAAGCATAGAATTTGGTCCCAAGGAGCTCATTGGTCTAAAGGAGAAACCGACAAGAAAACAGATCATTGCAACAGAATGGGACAAGTAACATTAACACTGTATGAAGAGTTATCATGACATTGCCAAAACAGGTGTGAGCATCTCTTTGAATGATATGTTGGCCAACACTTTCTGTGTACTTTGTCATTTTATTGTGAACTTCTGAAGTTTAGTCACTGGTCACAGAAATCATTGACAAAAAATTTTAAGGATAACTCAAGAGCTACAACAAAGAGCTAGGTCCCTAAAATGACTCTTGACACTTCTGCCATCCAAAGAGCACCTCATGAACTATCATTATCAGGAGGCCACTGAGACCCTCCTCTGAGTAGAGTAAACCCAGAAAGTAAACATTAGCTTTTACTATTTAATTTATATATTTTAATCTAGCTATATCATTATCTTCCATTATAAGTTGTAGGACAGGGTATTTAGTCTGAAATTATTCTCTGGTGTATACTGCAGAATCTGAGAAGATACTGCCTAGATTTAATTCAGATTACAAAACAGAGTGAAGTTCCTATCATACATTTTTGTTCTCTGTAAGAGATAATTAATCTGTATACATCCATGTTGATAGCATTATTATTTAAAATAGATAGGAAGTGGAAGCAATTCAAATGTTTTTTAATGGAGGAATGGATACAGAAAATATGATATATACATACAATGGAATAGTATTCAGCTTTAAAAAGAAGGAAATTCTTACATGTTATCACATGGATAAACCTTGAGGACATTATGCTAAGTGAATAAGATAGTCACACAATACTGTATAATTCTACTTATATGGGGTATCTAAAATAGTCAAATCATAGAAACAGAAACTAGATATGAGTGAAGGAGAGGGGAAGGAGAAATGGTTTAATGGGTATAGAGTTTCATATTTGCAAACTGGAAAGTTCTGGGTATCTGTTTCATAATAATGTAAATACAAACGTATACTTAACGCTACTGAGCTGTGTATGCCAAAAATGATTCATTTGCTAAATTTCGTTATCTGTTTTTTCCCACCATAATAAAAAAAAGATAGTTAATATGCTGCTTTTACATTTTAAAACATCATTATAATATCAGAAATGTTTACTACTGAAATTCACAATATAGGGAGATTTACTTTGTGAAAATTATAGCAGCAAACAAGTAGTGCACACATGGCAAGATGGCACACGGAAAACACAATGTGAGCAGACTAAAAATGATCATGCCATACTGCCCAGGAAAAGGAGTGACTTATGTGAACTCCCAAGGCTCCTTTTCTATCACTTATTTTATGATAGCAAATTTGAAATCTCTTTATAAGCAAAATATGAATTTACCAAGGAATGTAACAAAACTGTTGTTTGGTAAGTAGATCTCACAATTAAATTTGGGAGGAAAAAAGTCAAAAAAAAAAAAGAGGGAGAGAGGAAAGGGGGAGGAAGGAAGGAAGGAAGGACGGAAGGAAGGAAGGAAGGAAGGAAGACCTCAAGGCAACACTTAGTTCATAAAGCCTTATGACATTCTTGTTATTCCTGCAGAGCCTGTCACTTCAAAAACCCACATTGCAAATGACATGAAACTTGAAAGGACTAAGAAAGAGACAAACTTTCTGAGATCTAAAGTGTAGTTCTAGAAGCCAGGGTATTTTATTCTTTACAAATGAGAACCAGAATGTTATTCATTCTGCATTTTCCCCTGGAGATTTATTTGGCTCTGGCAGAGAGCTGTACTATATGCTTCAAATGATTTGTATTAATATTGACTTTCAGACAGGTGAGAAGTTTGAGATGTAATGGGGGGACTGGCATGCTTCACACACTGTAGACATTATATTTCCTATCATACTTGTGAGAGATATGTTTGTTGGAGAATGGAAATCACTAAAGTAAAATCTGGAAAAATGCTCCAAGCCAATCTTGAACATATGCTATGGTACCTGTTGAAAACATTTAAATTTGAGAATGAGGATAGAATTCAGAAAGCTACTCCCAAAACGGTATCTGTGAATATCAAATTTAGGCACACTGAGTTCTACCAGTGACCAATCTATAGATTCATAGAAGCTTTTGAAACTATCATCCTTTGCGTAGTCATTTCCTAGGTGTGGGGATGATGGGATGGGGTGCAGGGTGGAGGGGGTAAAGGCGTGGGGGTAAAATGGGACAATTAGCATACTCAATAAAATATATCCCCCCCCAAAAAAACCCCCTAAAAAACTAAGTATGGTTGTTCTTTTTCTTGAAAAATACCTGGCAAATTATTTTTTGGTTGTATTTTTGTTTTGTCATGGCGAGATGACAAAACAAGGCAGTTATTTCACATTCTCATATTAAAGATTTAAACGTTTGTTTTCTGTTGCCAAAAAAATCCCATAGAACATAACGCAGACCATGAATAATAGAAGGAGGATGAACACTACTGAGGAAAATGCTTTTTTTAAAAAAAAATCTGCTCTTTGCAGGTAGAATCTTTTAGGGAACTTTATCCAAATTTATTATGCTTTTTACCTGATTGCACTGTGTTCAGGGATATAATTAGCTGTTCAAGTAACACTCAGCAAATCTATTTTAAAAAGTCAACTCTAGATACATGTTGAAAACTAGAACAATAGGGAAGAATGTTTTGCTTTTGAATTTTCTCCACGTTTCTCTCCCTTTTACTCTTTTTAATTACGGAAAAGTTTCCTGACATACAGAACACTTTCTAGTGTTCCTTCTTGATATTGAAAAATGGAAGAATTAATTTATTTCTGTCCAACACAAGCCAATATAAACCTCAATGTGACTCTGCTCGGAGCGTGGGTTGTGCCGCTCTGGGTTCGGGTATCGCTACACTTTCTGGGGAGCAATTTATTATCTGGAATGAACAGCTAAAGAGAAGTAATAGCAATGAGACATTAGTATAGTTCTTGTAACTTTTCACAGTTTTTTCTCTTGTGTGGCTTTTTATTCTCACAACAACTGTGTGAATTACGTTGGGCATGTGGGGAACATCAGCACGTTTAAATGCCTTCAGTTGTTCACATATGTAGTCACTAGGGAAGACGGGACTTCTGGATCTAAATGACATTATAGACTTGGCCAGACCACAGGGAAAACAGCAGAAAAGGTAACACATGCCAAGCAAACACACACGCTTGCACGCAGGCATGCCAACCCTCAGAGATCTCTCAGGCGATTTGCAATCCTGCGGTCTCCTGCTCACCTTGAATTTTTACATATCCATTCCTGTGTTTGTATTCCTGTGGTAAGTGAATCATTGTTCCCACCACTCTTCTTAATTCTTTGTGTCTTTTGTATCCACACCTTTTGCCAGTTGACCGGAAGCAGAGTGTATCTGCTGGCCCTAATGAGGCTGGGCACAGCTTCAGGATTTGCTCTGGCAAACGTCAGTAGACGGAAATTGTTTTGGGGCTGCTGCTGCCCGCCAGCCTTGGGAGGTATGGAGTGTTACATGCTAGGGCCAGCCCTGCTCTTCTGGTGCTAGTAGCCTGCTGGTCCGAGGACAGTGAAGGATAAATGGAGCATCGCTGGACCCAACGTGAAACTTGGAGTCAGCCCAGTTGAGCTGAGTCTACATGCAATTCTAGATACCCACACATACGGGTGGGAGAACAGTGGCTGCTGTCTTAGGCCACTAAGTTGTGCGTGGCTTGTTTTGTAGCATTATTGTTGCACTAACTCCCCGGCACCCTAGGTATTATCAACAGTCATGAAGCATTTTCTAATCCATCTAACACTGTAAACTAAGATATCAAAAGTCTTTTGCCTTCTCTGTTCTTGTGAAACGGGACACTGAACTAACCTCTTGGATACAAAAAATGTGCTCAATGATATTTCTTGATACATGAAAACTGGCTACGTTAAGCTCTTGCTGCTGTAATTTAATCACACTGTACTAAACTGCAGTAGTCCTCTTTACAGAATGGAGATGCTAATACCTGTTAATTCTGCCTCTTGGATTTCATTTATTTACTTGCTTTTTCAATAGTTATTGAGAACCTACTTTTCTAGACTATACAAGGATGAATACGATTAAGTCCATAATGACAAACAGTTCTAATCTACTAAGTGCTATTGAAAAAAAAGTTACTCTTCAATACAATGAAGCTATAATGAAGGTATACAGTGGGGAGTATGTAAATTAGAAGAAGTAATATTTGAGTTCAGCCTTAAAGGGCTGGGGGATGGGGAGGGGAAACAAAGTATGTTTTCATAAGCTTAATAGCTACAAACAAAAAAATAATAACTTTACCCTAGATAAAGCTGCCTAAACAACCTTAACCAAGTGATCAAAGTTAATACAATCAAAATAGACAAATACACTCCTTCCATCTCCTGATGTGAAGCACTGAGAAGCACATAGTATTACTTATGTGGTATTTTTTTGCTAAAAATATATACCCTGAGCTCGAGAGTGGGGAAATAGAAGATGAACCTAAATGGACACATATTCTACAAAATAACTGGTCTGCACTCTTCAAAAATATCAGTTTTGTGGAAGACTAGGGAACATGGAGGAACTGTTCTAGATGAGAGACTAAAGAAATGTGACTATACTATACTATACTATAGTATAAACTGTAGCAACGGTGTATTTGCTATATGGTACATTATTGAGACAATTGGCAAAACCTTAATAACATCTATAGGGTATATGATAATATTGTGTCATTATTAATTTCAGTTTTGACAATTGTACTGTGCTAAGAAAAAAAAGTCCTTCCTTTGAAATAAACACTGAAGAATTTAGGAGAAAACAGGTAAAAGTGTGTGTGTGTGTGTTTGTGTGTAATAGATAAAGGAAGTGTGGGAAAATATTAATAATTGAGGAATGTGGGTGAATGCTATATAGAACTTGTTCATAAAATTCTTGCAACTTTCACATGCATTTGAAATCATATCAAAAAATTAAAGCAACACAAGACAAAGGGACAAGAGAAAGGGTTGATCCTGGGGCACAGAATCAAAGGCACTGGAAACAGGACAAGTCTAGTCCTGGGCACTTTCCTAAGCTTGGCATGACCAACGGGTCTTTCTCTCACCTTTTAGATGCAGTATATCACTGTAGAATTAGGATCGTGACTTTTTAACATAAGAATACATCTCATAAAATCAGAATAAGCTCTGTGGATTGTACCGACATCCATTTCTCTGTTTTGATAATGTCACCTTAATTATGACATGTAATTGTGTCAGATATTATCTTGGGGGAGATTGAGTGAAGAGTTCATGGAACCTCCTATACATTTCTTTGCAACTTCCTATGAATCTAAAATTATTTGCAAATGAAGTTTTTTTTTATTTGTCTTTGTAAAGCCTTCAAAAAAAAAAAGAGAACAAAACATATATTTTTTTCTATCTTACATTGATGGAAATAGCTCCATATGCTGAGATTTTTACCTCTAAATTAAGAATTTTCAAATTTATCTTAGCAAATAATTTTAGCAGCTTTTAAATTTAGTATAAAATTTCCAATAAAGATTTCTCTAATATCTCTTTTAAGGTGACAAAGATTTTCACTTTGACCAAACTCTAATCAGCTTTCTCTACACCCTCTTTCTTGACCAGGCCTTAACCTCGCCCTATGACATGAACGAAACACTAACATAGTTTCTGAGAGCTCAAGGCCACATCCCTGGGATGTGAGCCCCCCTTGAAGTGCCTGAAAAAACTCAAAGCTGCCTAAAGAGTACTGTTTGTTCCAGTCAACGCCTGGAGACAGGGTCCCTACCTCGCAGTCTTCGTGGGAGAGGTAGAGGCAAACTTCCACAATCACCAGTGAGCAAGCCCAGGTGGGTTTCACATGAACCCATCTACCTTCCTTAGTACCCCCTTTAAAAAAAAAAGAAAACACTCCCAGTCACCTCTGTATAAATCGAGGTTGAATTCAGTTCACACTAGACTCCTCTGCCTATTACAACAGTTATTACTGATTAAAACCTATCCTGACCAGCTTAACTAGTGTCTAGCTTTTAAGTCTAAACTCCGCCTCCTCCCTTGTGTCCCACATCTAAGCAAGCTGATTGGACTGTCTGGATGCGCTCTCTTTTAGCACCAGCGGGAAGTTCATGCCACATGAGACAACTTTAACCCCAGCCCTGCCCTCTGAGCCTGTAAATACAGCAGGCCAGGCTCCTCGCTGGCCCTTTCATGCTATTTGGGGGTCTACTTGGGGAGCTCTCCCTGCTCCTCCCAAGTTTCTTATGATGCGAGAAATCCACCTCTCCTACCCTCTCAGTGTGTGTGTGAGATGTCACCCGTCTTCACATCCAAAGCACATCTGTGTAGTGTGCATCTTACTCTGTGCAAGTGGGTAGAGCAAAGGTAGACTGTGTCAATGTAAAATGCCGATAAATATATTTTTAAAAAGTATTTTAAACTCACATAATATTAAAACCATAGACTATAGCTTGTCTCTAAAATGGAGCCTGCAGTTAACAGGTATGTCGCTAATGAGAATGAGCCGAAATGCCCTGTGCCTGTGGACGTGAACACTGTCCATATTGTCCAAAAGCTGCACAAATTTCAATTTTTAGTTTCAAGGATGCAGAGTTCCTGGTTTGTAAAAGAAGTTTGGAATGTACTTTGTGTAAAAACAGCCCATTTACAAAAACATATTTGGTGTGTTTTTTCCTTGAGGGAATATATATTTCTTTGGGGGAGTTTAGCAATGGTTATGAAAACAATATAAAATCTGTCAGTATTCTATTATGACCTTATTTTATACTTTCATTCCTAATAAATATTTTGCACTCATTACTGACTTTTGACTTTGGGTGTGATATAAAGAAAACATAAAAGCTTGAAATGGTGGTTACAATTTTGAGTTTAAAAAATCACTTTAATGTTTCTTTGGAATAACATCTCTCCTAATAAAAGAAAATTGCCAAGAAGTTCATATATTTTTTATAAAAATGTGAGAAGTAAATAATGTCAGAAAAACCAAATTCTCTCAAATCCTATTAAGCAAAGATAAATAAACTTTTATGCACTCCTTGCTTTGTCATTCCCATAAATGCATATTTGGTGCTTTAAAGAAAAATGATCAGATGGAAATAGAAAGTTAGTAGAAAGTAAAATTTTATGCAGAAACTTAACTTCACATTTTAGTATACACAGAAGTCCGGTAATAAAATTCCTATGTACATTCAAATATTCATCTCAATAAAAAGAAATACCAGCTTCCAGATGCAGTGTGATAGCCATCTGCAGTCATGTTGCCCCTTGCAGCGGGAAACAGTTTCAACCGCCTCTTCTTCACACACGCGAAGCAACGAATAAAAATACTTCTCAGCCCATGCACAGAATACAAAAGCCCGTGATGAGAATGTTCCACTGAGCCAGAGTATTTAAATGATTATCTTCCAATTATATTTTTGAAGGACCCGTGCATAGTATCTATGTCAAACAAATGAAACAGATTCAATTTCTTCACTCAGAGCACTGATGCTATAAGTTAGACCACATTTGAAGGTATATGCTTTGAATGGGGTAAATCAGCAAGAAGACAGCCACGAAATGTATGTAAATACTGTTCATGAGTGTGGAAAGTGTTCATGTTTTACTTCACTCGTTGCTGGGCAACACGGCCCTCCAACTGGCCACTATTATTTACACTCAGTTGCAAAGAGTACCAAGGATAATAGAAACAGGAATAATATAAATCCAATGAGCTATCATAAATAATTCCCATTCACTCATTCAAGATTTTATTAAGTAATTATTCTTACTTTTTTAGATGTTCGAAAACTAATGGTGTAAAAGGCACCAGAGCTCAAGAAAGGAACAGCCTGGAAGAGGAGATGCAAATCTGCATGCAGCCCTGCACTGGGATGTGACAAGCTCCACGAACAAACGGTAGACCAGGCGCATCGGGAGTACGGAGTTAGCTTTGCTTGAATGGTTAAGGAAGCTGAGGAAGGCGTTTAAGGTTGGGGTACAAGAAAGGGAGCCAGGGAGGAAGTGGGGACAAAGAGGTAAGACAAGGTTAACAGCAAATGGCATGTCCAAGGCACAGAAATATGGACGAGTGTGATAGATCCCAGATGGAGTTATGAGAACACACTGGCTGGCGAGAGTGCAGAGAGCTGAGGTCGCCCAGCCTGGTGGGGACCGATAGGAGAGGTTGCTCTAGAGGCCTCTGGAGGTCATATTTTCTATATAAGCCTGTGGGGAATGTATAAGTCAGAGTCTGGTGTAGGAACCAGAAACAATTAGAGCGGATTAGCTGTTGCAAAGTCTGTAGAAGGCCTAAGGAGTAGGTCTGGGTTTAATCTCTTGGAATAACACACACACGCACACACACACACACACACACACACACACACACAACACAGAACAGAAAGTAGGAAGTAGAGCTACCGGTTCTGAGGCTACCACACTGGGGCTTTGCTAGAAATAAAAAGCTAAAACTGGCTCTTCTGCTACCACCGCCTTTCACTGTGCGAGTCTGCATGACAGACCATGGCCGCCTCCTGGAGGAACTTCATATTGCCATGAACTTGCTGGCAGCACCATACCGAACCTTCAGGGAGGGGGACTCTGCTCACTCCTGCCTTCCAAATTTCTCATGAGCGCACCCGTCTAGAACCTTAGCATCAGAACAATCTGGAAAGTTAACCTGTAGCTTTCATCTTTCCAAATAGAAAGAAGATGTAAGGAAGTTTGAGGGAACAAATATAGGGAGTTCAGCCAAAATGGTATTAAGAATTTAATGCACATTTTTGTGTATTTGAAATGTTTTATTATCTCTTGTCCAGTTAGTACAGAAATATGGACATCCTGGCAAGGAAACAAATTAAGGATAGGAAGGTTTTACATGTATACCTAAGACTTGAGTGATTATTTACAGTACAGGAATTGGTTGCTAAGACAATGAAGAAAAGAGAAATTGCTGTCTAACATTGGGAAAGCTTAAGAAAGGAGATTCTAAGAGCTCTCTGAAGGAAGAAAAGGAAGCTTCTTAGCAAACAAAGAATACTAATTTATTTTGGCCCTAGGGAAATGTACAAAGAAAGAAGAGAAGATGAAATTCAGAATAAAAATTTAAGGGCATTGTAAGAATGGACGTTAGCGTGACAGTGACACTGCAATTTAAAAGGAAGAAGAGAGGCAGGTAATTGGGTGCCTCATGGCGGGTGCATCTCGTTACATGCAGGGACCGGTGTTCCTATGGATGACCGACTAGTTAAAGTAGTCTACGTGGCTCTCTCCTCACACAAGACGGCTCTCAGGCCCATGGAAACTGGGGTACAGAAACAGTGTTGATACCATTTATTGAAAGAACACGTCATCTGGAAAGGAATGTTCAGCCAAGAAAAGCAGGCGTAAGTTTGTTGGTGTGAGGCTAGCGCTGTGGAAAGGGATCCCAGAGAACCCACTTGAGTAGTGTTCTCTCAGGGCAGGGGGAATGTTGGAGTCAACGTGCCCAAAACCGTGAGGACATTCACACACATCACTCCTCCTCGCACGCTCTGACCTGAAAATCAAAAGCAGGTTGATAAAGAACGTGGCCACCCAGACCTGAATCTCAGGAAGCATACACAGGAGTGGGAAGGCAGTGTAGCCCATGATAAGTATACACATTTATACTTGGACTGATACAGAGCTTGACATGATGTCAGTGCCAAAGTTGCTGCCGTCTATGGTCACACAGGTTCAAGTGTCCAGGGAATGGAGGCTGGGCTTCAGACACTGAAGAGAGATGAGTGAATCCTGAGAGGCTGACATCCTAGACAATAGCCCAATCTGCACCTCCCACAACTGTGAAGGAATCCAAGGAAGGGTAGAGGTATCGTGGAGCTCCTTAAGTCATAGTCAAATTATTCCACCACATGCTCTGTCCAAGTAGGATTTGCCCATGTCTTTCACAGGAAAGAAAATCTGGCAAATGTCTATTGAAATGGAAAGTGAGATTAGATGTAGGAATCTCATTTCTCAGGGATAGTTTCTTTGTGCAACCCCCAAAAGATGTCCATGTGTGAAGGCAGCCATTTTATCCCAAATACTCCATGTTGATTTGATTTCATTTTTGTCTTATTAGTCACATCTCCACATTCCACGACTGGAATGGAATACAATAGCTGGATCTCAACAAAGATCTGTTGGAGGAATTCCTTATGCATTTGGTAGTGCAGCACGGAAACAAGCGTGGTGTTCTCTGAGTACCTGCCCTCGCTTTGTGGAAGCAACGACGTGTTATCCAATTGCTTTATGAATGTTTCCTGTCAGTCTGTCCGCTCAGCATGGGCTGTCATTGCCCTGTATCATGGTATCTCAGGACAACCCATTCCTTCTTCATTATTTAAAAAAACGTTGGCCAAACAAAGATCTGCTATGGGCAAGGCATTCTTGATGCACAGAAGACTGAACTTGGTATGAAAATGCTTTTACAGCTAAGGGAAAGAAATAAAGAAGAAATAAAACGGCCCTTCAATTAGGAGGATAATGAAGGACAAGTGTCACAGTGAAAAAGCAGAAGGAACTATTATTTCCATTTAGGGAAATTAAGAAAGCTTGCATGTTTGTTCAGCCGTGAAGGACTGGCAACATTTAGACAGGCATGGGTAGGAGTATGATTGAATAGTCAAGGAGAGCAGGGATTAATTTTTTGGCTAGTGGGTAGAGTGCAGGGAAGGTAATCAGGAAGCCTTTTGGAGTGTTCGCAGGTCGGTGCTTTTGTTGCTGTTAGGTGCCCAGAGTACGTGGCGGTGTGGCATCCTTTAATGATGTTTCAGTGAAAGGTTGCAAAGCAGCCCAGCACAAAACCATTCCACAAAAGACACATAATCTTACCTAGTTAGAGAAGCATTTCTGAGCCTGATCCTTGCGCCAGTTATCACTGCGCCGCCACACTGGGCTGGGGTGAGGACCTGGGCCAACGTGCGCCTCATGTTCTTCAAGCCGCAGCACCTTTGGATAGTGTCTGTAGCATCCTGGGCTGAAACTGAGGCTTGGACAGAGTCCTGGGTTAGTGAACGAAAGCAGCCTCTCTACAGTCAGCTTGCCTACATTTTAGTTCTGGCTCAATCGCTTATTGGGTTTATAGTACTGCTTTCCCTAAATCTTATATTTAAAATGAGGACCTGCCTTACAGGGTTATTATGAAAAATCAATGAATTCATGAATGTGCAGCAACTGGTACAGAGTAAGAAGTTAAGGGGCACTAGCTGTGATGACGGTGCTAGTGTTTTGGCAGGTATTTCAACCCCCAGCCCTGGGGGTTGTAGAGTCAGTGGGGCCAACTTGGTTACTCTGAGCAGTGGGTCAACTCTAAACCCATTTTAGTTTCAGAATCTGCATGTAAATTATAGGTTGTTTCCTGAAGCTCCAAGCCTCACTTTTCTGGTGACTATGCTGCTCCAGGGGGCTCTAAAAACAAACCTGGAACAAAGCCCACCCAGTGTTCCAGAGATGGGCTTCCTAATGAAGAATCTAAATGTTGGTCCAAAGGTCAGTAGTCTAGGGTGGGGGGTTGTTTGTTTGAGTTTTTACTTTAGGACTTCTATAAAACATTTCCTTTGCTCACATAATAGCAAGTGTCTTAGAAGTTCTTTAAATTCAAACTGAGAACATGCCTTGCTTATACACACACACACACACACACACACACACACGGGTGCGCACGAGCACGCACACACACACACAAAATAACAGGGTTTAACCTTATTTTTGTAAAAATTTGCATAGAATTTCATTGTATGATTATACCGTAACTTCACAGTTTCCCTTTTAGTTGATGTTTGAGCTATTACCGGTCTTCTGCTAGCAATTTTATGGTGAATAAATTGTATAATATGTGTAAACAATTTTTATTTTCATTATATAAAAACAATCATTTACTTCTAAAAAACAGTTGGTTATTAGTTTTTGTAGAAAAGCATCTTGGTGTTTAACTTATATGAATAACACTAGAGACACAGGCTAGCAAGGCCTATCTGGGTAATACTAAATTATTTTTGCAGTGGCTTTTGAAAAGGCTTGGAATTTTCTGGTTATGGATGACAGGTACTGTTATTTGCCATCTCTCTTCATTTTTAAGTGAAGTTCTAATGAGCTTTGTGTGGAATCAATAAATCATCTGAAGGTAAAGAAGCCTCAGAAACAGGGTTTGGACAAGTTCCTGGTATTCTTGTTGAGTGTTAAATACTCTTAATATATCCTTCAGTTTTCTAACCACAGCTTTTGCACAAGGAAAAGAAGGGCTCCCAGTTATATTCTATGCCCCGTACACCTCTTGGAGTTTGATGCTCAGCCATTTGGGCACAAGAAAACTTGGAAACAAAAACCAGTGATTCTTAATGTTTTCTTTTGTCCCTGAATTAGGAGTCAATTTAGTAAAATCTCTTTCACCATCTGTCAACCCGTCACATTAAGCCACGATAATAGTTTCAGTATAATATGAGAATTATGACACAGTATATAAGACTTGATAAATTTTAAACTGAAAAATTTATTACATGGATGAAGGAATGAAAAGTTGCTTCATCTAAGTTGCCAAGAATTCATACAATATAGAGCCCAAGGACATTAGATTTTGCACTGTCTTATTCAATAACTTAAGAATTTAACATTTTTGGAAAATATGGACATATGACATGATGGTAGACTTCTTGTGCCTTTTCAAGTGTTTTAAGTGCAAATCTAGTTTTCCTTATGTAAGTTCCCCATGAGAGAGAATGCTTCTTTTTCATCATATACCTTGTTAGTTTGTGATTCATGTCCTTGGAAAGGAAAGAACATCAGAGCTAAAAGTATATTTCATTCATTCAGTTAGGTGAGCCTCCCATCTTCAAAGGGGAAACAGCTCTAAGCAGATTAGGAAAGGGTAAAACCCTATATTTCAGGTCCTATATCATATGGATGTATACGTCTTTGGATTGCAAGCTCCTTGAGGGTAGAAACTTGTTTTACTCACCAATAAATCCTTAGTGATAAAGTGTTAGGAACATAATAGAGGCTTAAACAACAAGATTTGAAGAATGTAGATGCTTCTGTCCAAAGTCACACAATGGTGAGGTCAGTGGTACAGGCAGAATGAGTCCCGTTTCTGCTGACTATTGGGCACGGGTTCTGCCAAGGAATTCTTCCTCCCAGGTTATCTTTTATTTGGAGGAAAAAAATCTCTTTTTCCATCCCACATTAGAAAAAAATCTAAACATTAAAAAAAATAGTAACCAATATGTTCTATTTTACAACTTTGCTTTAAACGTTTGGGTAGATATCACTGTGAGTAGAGCTCCTAATTCCAATAAATAATTAATTTATAAAAAATTTAAAAATCAAGAAAAAATACTAATAAGAATTAAACAAAATATAATAACTTTATGCCATAAATTTCAATGGGAGAGGGAAAAAAACTGAGAAAGGAAAAACAAAAAGCAGAGAATCGTGGTTTTCCTCCTACCCTAATTCACTTTTGGACTAGTCGTATTGGGGATATCTAGAGAGCTAAGAAAACAAAACAAAACAAAAAACTTGAGGCTTCGCACTGAGTGATTTTCAAGTTGAAGGCAAATTATTCCCAGTGAATAGAAAAATTCCTGGTAGAGTATATTTAACAGACCCTCAGCAAATTCAAAATCCTGGTTCACAAAAATTCCACTTTTAGCTTAGTAAGCTTAGTGTTCCCCTTCCTGCCTCTGCTCAGAAAGACAAACAGGTCTCTAATAAAATGATGAAGGTACCGGGGTTTCCCATTTCAGCTCACTCATGTAAAAAGTTTGGAAATTGTCATTCCTGTCCCTACATCAAGAAAAAAAGCTGAACAAAGTGGAAATCAGTGACCATCCTTGGACCTATCAGAAAATTGAGGTCACAAAGGTGACCTTTCACCCAAATCCTGGAGAGACAGGTGAGTGCAGAAAATTAAAGAAACAAAGTCAGTTTACTTGGAGTAAAAGTCCCCGGAGGAATAAACTAGTAGGCACATTGAAATGGTAACTTGACAGATTGCTGGGTGCTGACTGTGGACCAACATGAGAGTGAGAGACTTCAGGGGCCACAGTCTCAAGGACCCATCTCACACTTCTGTCCAGCTCTCCATCTTCCAGTTTCTCAGAGTGAAGAACTGAAGAAAAATCCCCTCATGTGTCTTGCAGGGGTAGGGTGAAAGTATACATTTTAAAGTACACCCAAAGTATCCTCCATAACTAAGACCTACTCTATAGGATAGGGACTTGACTAGAGCCTTACCTAACTTTGGAAAAGGGCAATTAAGAATCTTCAGCTCCCATGGCCTTCCTATCTCATGTGAAGGAGGGCTGGGTATAAAAGCTAAGAAACAATTGGTAACATCAGAGACTAGAGTACAGGTCCAATTAAAAGACTAAAATTTAATCTAAGATTATGAAATGCATCTGCTGCTTTACACCAAACTGACCAAGATTTGAGTATAACAACAGTGGATTCAAACTGAAAGAACTGTAAGGACTCTACTTGAGGAGTTCTTAGGGAAACCAAAATACAATAGGAAAGGTAAAAACAGGAACACTAGAGGTATTTGAAATTTATGGCACCTATAATTACAACAAACATTCAACACGGCCCAACTCCTAGACAAAACAGTACAAAACCTCACATGAAAGGCCTCTTTATCTCATTTCCTATTACCCAATATATCACTGAATAGTTTCAACTTTCCACAAAGAATTACTTGGTATGCTAGAAGGTAGAAAAGGCACATCCTGAAAAGACAAAGCAAGCATCAGAAGTAGACTCAGATATGACACATACTTTGGATTTATCAGTCAGGATGTTTAAATAACTATGATGTATATGCTAGAGGCTCCACTGAAAAAATTGACAAAATAAAAAACAGAAGGGAAATATATGCAGAGGAATGGAAACTCCAAAAAAGAATTGAAAGAAATTCTTAGAAATAAAAAACACTATGAATAAAAATGGAGAATTCCATTGATGGGATTGTCACTAGACTGGATTCCACCTAAGAAAAATCAATGAATGCAAATACATGTCCATAGAAACTTTTCAAAGTGAAATACAATCTCAAAGGTAAAATCACAATGACATTAAGAAGAATATTGGAATGTTATGATAAGAAAACAAAGAAGAATAAAACCATTTCTTAACAGGATGAAAAGCAAAATGGGTAAGACTAAATTATCAAATAAAAGAAATTTTAGGGAATAGAGAAGAAAAACACAAAAACATTAAATCAATTAGAGTACTTACTAGATATTTAGGGCAGATTCAAAGACATTGAAACAGAAGTTTTATTAATGACCCTAATATGAAAAAAATAACACACAGATAGATACAGATACACACACACACACACACACACGCAAGAATCAATATATTTGAAATAAGTGAATCTGAAGAAAAAAATCAGTTATTTTAGGAAACACTGATACAGAAACTGATGTCCATTTTTGTCAGTTTCTTGAAATTGAATAACAAAGAGAGAGCTTTTCAGAAACCCCAGGTAAGCAACTTGTAGGTGGAAAAGTTTTTACTGACATATATTGAAAATATTCAGTCAACAGATAATGGAGCAATAGGTCATGCCCTGAGTGAAAGAATATATTACTACAAATATTATATCTAGCTAGATTGTATTTCCAGACATAAAGACAATATAAGATGTTCTCAAACATAAAAGAACTTAGAACATAGGAGATCAAAAGGTGAATGAAAATGAAGAATTTAAAAAAGAGAAATTATTGTCAAACACTGTTAAGATGCAATGTTTCCATTTAAAAAAGCAGAAGTAGGGCTAGGTAATTAAGAACATTTTAGTTGCAAAACAAAATGCAACAAATTAAAATATTAATATAAATAACAAATTCTCTCATTTTTATAACAAGGTGTCTATCAGTCAGTAGTGAACAAAATTCAAAAATATTTTGTGATTTTATTCTTAATATATTTCACAGGCTCATATAAAAATTTGGAAGAGTCTTTAATGAAATTTTTACTTATAATTTTTACATTTATTCAAATTTAGTCATGTATTCATTGTTAGAATAATATAAAGACTTTTAAAATTAAAAATAGCATGCATAGTAGAGTCTTCTAACAATTAGTAATGTAACAATAATCTCTGTAGCAAACATACAGTATAAAGAAATTAAATAGACCTAAATAAATGAAAATATATCACATGTTCATGGATTGGAAGCCTTAATATTCCCCCAAATGATCTACACATTGAATGAAATCATTGACAAGCTGATACTAAAATTCCTATGGAAATGCAAAGACACAGGATAGCCAAAAACCATTTTCAAAAAGCATAAAGTTGGAGGACCTACACTTCCTTATTTCAAAATTTACTATAAAATAATGGTAATCAAGATAATGTGTTACTGGCATAAAGATAAATATACTGATCAATAGAAGAGAATTGAATAGTGCATAAACTCTCACATTTATGTTCAATTGCTTTCTGTGTAGGATACCAAGACAACTGGCAGAAGAATTATCAACAAATAGTACTGAGACACCTAGATATTCATGTGCAAAATAATAAAGTTTGATTTCTCTTTCACATCATACACAAAAATTAACTCAAATGGATCACAGACATAAATGTAAAAGCCAAAAATATAACACTCCTAACAGAAACAATAGAAGTAAATTTCCTGACTTTGGGTTGGACAAAGCCTTCTTAAAGCACTAATGACCAAAAAAAAAAAGAGTTAAGCTTTATCAAAATTAAATATTTTAGTGCTTCAATGTACACCATTGAAAAAAATAAAAAAACCCACAGAATGGGAGGAAACATTTGCAAATTATATATCTAAGGTGCTTGAATCTAGAATATATAAAGAACCCTTACAACTCAGTAACAAAAAGGCAACAAATGTAATTAAAATATGGATAACAGATTTGAATAGAAATTTCCCCAAATTAGATATAAAATTGACCAAGAAACAATTGAAAAGATATTCAACAATACTGGCTATCAGAAAAATGCAAGTCAAATTGCAATAAAATGTCATTTATACTTACTACAATGGCTATAATAAAAAAGACAGATAATAATAAGGTTGACAGGATGTAGAGAAATTGGAATCCTCATACATTGCTTGTGAAATGTAAAGTTGTACAGCCACTTAGAAAGAGTCTATCAGTTCCTTAAAAGGTTAAAAATTTTAAAAGTTATTATATGGCTCAGTAATCCCACACAGGCCTATACCCAGAAGAAATAAAAACATATTCATACAAAAATGTGCACATGATATTCATGATAGTATTATCCGTCATAGCAAAAAGTAAGAATAACCCAAATTTTCTTTAACTGGTCAATAGATTCATACAATGTAGCAAATTCATTCAATGGAATATTATTTGGCAATAGAAAAGAATGAATTATGTTATAGGTTACAACACGGATAAAGCTTAGCTTATGCTATGTGAAAAACCAGTCATAACAAAAGACATAATTTATTATTCTATGTTTCATAAAATGCCCAGAATCAGCAAATCTATAGAAGAAAAGTAAATGAGTAGTTGCTTAGGGCTGCAGGGAGGTGATGGCTGGGAGGAGGAGTGGTAGTTCAAGGATGTGAGGTTTCTTATACGAGTGATTAAAATGCTGTAAACCTGATGGCAGGAGAGGATATCCAACTCTGTGACCATACAAAAACTAATAACTTTACACTTGAGATGGGAGTATTTTACTGCACGTGAACTACATCTCTATACATCTGTTTAAAAACACATCAGAACAATACTTGGATAAAACGCTCTCAATAGAAGCCCAGCCCACCCCAAACCCACAAACGTGGAAATTCATGGATTACCAGGTTTTTAAAAAATTAGAAAATATAGATCCTAAAAAATCACACATATTTCAAAAAAGTCTGGTTAAATAATTTAAATGGACCCTCAATCTAACCTTTTATTTCCCATTTTTATTATTATTTAGCTTATAAATTTTCTTTTTTGTTCAATTCTAATTTATCCCTTCACTTATTGCTAAGAATCACTAAACTTTATTTGAAGAATAATTTTAGAGATTTTTTTAAGTGTTACAAGATACTTTTGAGGTAAAAAAAAAAAAAAGCTTGCTTTATTTTGAAATGTAATCCTGCACTGTTAACTTCAGAGTAAATATGCATCAGGAATTACTCACATTTAAAGAACTGCAGATAAAATCCAGGAACTGCATTTGAGCAGAACCAGATTACCATCTGGTCGGCCTTCTAAGACCTTGAAACAGCACGCTGTGGTTACACATCTTGCTGCTCTCAGCATCTTAAAATGGAAAAATCCCCCCCCCCCCGTATTTTTCATAACAATTCAGCCACCACAAAGTATATTGTTTTGGAGATTTCCTTAGTGAGATTTCACAATAGTGAGAGTAAATTATCCAGTTCTATCATTTAAATGTTTTATTCCCAGGGGTAGGCCTGACAATTTAATGACTGTGGCTCGACTCTTTTCTATTACTTCTTATTTCACTCTTATTTTCATGTGGACAACATGGACTTTTCTCCCCTTCAGAGGAAGTTTTTTAGGTGTGTGCATTTTGCATCCTTCAGGAAGAGTCAGCATCAGTGGTTGGTCTCCTACACCCGTTGGTGAGCATTTCTTTTACATCTGCAGTTTATTATGTCATGAGATAGAAGTTAAGCCAAAGTTCAGGATGAAGAGCAGCCAAAGGTGTCTTAAAAGCTGAGAACAAGTTATGCTCAAAATGTATGCATTTCTGGAGTGGATATCGAAATCAGCAGCTATGCACATAACTAGGGAACTGCATTCCTTTGACTGTGAGAACTTGCGTTTTTGGAAAGAAGCCCCCCCACCCCCCACCCCCAGGTTAAGAATGGTATGCAAACCCAGCCCCTCACATAAATTGGCACTGCTGACTCTCACGATGGCAGGTATCATACGGGCTTTGAGATCAGGAACCTGCGAGTCTAACCCTCTCTTCTGACACTTTCTGTTGGAGCCACGTGAAGCATGTGACTTCAATTCTTCTCACTTTTTTTCCTCACACACAAAATGTGTACAATTTTACCTACCTGATAGAATTGTTGAGATAATTCTTCAAAACAGCCTATGTAATTACTTGGCACAGACCTGAGAAACATAAACTGATTTCAACAGTAGAATTAAGAATGCACTTCCTAAATAAGCCAGGGAAGCAATTTCCATTGTTCTTTAGCCTGTTTTTGTACATTCTAATGCTGTGGATTATGTAGCTTATTTGCATAAATTCAAATATATACAGCACAAAATTGACTAATATCACACAGTTTTTTGAGTATGGCAATTGTATGTTTTATGATGAAAAGATTGCTCTATTTTTTTTTAGTGGAATTTTAAGGTAGAAATTCCAAAATAAAAACAGTGAATTTACAGGCCAACATAATGAAATATTAGACTATGATACAATGTGCTTTTGTTCAAAATTAAAATATTTGCAAAGGTAAAAATTATTATTAGTTTCATAGATTGACACAAATTATTAAAATCATAATATTAATTTACACTCATCTCTCATGATAAAATTTTCCTACTTGTTAAGCAACTCATTGACTCTTACAATCTAATAAATATTTTAGCACCTACTATGTGTCAGACAGTTTTTAAGTACTTAAAATACCTCAGTGAACAGAACAAAGTTCGCTGCTTTGAAGAGTTTACATTTCAGAGGGAGGAGACGGACACTAAATTAAACACACACAAAAAAGGAGCACACAGTATAGAATGCTTGAAGGTAGTGATTTCTTTGAAGAATAAAAAGAAAAATACAACCTAAGAGTTCAATAATGGTTCAATTTTCATGAGGTGGTCAAGGCAAGCCTTCTTGGGAAAGATTTTAAGTGACACCACTTAAAACTATGAAGAATTAGCCATGAGAGTTAATTAGGGACAGTTGTAGTAGAAGGACTGGCAGAGCAAGGGCCCCAGGCAGGAATGTGCCTGGCATATTTGAAGAACAGAAAGGGACCGATGTGTCTAAAAGAATGTATGAAGGGGAAGTTTAAAGAGATGTAACCTCTTCAAAGAGGTAACAGAAGGATTTCATCATGTAGGAACTTGTGAGCCATTGCAAAGTGTAGGGCTTTAACTTTAAGTAAAATTAGGAGAGTTTTGAGCAGCATGACATGCTCTGACCTTGGTTCAAAAGAAACATTGGTTCATGTGCTGAGAAAAGATACTATGGGAAAATGAGTAGATGCATCGAGGCCAATTATAGGGTTATTCAGGACAAAGAAAGATGATTATGGATTAAAAGAGGTAGCCAGGAGGCGGTGAGAGTTTAGATTCGGTATAATTCTGAAGCCAAAATAATTTCCTGATGTAATAGATGTGGGAGGTGCGAGAAATCACAGATGGCCCCGATGTTGACTTGAGTAAGTAGGCAGATGGCATTTCTGTCAGCTGTGATAAGAAAGGCTGCAACGTGATCAAGTGTGTGGAAGGTGGAGATCAGGGGTTGAGTTTTGAAAATGTTGAGTTTGGCAGGCCTATTGGTAATCTGGATGGAGATATCAAGGAGGGAGTTGGAAATATGAGACCAAATTTCATGAGAACTGTCTTGACTATGGAAGTGACTTTGAGGCCATTGGCCTTTAGATAGCCTTTAAAGGCAAGAGGCTGGAAAGGCTATCAAGAAAGTAATGGAAAGAGTAAAGGACAAGGACTAAATTTAGGATATTTCTCCATAAGAAGCAGAAAGAAAAATAAACAAGATTGGAGGAAAACCAAGGAATATTTATGATTCTAGAAGCCAAGTGAGGAAAAAAGTGCTTATGGAGAAAGGAGTACAAAACTATCAAACACTGTCGATAAGTTGAAGAATATGAAAACTGAGCATTGACTATGGGGTTCAGCAACGTAGAGGTGATCAGTGACTTTTGGTAATGAAGCTTCAGAGGAATACACGAGCTAAAAGCTGGATTTCAATGAACTAGGAGAGAATAAGTAAAGGGGAACCTGACACAATGAAAACAGACAACTCTATGGAATAGTTAGTCATACGACAAAGGAGAATGAGTGGACATAAAGATTTCTAATGATTGGTGAAATAATAGTTCTGGTAACGCTTCAGCAGAGAAGGAGAAGCTGATGACATAGAGTAGATAGAATTGCTTTCTAGAAATAGATAAACAAGGATGGGTTCTAATGCATAAGAGGAGGGGTGGCACCTAAAGAGGATCATAAATATTCTACCATTTCAGGCAAGGAGTGTTTGTAGTTAGAGCAAGTAAATGTCATAATAAAATTCTGTAGAAACTTTCTCCCATTTGCTTGAATTTTCTCAATGAGGTAAGAAGCAAGATTATCAGCAGAGAGTGCAGACTGGGGAGTATTGAAGATTGAGGAGAAGGAAAATAGGCAATAGCCCTCTAGATGTTTGGACAGACTAGCAAGTATAATGTGATTGTTAGAAACATCAAAGACGCGCTTGATCTTTGTGTTCATGAATTGAATGGATGTGAATTCAAAGTGTGACTGGTCAACACGGTTGTGATTTCTACCCCATCACACTCAGTTGCATGGATGTAGACGTTGGAATTAACCAAGGCTATGATTTCATCTTAAGTATTAAAAACTAAACTATTAGTTTCCTATGGCTACTATAATAAGCTGTGACCAACATGGTGATATAAAAACGTTCTGGAGGCCAACTCGGTCTGCATCAGTCTCACTGGGCAGAGATCAGTGTGTCAGTAGGGCCACACTCCCTCTAGAGGTGAATCCATGTCTTGCCTCTGGTGGCAGCCAACTTTCTTTGGTTTGCGGTGGTTGAATCACCCCAGGCTCTTCCGTCTTGGTCACAGTGCCTTCTCCTTTTCTGTGTTCAATCTCCCTCTGCCTCTGTCTTATAAGGATACCTGTGATTGCATTTAAAGCCCCTGTCGACAAACCAAGATAATCTCTCCATCTGAAGATTCTTAATTTAACCACAACTCCAACTTCCTTGTTTGCCATTTGAAGTAACTGTCACAGGTCTAGGAATTAGAATACAGACATCTCTGCTATTCATCCCACCACAGTGAGAAAAGAAAAAGGGAATTGAGTGTACATATTCAAGGGAGAGGTTATAATGGTTGATCATCGAACTGAGTTTTGCTAGAATTGTTGTCATAGATTGAGTGAGCTGGAAAGATAGGAAGTAATGGTCATAGAAGGCTAATTTATGAAATAGAAATAATGACATGTTGGTAGTTGCAAGGTCTAGCACATGACTGACTTAGAGGGAAGGACAAGATTCTTAGAGAAGAAGTCAAGAAACCGAGAAACCAACCAGTTAAACATATCGGATCGTGTTTAGGTCTACTGAAATGGTTGAAAATTAAGATAAGTAGATAGTGTGAACAAATAAATGGAAGCAGTGCATTGAGAAATAAATGAAAATAGCATAGAGCTAAATTGGCCTGTTCAGTCTTTACATGATGTACGCATGTACATGTATAAAATTTTTATGTAAACTTATCTGTTCCCCAGATAATTAAATAACGCCACTTAAAGTTACAGAAATGTTTAACAAGTCCAGTTGTCATTGACAAGACATTTATAAGACATGAGGTATATTTTTTGCCTGTCTGGGTTCTTAGACACAGTGCAATGCAGCCTGAGATCACCAATGTGGACATGAGTTTATCCTTTGGGTTCAAATGCAATGATGTTTCCATGGCTTGTCAAGGGATCTAGAAAATGTTTACTTTCCCATTAGCTCTAGAAGGCTTGAGACTCCTATTTATATTTTCTGTCACCTTTCTTGTTGTTTGACTGTCATCTGCCACCAAGTTTTGCTGCTAGTGTGCTTTTAAGCTCTTGCATTGTAATTTGTAGTTTATAAAATGTCCTAGGCAGGGCAAACAGAGAGACAAGCTAATTATAATGGTGTTCTAAAAATGAGAAATGTGACTCTGAATAAGATACTCTGCTTCTGATTAAAGTTTATAGACTGCAAAGTCTGTGAACAGATAGTCCACCTTGAATGGCTATTTCTCATTTTTACTTCTGCCATGAAATGTCTGCAAATTTACTCTCACATATCTTTTCAGATACTGTATGGATAAAAACCAATAAATCTCTATAGAAAACAAAGGACTGAATATCAATGGAGATATGTAAAAATAGTGTATATATCAGTCTAAGTCCTGTCTGGAACAGACAGTTCACTCAAATTGGGTATTTTGAAGAGTTTAATAGAAGACTATTTACAAAGCTGTAAGCAGGATTTAGAGAAAACAACAAAGGATGTTATAATGGATGGAGCTAGTCACAGGAACTCGTTTCCAGGGCTAGGTCTGAAAGAGCAACATCTGAAGAGACTCTTGTACAGGGAAGGCTGCCTGAGAAGAACTGAGGTCTTTCCTGGACACACACAGCCAGCTCGGAACACCCAGCAATGAGAGAGCAACAAGAGCAATAAAGAGCCCGACCTCGTCTTCAACCATGATTTCCTACTGACTGATGTCTCTCATTACCTATGATCAACCAGGACCCAGAGAGAAAGCCCGGTGATTTAGCCGGTACTAACTTGGACCTTTAGGGGAAGAAAACAGGTAGTGCTGGGTGGAGGGTAGACATGAGGAGGAAGATATCTAGCATATTTATAAGAAAATCTAAACCAGCCTCAAGAAAAGAGCAGCCTATTAACATTATGTAGAAATCTGAATAATATTTTTACATGAATGTTATTATCAATTTGTAGCTAATATGATTCTAATGGCATATCATCTCTTTTGGATTTTCTGCAATTATCTCTAAAGTTTAGAAACAGTCTTAGAAAGAAGCAACAGAATATTTTACTGATGCTAATTCATAATTCAAGATGAAAAATTAGAATTATTTTTTTACAAACTATAAATTATAAGAAAACACCAGACTCAGTGTACTGACTCTTCCCAGCATCAAAGAACTATTATTTTCACTAGTCATTTTTAATAGAGAATTTATGAAGAGTGCATAGATACAGACCAAAATGAAAAAGGGTGTCTTTGGGGGAAAAAAATGTTGTTTGTTATTTTTTTGGCAAATGACTTTATCCCAGTCTTTCTAGAAAGAAATGCATAGCTCTTTCATGAAGTCATTATGTGGAATATCATATTTTCTTATACAGGATATTCATATTCAATCTGATTTTAAAATAGAAAAAGTCTACATTCTGCTGTTGATAATATGTCTCAATTATTCATAGTTTACAGACTAAGTGCTATTTTCTGATGTGCAAGTAATTAAACTTTTTATAAAGTTTATAAAAAGAATTTTATAAACTATGAGAGCATTTGGAGTGAATAATATAATATTTAGTCAAAAAGTAAAAAATAAAATCTTGTTAAAATGATCAAAGAAAATCACATTAAAAAGCTCAAAATCCAGAAGTATTCAGTCTACCAAGAATAACTTGTATTTATTTTCTAAATGTTATTTCTTTTATAAATGTCTGAGAACATAGACACCCTCCTATTATCTCTCAATTGTTTTTTTTTCAGAAAAAAAAATTTGTTCCTATAATCAGAGGGAAAGTTCTGCACTCTATTCAATTCAGTGAGAGATAACACTTCAGAATGCATGGCCGAATGACCTAGAAAGAATACTATAACTGCAGGCCAAGAAAAAGTGATAAACAAAATCTCATTATCTCTGGGTAATGTGCTGTTATTGTGACTATTTTCAAACCCATAGACTCTGTTCCATATTTTCTATAATTGAACAATTTTGGTTAGGTCTCTTTTTGTAACATTAAGTAAAACTAGAGGTATTAATGCTAAGTGAACCGAAATAGGTGCTAATGTTCCTTTTAGCATGTAAACTTTGCAGTTCAAGAAATGTGTCTTATATCCTATCTATGTTTGTGCATTGTGTCAGGCATATGAGAGTATAAAAAATGAACGTGACACAATTAATAAGCCATCCTTACAACAACTTTCTAATGCACCTAATTTGTCAGGTAGTGTGTTAAGTGTTGAAGGTACTGAAAGAGCGACAGAGTCCTATGCTAGAGGGACTCCGATCAGATAGGAGGGGAACAGACAAATAACTCACTGTGGTATGTGTGAGGAGTGGTATAAGTATATGATGTTTTTAGAGTGTAAAGGAGAAGCCCCTGATTTTGTCTATGAGGGGATGTCATTTGGAGGGGACCATAAAGTAAATATGAAAGGGTGAATTAACCAGCAGGTGGGGAAAGCTCTAGGCAGAGGGGTAATAGCATGTTCAAATAATGACAGCTGATTTTATATGCTAAGAAGGACCCATGAAATTGGACACTAAGCCACCAGGGCCCTTAAACAAAATCAGAAGTTGTCAAGTCACTACATACAGTAGTAAGTCCTCACTTAACGTCTGAGGTAGGTTCTGTGACTTTAAGTGAAACATCAAATACTGAAACCAATTTTACCATAGACTAATTGATAGGAAACAAAGTTAACTTCCTACAGCATTTCATGAACAATATAATAAAACAATGTTGAATGAAAACCATTGAGGACCTGCTCTTTACCCTTCAGTAAAGTTTTTGATTTTGAAAAAGAAACACATGGTATAATCCCTTCTGGACTGAGACATTAACATCAATTATTAGAGTAAATCTTTGGTGGTGGAGAAAGAGAAAACTTCTCTAATTGTGTTACCCTTTGGGGTTTAGATTGAAAACTCCGTAAGAAGGAATTACTTTAAAAAAATCTCAATACCGCGTGAAGTTGAATAAAAATAATCTCCAAATATGAACTCAAATCAAGGGAGTCATTGTGGGACCAAAGTAATATGTCTATATATTACTGCAATATTTAAATTTGCTTTATAATTAGAATTTGCCTTTATTATTACTGCAGCTATTCATGGAAAAGAAAATGACCTAGCAATATGTTGTCATTGCACAATAAAGTACAATGCAGTGTAGTTGTAAAAAGGAAAGAGGATGCTCTCTATAGACTGATATGGGCACGTCACCAGAATATCATGTGAAACAAACAAGATGAAGGTCAGTGCTCAGAAGTGCTCCCTTTATTGTAGGGAAGATGAAAAATATTGTGATATACAGGCATACGATGTATGTACATGGAAGGATAGGTCTGTGTGTGTCGATATTAAATACATAGACACACTCATAATTTTGGAAAGAACCAATGGTTACCTAAAGGGAGACAGATGGAACAGGGTATTCAGGGTGAGGGTAGAAGCTCCATTTCCCTGAATGGATCTTGTTTTATATTTTACTTTAAATCCATGTAAACATTTACGTAATGAATCAAAGAGAATTTTATCAAGAAAAAAAGAATCCCTAAAAGTGAAAAATAAAAAAGTAAAACCAAGTTGTGCTTTTTGTTATCATCACATGTCAATGATTCTAAACGATGTAGGCGGCAAACTACTTCGCCCCACAGGGAGGCTACACTCTCCACCACGCCCCCACCACCCAGCTCGTGCGCTACTAGTTAGAGCCACTGTCTGGGTTCTTACCTGACGTCAGTTTCATTGCAGCTACACTGGTTGCTGGAGCCAAGTCAGTCACTTCTCTCTGTCAGTTACTGGGACTCAAATTTCTGTCATTTCCAAGTAAAATAAACGTTAACGATTCACAATAGTCGAGTATAAGTAGGGATCACATATGGACACTAAAAATAAGAAGAAGAAAATGGAATTTATTAAGAGAGAAAGACTATGAGTAGAAAGACAGAATAAATCCATTCACAGGATAGTGAGGCACAAGTATACAAGTGGAAAAATAACCATTTTTAATCAAAAGCAACTGGAAGAGCAGGAGTTGGGTCAGAATTGTTGAAAAACTAAGATTGCCATTTTTTTTGAAGCAATGTAATAATATATAAGGAGTTTGTAACATGCAATGCACTATTTAACTGGGCTTTGGTTTGTTAATATTAATATAAACGATGGACTTAAATCCATTCATTGTTTTGGAATTTAGGTGATAGAGATCAGTTTTTGTTAAAGATTAAAGTTGCAAATTACAAACAGCAGCATCTTAAGATGTTGGAAGTTTTGGTGATTAAAATAACACAGACCTCTTGTGGAGAAGGATTGTGATAGTTGGGATAAAGTGACAATTAATAAAAGTGCTAGGAAAAGATTGTATAAAATGGAGAAGAATTCTGGTGCCTTATTTTTGAGCTCACTTTCTCTCTCAGTAACAGACACACACAATAGTCTTGAAACTCACTAACAGAAACAACAGCATAAAATAGAGCAGATTACTCTGCTCTATTTCCAAGTACAGCTGGCAACAGCGAGACTGTGTACTCAAACACAAAGCAAAACATTAAAACAATTACAGAATTTCCATAAAACTCAAAGTTATGATATACGCTCTCCCCCTACTTCAGTGCATCCCCATCTCTGGCTTGCATACAGTTGGCTTAAAAATCGCAGTGAATCTTTTTTATTGAAAATGTATTCATGCAGTGTAATCATGGCGTACCTTCACTCCTTCAGTACTATCCAATATTAACACGTTTTTAGAGACACACAGAAGAAACAGTCATGAAAGAGGCACTCAATGGAAATGTCTCTTTGAATCCAACTTGGATGGTACTGGGGAAAAAGCCCAGAAAACCTGCAAACAAATGATGGGCAATCTATACAATGTTCAGAATAATATAGCAGGTTTTAAAGAAGAATAGAGTCTATAAAAAGGCTTTGTGTGCAGAATGCCAAAATCCTAGCATAAGGACTTGAAAAAATAATTGAAAAGAAACCTCTGCACTGAAGCTGTAGCAAATTATATTTGATAAGAGAAGATTTAGTATGTGAAAGATGTGTCTTCTGAATAGTGAAAACATCACACCAAGGATATTCAATATCTTCTTTCATGTGACAATTTTTGAAAGGTAGGAATATGAATTTAACTAAAAAACTTGTTTCAGTATTTCTGGTTTATCTGAACATACATTGTTTTAGTAAAATCCTTTATAGGAATAAAGATTTTGCTGTCATTTCATAGAAAATAGGTGGATTACTTTACAAGATTAGAGGCAAAAAGACAAACTAGGAAAATGATTAGAGTATCATTTATGGGTATTTAGAAATTATGCCATTTATATTTTATAAAAAAGATCTTAAGTGGCATTTTATATTGATTTATTATTTTCTAATGCTTATTTCTGCCATGCATGCAAAGCTCCAAAAGATTAAAAACTGGTAATCACTAGAGTTTGGTGCTGGCTCTAATAAAGTTCAAATAGCAAATAAATTTTTATATTAATGCAAATGGTGTAAACTCGAGAATTTATTGAATTTATTTGTTATACTTCAATATATACTTATAACCAGTTTTAATATAAAAGTCCTCTAAAAAAGAGAACAACAAACTGTTTTTCTAACACATTCACAAAATCCTTGGTCATGCCATTCTATTGGTTTTGTTAACACACGCAGGCCTGTTTCAGGCAATTATACATAAACATGCATGGACCGTAATGCCAAGAATAAGCCAGGATGAGGCTGCTTCTCTGACCTTGAAGTTCAAATGAGAACACATCGGGAGAACAACAAGCCAATCATAACTCTGGTGGACCATCGGGACTGGGAACATATAGGTTTTTAAAGACAGTTTTAGTCCAAAGAAATAGTTGTAGTATTTCCCACACATTTAAAAAATTTTATTACATTTGTTAGGGTAAGATTGGTTAATAAATTTATATAGAGTTCAAGTGTAACAATTCTATAATACATCATCTATATACTGCATTTGGTAGCATACACACTTTTACAAAGGATTTTTCTAATAATAGTTACTGTTATCCACCCATTTGGAGAAGGTGACTTACTTAAAATAGAAACAGTCTGACACAAACCGAGAATTAGAACCGAGAGCATACTGTATTAAACTAATTTAACTGTCAAAACATTGTGTTTTCGATGGTGGGAATCTACCCAAACCTACCTCTTTGGAGGCTTCCGTTTTGCAGGTCAGACTAAATAACCTCTGAAGGTGGCCGTATGCAGGGCTGCAAGTGAAGGCCAGAAAGTAGACCTAAGGGCCTGTCATTTCCATCACAAACGTATATTATCTGGAGTTTGTACGTTGACTATAAAAGTCAGGAAAGATCTAGGCATTGAAACCTTTTTGGAAAAGTGGTATATTTTTTGTCCACATAGACTGCAAGGGTGGTAAAAACAGAGGATTTCAGGCCCAAATATAGCCGTACTTAACACACATTTAAACACATTAAAATAAACCAGAAATATCCTGACGGTTTCTAAATTTGCAGGACACAAAAGGAGCACATAATTTTAGGCCACTCTCCAAACTCTCTAGTCGGACTTTCTCCAAAATCTGTCTTCCATCATGATTATGCAGAGAGCAGTGAAAACGTTAGAAAGATTTCAGAAACAAACCTGAAAAAGTTGAGGTTTTATAAACTGCTCATCTTTGAAGTGTTGCATATGTCCGAGAGCACTCATGTGAAATAGCGAAAGCTCTTTGCCTCACTTTTGACTTATTTTTTCTCATGTCTCAACCTTCCTAAAAGTGTTATTTTTGTAGAGCACCTTTTATTGTAGGAAATAATTTCATATGCCTCTACAATTTCAACTTTCCTAGCCTCTCACTTACACAGAATCTGCTGTTCTTCAGTAGAGGGAAAAAGAAGGCTGGATTCCCACTCTTACAGAATGCTGCAAAGATGCCTCTACTACATTTAGTGGGGGATTCGATGAGAATCTAGTGTAAAATGCTACCCGTAGAAGTTGTCATGTTCTTCCTCCTCATTCTCATTCTCATTCTCATTATTATCTAGGAAGCTCTGTGCTGATGTTGCTTGTTCCAGACAAGCCATTTAAGAGTCATGCACTGGATAAAATTGCAATTGTCTCCTTCTAATTCTAAATATCTGCTAGCCTCCCGGAAACACCAGTCCTGGCTGGTGGATAACATCTTTAAGAAACCCTAGAGCTCCTTTGCTAGGTAATTGACCTGCTTGTAAGGGGTTATTTACTTAAACAATGAATTTATAACATACTTCATGAATAGGGAGATGTAAAGCAAAAGAAGGAAAGAGTAAGAGCTCATTAAAGTGCATTTATACAGATTGGATACTGTGTTCTAGAATGCAGGGAAATGTTAATTGGGTTGGGATGTTTGGGGTAATAAATAAGATTTGTTCTGAATGGATAATATAAAATTTGATAGATTTCCTAATCTTGATCTCTTGGGTATTATTGTTCACAGTAATGCTTTTGGCTTTTGAAATAAATTGTATCAATTGCCTTTTAAATTTAATATTGGTGAAAAAAATTTCAAGCCCATATTTATAATTAATGTTTATATTATTAAAATAAATGTGGATGGTTGGCTGAACCACTATGTGAAAGGTTTATAAATTAAGTCCATCCTAATGGACACATTTATGAGTTTTTTCTATAGCTTTGAAAATCTAAAACAAAAAACAAACAAAAAAATAGAAATACTTAAGCATTACCATCTGTTCTGTTTATGCCTAGTTTCCTTATCTGTAAAATGCAAAAGATAATGGTATGCCCCTTTTGGTAGTTCTTTAAAGATAATTAGATAAATAATAAAATTTTGTAATTATTAAGAATTTACAACCATGTATATTATATATGCAATTAATTATATAGTATATATAATATAGTATATATATTATGTATACTTAAGGCACTGTGTTATGCTCTATATAAGGTGGACAAGACATAATAATTAACCTCGTACAAGTTTTTATTGCTGCTGTAACAAATTACCACAAATTTAGCATCTTAATACAATACAAATTCAGTATCTTACAGCTCTGTAGGTCAAAGTCTCTTACTCAGCCCATGGGGCTAAAATCAAGGTTTGCTTAGCTGAGTTCCCTCCTGAAGTCACTGCTTCCTTGCTCAGTCAGGTTGGTGGCAGAATTCATTTCCCTGTAGCTGCAGGATTTGAATTCCATTTTCTTGTTCCCATAAACTGAGGGTCGTTCTCAGCTTCTAGCAAGATCACCACATTCCTTGCCTTGCGTTCCCTCCCTCTGTCTTCAAAACCAGCAGCTGTGAGCTGAGTCCATCTCACATCATGCCTCTGATCCACCAAGGAAGGTTCTCAGTTTTAAAGACTCATATGGTTAGACTGTACCCAGCTGCAAAATCTAATACAGTATCGCCGTCTGAAGAACTGTAGCCTTCATCTCATTTGCAAAGTCCTTTTGTACTGTGACATAA
Source organism: Mormoops blainvillei (assembly GCA_004026545.1). Classification (NCBI taxonomy): domain Eukaryota; kingdom Metazoa; phylum Chordata; class Mammalia; order Chiroptera; family Mormoopidae; genus Mormoops; species Mormoops blainvillei. The sequence goes on along the minus strand of PVJD01002479.1, from coordinate 1,581 downwards.
CATCCTCGCAGGTACCAGGGACTGAAGCAGGGGCATCTTTGGGACTTTATTCTACCTACTACGAACCTCAAACTTTTAATTTTATTTTATTTAAATTATATTTTATTGATTACGTTATTACAGTTCTCCTGACTTTTCCCCCTTCGCTCCCCTCCACCCGGCACCCCCTACTCCCTCAGACAATCCCCCCGCCATTGTTCATGTTCATGGGTCATGGGTGTAAGTGCTTTGGCTTCTCCTATTTCATATACTGTACTTCACATCCCTATGGCTGTTCTGTAACTACCTAGTTGTACTTCTTCTTCTTTTTTTTTAGGGATACTTCTTAATCCCTTCACTTCTTCACCCATTCCCCCACATCCCCTTCTCATCTGGCACCCATCGAAATGTGTCCCATGTCCATGATTCTGTCTCTGTTCTTCTTGTTTGCTTAGTCTGCTTTTTAGATTTAATTGTTGATAGATATGTAATTTTTACCATTTTATTGTTCATAGTTTTGATCTTTTTCTTAACAAACTTTTTTTATATAGGTATGTAAGTAATACAAGTATAGAAACAACAGCTACATAATGCAGAATGTGCATCTTGCTGTAGGAAACTACTGATATGATTCAAGGCTGAATATCTAATTGCAAGGAAATAAGATACCTTACTCCTTTGCTCATACATAAAAATTTTAAGGATATTCTCTCCTTTGCAGGGGGCTGTTTTGGGTTACCCTGATTGCCGTTTGTCTCCTCCAGTCTTATTTCTGCAGCACTTACAGAGCCGTAAAGATAAAACGGAAACGCCATTTTTTATCAGGAGGCAAACCATTTCCTGTCGTCAAGAAATACAGCTCCTAAACTATGGACTAGGGTATCCTGAGTATCTATCAGATAATCAACTTCAAGGCTTTTTAAAAAATGTTATTGCCTGCAATACTTGTATACAAATTCTCTTGTTCCTTCTTTATTTACCCTCAGGAGATTATGATCAGAAGTTAGTTATGTGACTGGTTCTCCCCTGTGGCTGAATTCTTGGTAACATCGCCGGTGCTAGCCGAACGTACCGTATTTCTCCTATCTTGTTTATATTTTCCTTCTTGTATCTCTATCATTATCATTTGTTGCCCTTCATCACAACCTAATTCTATTCTTCAGCTCAATCACTGCTGAATTGTGGGAGATCTTTTTCTTGACCTTTATCTGGCTGTACTGAATTTTTCTTCAAGTATAAAAATGTTTCCTTCTGCTACTTGAGTATTCTGCTTCTAGAACTCAATTTAAGCTATATATAAAACATATATAGCCTTTCACAGTAAAGCAATTTAAAAAATTCTGACCTGAATCAGTCTTGTTAATGCCTAGCTTGTTTCCTATGAGTAAAATAATTTTAACCACTTGTAAAGTGCTAACCTAGTAACCTAAAGACATGAAACACTTCCTTGAGCATAAGGTAAACCCAACATGTCCTATCCCAAGGTAAAATAGTATATTTTAGAGCAGTATTTAATTAATAAGAACAAAAAGGACTAAAGGGATAATGGGGGAAAGAAGGTGAAGGGTCATGTCAAGGAACATCTATAAAGGACCCATGGAC